>VZQC01005685.1:0-38364 GCA_009823505.1 Rhizomys pruinosus | reverse complement strand
CAGCTCTCTTCACAATAGCAAGGAGCTGGAACCAACCCAAATGCCCCTCAACTGATGAGTGGATAGAGAAAATGTGGTACATCTACACAATGGAGTTCTATGCAGCAGTAAAGAAAGATGACATCATGAGCTTTGCAGGAAAATGGCTGGAGCTAGAGGACATCATGCTGAGTGAAGTAACACAGTCCCAGAAAAACAAACGACAAATGGTATCCGTCATCTGTGGATGCTAGTGCCAATTACCCAGTTGTAAATATTTCTTGTGTAGGGCCCCTTGAGCTTTTGCCCAAAGCAGTTGGGAGTGATGCACATTGGAAACAACAACAACAACAATAGCAACAACAACAACAACAACAACAGAAAGGACTGCATCAAAGAACTGACAGTGAACTTCTGCTCAAAACAGTCAACTTCCACATGGAGAATATTGAGAAAGTCTGAGAAAGAGATTAAAAGCATGTTTGGCAGAATGCATGAGCTCTGGTGGGGTGGGGGCATGGGGGAGACACGGGTCTAGATTTGATAAAAAATATAAATAAATAAATTTAAAAAAAAGAAATGTTATATGATAATCTTGATCATCAACTGGATGGAATTTAGAACCTGTCAAGAGACACACCTCTGGGCTTGTCCAAGAAGCTTTTCTGCAGAGGTTCAGCCAAGGCAGAAAGACCCACCCTGAGCATTGGAAGCACCACTCCATAGGCTGGGATCCTAAGTTGAATGAAACATGAAAGAGCAAGGGCAGCCTTAAGTTCATTTCTCTGCTTCCTGACTGTGCCCTCTCTGTGACCAACTCCTTAAACTCCTGACACTTCTGCCTGAGCAGCCCTCTGCTGAGCCTTCCCTGCAAGGAGCTGAACAGTGAGCGCCAACAAACCTTCAGGTCCTTAAGTGGGTTTGATCTGATATTTTGTCATCAATAGGAAAAGTAACATTAGAGGAAAGTAGGTGGAGGGCTGGCTAGCCACTCTGCGCTGCTTTGCAAATCTCATGCAAATCACATGAATTCAAAGTTAAGTAGTTGAAATGCTGCCGGAAGCGGTGGCTGGGCCCCTCCTGGGTTTGCAGGTGAGGGGAAGGTTTCCTTGCAGGGAGTCTGCAGCTCACTGTGAGCTCTGTAACCTTCCTCATTAGAAATTAAACCTACAGAAAGTCAATTATCAATGAAGTGACAAGTTGGATAAACATTGCAGGCGTTAATCGACCCTTCAAGGGTTCTTTGAAGCTCACTGGGCTGCTCCAGTTCCTTTAAAGTCTTGTTTTGGTTTCACCTAGCTCCTCATTAGATTGATTTAATAGTGAGATTGTGCTGGGTTAATGAGAACACAACGGATTGCAGTGATATACCCTGCTCTACTCCTATGGTGTTGTCCTGCCCATGCCAGGGGATGGAAAGGGGAGAGTTGTGCTGGATAGAAAGACCAGACATTGGCTGAGATGGAGGCATGAGACTGGGCTGCCCTACAGGGGGTCAACCTGATGACCTGTGGAGATGAATATGGCTCAGCCAGGAGAGACCGAAGGGAATATGGTGGGAAGGAGGGGGCCTTGCAGACATGCTGACACATCTGGGAAGAAGGAGCCTCATTTGATGAATTTCCTCCATCAGAGTGGCCCGTGGGCATGTCTGTGGGACATTTTCTTGATTGCTAATTGATGTGGGAGGTTCCAGCACACTGTGCATGATGCCCTTCCTGGACCAGTGGGCCTACGGCATATAAGAATGGTAGCTAAATGGGCTGGAGAGATGACTCAGTGGTAAGAGCACTGGATCCTCTTGCAGATCTGTGTTTGAATCCCAGCACCCACATGGTGGCTAACAACCATCAGTAACTCCAGTTACAGGAGATCCAACACCTTGTTCTGTCTTCCCAGGCATTTCACAAGACAGGTATACTTACATACATGCAGACAGTGTACTTACATGCATGCGGACAGTGTACTTACATACATGCAGACAATGTACTCATACACAATAAAAAAAAGAAGAATGTCAGCTTCAGCGGCCCTCCGAGCCAGCCAGTGCAGTTCCCTTCCTCCAGGATTGGAACTTCCAGCTCCTGCCTTGATTTCCTGCCTCATCTTTTCTTGAGGCTGGATTATAAACTGAAAGGTAAAATAAGCCTTTCCTTCTGTAAGCTGCTGTAGGCCCTGAGATAACTACAGCAACATACAGCACACTGGATCCCTAAGGCTGCTGGATTCTGCCAGGGCAGCCGGAAGCAGGAGCACACAGCGTGGGGCAGGACAGACTCTCTGAGCAGCCACTTGCCACTCCTGGCCGGCACTCCTGATTGTGCACATGTGCCTGTCACTCAGGAGCTGCAAGTAACTCATGTTCTAGAAAGACAGAAAATGGCCTCCACCAGGCAACATAATCCTAATTCCTTGAATCATTAAGTCTTAATTTGGAAACTGTACCTGGCTAATTCCGAAATAAAACCAGTTTTTATTCTTGATATTTCTAGAATTACAAGATACACCATCGAATCTCTTCAAGAGAAAAATAAAACCTTGAGCAGCTTTGGTGCTGAATGTATTTTAATCACAAGATAAAACAGAGACAGCCTGTTGCAATGGGAGCTAAAAATTGCAACTCTGTCTTTAAAGCTCATTAGGAATCCCACATGAATAACAGCCTCATCTGGTATGCATACAGATGGTTAGGTTTAAGTCCCTGACCTACCCTACTTTTAATATACACAAGAGTTTGGAAAATGATGGATTCAATGCATTGAGCCCACCTCTACTGTAGCTATAGCAACTCAGAAAAAAAATATTTAGCAGAGTTGGTAATTTCACTCCAAATGTAATAAAAATAAAGCTAACCCCATTATTGTTCTCAGTAATTTTCCACGAGTTTCCTCTTACGGTGCCCTGCTTGTTCATTCTGCTTTAAAAACAGATTATTGGAAAATTGCACCCGGGACCAGCCTCCCTTGCACTCGGCCATTAGTACCGTCCTCCCGCCACTGTGCTGTAACCTTGCCTCAGAGAAGAGGTCGGCTCATCCTCCTCTGAACTTTTCTTTCAATCTCAGAATGGATAAGTCTTCTAAATATATCAATTTAGGCCATTAAATGTTTCAGAGACTGTCACTAAAATTATGGTAAAATAATAGTCTTTTTAAAGAAAAGCCAGATAATATGCATTTGTATAAATCTTGAGAGTGTGTTTCCAATTATCTTATTTTAAATTTGAAGTGTGTTCATGTGGATTTGATGGTTATTTAAGAAAACCATCTTTTCCTATTCAGCCCTCACTGAAGAATAATGCACAATGTGAATTCATTTAAAGTAATGCTCCATATGGCCACATCAAGACAATCCCCTTTGTAATTACCACAGACACTAAATGTCACCACAGTCAAACAAACAGGAAAGCCCTTTGCCCTCTCTGCCACTGCAGACGCAGCACACAGTGGTAACTGCTCCTCAGTGGACCTGTCTCCTCTGCACCAACATCCTCCTGAAAGCTTAGGGTGACCAGTATGACCACGGCTGCCTCCCTGCTGGGCGCTGATGCTCTGCCCAGGACAGTGCAGCCAGAGGCTGAGGCTTGCCAACATTCTGACCCAGACCCTGAACTTGTACCTGTGCCTGGGGCACTGGGCCTCCCTTGTCCTTCCTGAGTCTCAGCTTCATATCCATGGAACAGATCAGATGTGGAGTCAGTAACAGTGAAACTAACCCGCAGGCTTGTGTTTCTGTTTTATTATTCGTTCTTTTGGGAAATAACACAATGTATTTTGATCCTGTTCATCCGCCATCTCCTCCCAGATCCTCTCAGTGCCCTGCGCACCCTGCTTTGAGTCCTCATTTATTTGAAACTCATCAAGTCCAGTTTTTGCTGCCTGGGTGTATGGCTGTCCACTGGAGCAGAGTTGAGCGACCAGGGGGCACAGCCTTAAAGAAAGCTGACTCTGCCTCTCCCGGAGGCCATCGTCAATCACTCCTCCTCTGTTGTGCACATTTGGCAGACGAGGCCCTAAGGCATCATCATTAAGGGGACAGAAACTGGTTCTGTAATGTCTAACAAGGGTTGTTCATGGGGGCACTGTGGACTAACAGGCAGCAAAGCTAACAGAACAGAACCTCATAGGGTCAAAGTCCCCCTATGTCCCCAGTTCTGAGGTCCCCACTCCTGATAGCTGCCCCTAGGCTCCAGAACACTTACTCCACATTGCACATGTAACAGGCTTTTCTGCTCACCAAAACCTGTACTCACACACTTTTCAGTGGACTTCATGGAAGTTATACATGGATATATATATATATATATATATATATATATGAGAGAGAGAGGAGAGAGAACGGGGGAGGAGAATAGAGAGGAGGGGAGAGGAGAAGACAAGATGGGGAGCACAAAGGGAGAGGATGGAAGAGCAGGGGAGAAGAAGGGGGGCCCTGAGATGGAAGAGGAAAAGGAAGAGAGAAGAAGTGGGGTGGGGAAGAAGAGGGAAAAATTCAACAGGGGAAGAGATGAGTGAGGAGAAGCCAGGAGAGGAAAGAAGGGGAAAGAGGTATGAGAGGGAACTGGTGGGGAAAGGAAAGGATTCACAAGGGATAGATGAAGAGAGGAAAGTAAGAAAGAAACTTTCAACAGGCTGTTGAACAGCTCTGAAGAGGGGTGCTTTGCCCACACACTGGCACTACTCACATGGAAGATCTGATCCTCTGCTGGGACACAGACAACACTAGCACTACTCACATGGAAGATCTGATCTACATGGAAGACCTGACCCTCTGCTGGGACACAGACGATACTAGCACTACTCACATGGAAGATCTGACCCTCTGCTGGGTCATAGTGCATGTACCTGAAGAGAAATTTACCATGAGCTATACCCAGCTGTGAACCCTGCAAGCTACAACCCAAACTGGCCTGGCAGATACACCCATGATGCAACACGGATATTGTAGGAGTAGGCAGCCACTTCTGCCTCCCAGGGCTCAGAGATCATCCTGCAAGAGAGGCTGGAAGGACTGCAAGAGCCAGAGAGGGCGAGGACCACAGGGAAACAATTTTCTAAACAGCAGTTCAGTTACTCGCATGAATTCACAGCAATGCTGACATCATAGATATGACTCACATAAGCTCAAGGAAGAAAAATTTCAGCATAGATATGGGGAAATGTGTAAGAATCCCCAATCTTACCTGAGGGACTTCTGACAAATAAGGACTGCTGGGAAGGGGAGATATAATCTCACTTAAGGCTTAGATAATTGGTAGGTTGACCAGACCTACCAATTGGATGGAACCATACTGGAGGGTGTTTGGGGACTGAAATATATATATATATATAATATATATATATACATTTAAATGTATATATATTATATATTTAAATATATATATATATATATTATATATATTTGTACATATAGTTAGGTACAGAAATTTGGTGTGGGTTAGAAAGGGGGTACATATATGATAGGGGATCAATCTAAATATGACCAAAATATATTTATGAATATATTAAACCTGTACACAGATGGTCAACATTTCCTGTGACTGTATCTCATGGTTCAACATCTGAAATAGGCAATTAAAGCAACTTTAAAGTGTTAACATCTAAATGAGCAAAGCAAAAGAAAGTCCAACTAGCAAGTAGTTTAGAGATACAAAGCAAGTTTTCTGATATGTACCCTTTCTCGTCTCTCTTTCAAAGTTCGTCTGACACAGGGCTTCCCTGTAGCCACAGCTGGCATGGACTCCCTACCTAGAGCAGTCTGCAGTCTGGCCTTCATCTCACAGCCTCCAGAGTGCTAAGATGCATGGTGTGGGCCAAGTCTCCCTTTTTAAGCTGCTCTTACAGATGCAGTGAAAGCTGCTTTGCAGCAAACAACACAACAGTTCGGCAGATCAAAACTCATCAAACCTTGGTCCCAACCTCTTCCCCTGCCACACCACTCCCAAACTGATTTCCCATTGTCTTATCCACAGGTCAGGCTGCTGTTCATGTTATGGAGTTTGCAGATGTATCTTCACTGGTGCTTCCACATCTGTGTGAACACAACACAGATGAAACATACAATCACATTGCTACAGCTGAGACCATGACCACCTGGCTACAGGAAGGAAAAGAAACCTCCAACCCTAAGAAACAACTGACACCTGTTCACATGGAATTAACTTGAGACAAAAGCCGACAGCACAGAACCACCTCTGCATTTCTCCTGAGTAGATTTAAGACACCAGCATGTACACAGAGTGCAAGTAGACAACGTTCAAGTGCATAGAAAACTTCTCATTCTCCAGAGGTGAGAACAGACATTTCAGAAAATGTGTAAGTTGTGGGAAAGAAGACTTCTTCAGTAGTCAAAGAAGGAAGGCAGAAATGGCAGACATGTTGGCTAGCAAAGGTCCAACAAAGGGAGAGGTTTATCCTTTTGCTCCTTGGGAAGATGCAAACCCCCAAGGACCAGCATCTTTCCCCAGCACTCACCAAATGGATGGTGCTTCTGTGCCACTGATCTCTAAGAAATCGTATCCCTCCTCCAGCTGGAAGTCAGTAAAGACGAGAGCAATGGTGTCCCCTGGCTCTGCGAGGATGGTCCAGGTGCAATCAGCGTTGTTCTCATATTCCGAGGGGAAGTGAGGGCTGGAGATGGAGCTGCCGGTGCCTCTCAGGGTCCCTCCACAGGCTCCTTCAGCTGAAGAGACAGACACAAAACAACCCTTTTCTCAGGATGTCTTCATGTGTACATGAGTATATCTACAAATGTTCCACTGGACAATGACAACTACTTTCTGAATTCAAAATGGAGATAATGTAAATGTTTATTAATTTAGTTCCATGAAAACATCTAAAAATCCAAAGGTTAAATTTCATTAATGAATTTCATTCACATTCTGGAAAAGAATGACATTGTGGCTATTTGGCAAGAAAAGAATAAAATTGACAAGAAAATGTGTTTTATACTTAAATTAATTCTTTTTAAAATTATTTATTTATTGTTTCATGTGTATGAATGTAGTGTCTGCACGTAAGTTTGTGCACCTGTGTTGTGCAATGCCGCGGAGGTTTGAAGACGGTGTTGGATTCCCCTGGAACTGGAGTTAAAGAAGGTTCTTATCTGCCATGTGGGTGCTGGGGATTGAACCTGGGTCCTCTGGAAGAGCAGACAGCGCTCTTAACTGCTAAGCCATCTCTCCAGCCCCTATACTTAAATGAATTCTTAAATATAATTAATGTACTCTTAGGTAGGAGTAGGCAAAATCACATGAAATAAGCATTTATATTTACAATTTACTAACTACATAACTGTATAGCACATTGACGTTTATAAATCTCTATAGAAATATGTGTTATCCTTTCACCACTCTTCAAAGACATGAGACACAGCTTTTTTTGACCTTCCAAGATGGACTGAAGACTCATGTCTCTCTAAGAATCCTACACACCTTCAATGCCAGATAGGGACTACTGAGATACTCAGCTTGTGGACTAAGCAGCTAAGGGGATCTCAGCCTAGTCAGAGTATAAACTCCCATTGTTAGAATCCCGGGCTGTATCATGGAGGGCAGTACAGGGGGATCAAGATAGGACATGTGCTTCATATGGGGGACCATGGGAAAGAAAGACCCCAGTGTGGAGCCCAGAGGCAGGAGTGATGGTTGTTTGGGCTTGCCAAGGAGAAACCTTCAAGCACTTCCTTGGGGAAAACATGACATCTTTTAGAAAAAAAAATCCTCCAATTCAGGTGATATGTGTATATATATATATATATATATATATATATATATATACAATATTGTATATATATATATATATATATATATATATATTTCTTTTTTAGACTTTAAAATGCTTTAAAATGCTTTGTGGGCCAGCAAGGCAGAGCATATGAAAACATACTCCAGGGCCCTTTGTCATGTCTAGGATCACACTTGCCTTTTTTACTTCTTATTTCTCTGATATATATATATATTATATATATATATATATAGTATAGTTATATATACTATATACTATATAGTATATATATATACTATATGTATATATATATATATATATATATATATATATATACACAATATCACCTGAATTGGAGGATTTTTTTTTTCTAAAAGATGTCATGTTTTCCCAAGGAAGTGCTTGAAGGTTTCTCCTTGGCAAGCCCAAACAACCATCACTCCTGCCTCTGGGCTCCACACTGGGGTCTTTCTTTCCCATGGTCCCCATATAGAAGCACATGTCCTATCTTGATTCCTGACTGCCTCCATGAACAGCCCGGGATTCTAACAATGGGAGTTTATACTCTGACTAGGCTGAGATCCCCTTAGCTGCTAGTCCACAAGCTGAGGTATCTCAGTAGTCCCTATCTGGCATTGAAAGGTTTGAGGATTCTTAGAGAGACATGAGTCTTCAGTCCATCTTGGAAGCTCAAAAAAAGCTGTGTCTCATGTCTTTGAGAGGTGGTGAAGGATAACACATATTTCTATAGAGATTATTAAACGTCAATGTGCTATACAGTTATGTAGTTAGTAAATTGTAAATATAAATGCTTATTTCATGTGATTTTGCCTACTCCTACCTAAGAGTACATTAATTATATTTAAGAATTCATTTAAGTATAAGGCTGGAGAGATGGCTTAGCAGTTAAGAGCGCTGCTGTCTGCTCTTCCAGAGGACCCAGGTTCAATCCCCAGCACCCACATGGCAGATAAGAACCTTCTTTAACTCCAGTTCCAGGGGAATCCAACACCGTCTTCAAACCTCCGCGGCATTTGCACAACACAGGTGCACAAACTTACGTGCAGACACTACATTCATACACATGAAACAATAAATAAATAATTTTAAAAAGAATTAATTTAAGTAAAAAACACATTTCTTGTCAATTTTATTTTCTTTCTTTGCCAAATAGCCACAATGTCATTCTTTTCCAGAATGTGAATGAAATTCATTAATGAAATTTAACCTTTGGATTTTTAGATGTTTTCATGGAACTAAATTAATAAACATTTACATTATCTCCATTTTGAATTCAGAAAGTAGTTGTCATTGTCCAGTGGAACATTTGTAGATATACTCATGTACACATGAAGACATCCTGAGAAAAGGGTTGTTTTGTGTCTGTCTCTTCAGCTGAAGGAGCCTGTGGAGGGACCCTGAGAGGCACCGGCAGCTCCATCTCCAGCCCTCACTTCCCCTCGGAATATGAGAACAACGCTGATTGCACCTGGACCATCCTCGCAGAGCCAGGGGACACCATTGCTCTCGTCTTTACTGACTTCCAGCTGGAGGAGGGATACGATTTCTTAGAGATCAGTGGCACAGAAGCACCATCCATTTGGTGAGTGCTGGGGAAAGATGCTGGTCCTTGGGGGTTTGCATCTTCCCAAGGAGCAAAAGGATAAACCTCTCCCTTTGTTGGACCTTTGCTAGCCAACATGTCTGCCATTTCTGCCTTCCTTCTTTGACTACTGAAGAAGTCTTCTTTCCCACAACTTACACATTTTCTGAAATGTCTGTTCTCACCTCTGGAGAATGAGAAGTTTTCTATGCACTTGAACGTTGTCTACTTGCACTCTGTGTACATGCTGGTGTCTTAAATCTACTCAGGAGAAATGCAGAGGTGGTTCTGTGCTGTCGGCTTTTGTCTCAAGTTAATTCCATGTGAACAGGTGTCAGTTGTTTCTTAGGGTTGGAGGTTTCTTTTCCTTCCTGTAGCCAGGTGGTCATGGTCTCAGCTGTAGCAATGTGATTGTATGTTTCATCTGTGTTGTGTTCACACAGATGTGGAAGCACCAGTGAAGATACATCTGCAAACTCCATAACATGAACAGCAGCCTGACCTGTGGATAAGACTGACCAATGGGAAATCAGTTTGGGAGTGGTGTGGCAGGGGAAGAGGTTGGGACCAAGGTTTGATGAGTTTTGATCTGCCGAACTGTTGTGTTGTTTGCTGCAAAGCAGCTTTCACTGCAACTGTAAGAGCAGCTTAAAAAGGGAGACTTGGCCCACACCATGCATCTTAGCACTCTGGAGGCTGTGAGATGAAGGCCAGACTGCAGACTGCTCTAGGTAGGGAGTCCATGCCAGCTGTGGCTACAGGGAAGCCCTGTGTCAGACGAACTTTGAAAGAGAGACGAGAAAGGGTACATATCAGAAAACTTGCTTTGTATCTCTAAACTACTTGCTAGTTGGACTTTCTTTTGCTTTGCTCATTTAGATGTTAACACTTTAAAGTTGCTTTAATTGCCTATTTCAGATGTTGAACCATGAGATACAGTCACAGGAAATGTTGACCATCTGTGTACAGGTTTAATATATTCATAATATATTTTGGTCATATTAGATTGATTCCCCTATCATATTTGTACCCCCTTTCTACCCACACCAAATTTCTGTACCTAATATATGTAAAATATATATAAATATATATATATATATATTTAATATATAATATTATACATTTAAATGTATATAATATATATTATATATATATATATATTTCAGTCCCCAACACCCTCCGTATGGTTCCATCCAATTGGTAGTCTGGTCAACCTACAATTATCTAAGCCTTAAGTGAGAATTATATCTCCCCTTCCCAGCAGTCCTTATTTGTCAGAAGTCCCTCAGGTAAGATTGGGGATTCTTACACATTTCCCCATATCTATGCTGAAATTTTTCTTCCTTGAGCTTATGTGAGTCATATCTATGATGTCAGCATTGCTGTGAATTCATGCGAGTAACTGAACTGCTGTTTAGAAAATTGTTTCCCTGTGTGGTCTCCCCTCTCTGGGCTCTTGCAGTCCTTCCAGCCTCTCTTGCAGGATGATCTCTGAGCCCTGGGAGGCAGAAGTGGCTGCCTACTCCTACAATATCCGTGTTGCATCATGGGTGTATCTGCCAGGCCAGTTTGGTTGTAGCTTGCAGGGTTCACAACTGGGTATAGCTCATGGTAAATTTCTCTTCAGGTACATGCACTATGACCCAGCAGAGGGTCAGATCTTCCATGTGAGTAGTGCTAGTATCGTCTGTGTCCCAGCAGAGGGTCAGGTCTTCCATGTAGATCAGATCTTCCATGTGAGTAGTGCTAGTGTTGTCTGTGTCCCAGCAGAGGATCAGATCTTCCATGTGAGTAGTGCCAGTGTGTGGGCAAAGCACCCCTCTTCAGAGCTGTTCAACAGCCTGTTGAAAGTTTCTTTCTTACTTTCCTCTCTTCATCTATCCCTTGTGAATCCTTTCCTTTCCCCACCAGTTCCCTCTCATACCTCTTTCCCCTTCTTTCTCTCCTGGCTTCTCCTCACTCATCTTCTTCCCCTGTTTGAATTTTTCCCTCTTCTTTCCCCCACCCCACTTCTTCTCTCTTCCTTTCCTCTTCCATCTCAGGGCCCCCCTTCTTCTCCCCTGCTCTTCCATCCTCTCCTTTGTGCTCCCCATCTTGTCTTTCCTCTCCCCTCTCTCTATTCTCCTCCCCCGTTCTCTCTCCTCTCTCTCTCATATATCTATATAATATATATATATATATCCATTGTATATAACTTCCATGAAGTCCACTGAAAAGTGTGTGAGTACAGGTTTTGGTGAGCAGAAAAGCCTGTTACATGTGCAATGTGGAGTAAGGGTGCTGGAGCCTAGGGGCAGCTATCAGGAGTGGGGACCTCAGAACTGGGGACATAGGGGGACTTTGACCCTATGAGGTTCTGTTCTGTTAGCTTTGCTGCCTGTTAGTCCACAGTGCCCCCATGAACAACCCTTGTTAGACATTACAGAACCAGTTTCTGTCCCCTTAATGATGATGCCTTAGGGCCTCGTCTGCCAAATGTGCACAACAGAGGAGGAGTGATTGACGATGGCCTCCGGGAGAGGCAGAGTCAGCTTTCTTTAAGGTGTGCCCCCTGGTCGCTCAACTCTGCTCCAGTGGACAGCCATACACCCAGGCAGCAAAAACTGGACTTGACGAGTTTCAAATAAATGAGGACTCAAAGCAGGGTGCGCAGGGCACTGAGAGGATCTGGGAGGAGATGGCGGATGAACAGGATTCAAAATACATTGTGTTATTTCCCAAAAGAACGAATAATAAAACAGAAACACAAGCCTGCGGGTTAGTTTCACTGTTACTGACTCCACATCTGATCTGTTCCATGGATATGAAGCTGAGACTCAGGAAGGACAAGGGAGGCCCAGTGCCCCAGGCACAGGTACAAGTTCAGGGTCTGGGTCAGAATGTTGGCGAGCCTCAGCCTCTGGCTGCACTGTCCTGGGCAGAGCATCAGCGCCCAGCAGGGAGGCAGCCGTGGTCATACTGGTCACCCTAAGCTTTCAGGAGGATGTTGGTGCAGAGGAGACAGGTCCACTGAGGAGCAGTTACCACTGTGTGCTGCGTCTGCAGTGGCAGAGAGGGCAAAGGGCTTTCCTGTTTGTTTGACTGTGGTGACATTTAGTGTCTGTGGTAATTACAAAGGGGATTGTCTTGATGTGGCCATATGGAGCATTACTTTAAATGAATTCACATTGTGCATTATTCTTCAGTGAGGGCTGAATAGGAAAAGATGGTTTTCTTAAATAACCATCAAATCCACATGAACACACTTCAAATTTAAAATAAGATAATTGGAAACACACTCTCAAGATTTATACAAATGCATATTATCTGGCTTTTTTTAAAAAGACTATTATTTTACCATAATTTTAGTGACAGTCTCTGAAACATTTAATGGCCTAAATTGATATATTTAGAAGACTTATCCATTCTGAGATTGAAAGAAAAGTTCAGAGGAGGATGAGCCGACCTCTTCTCTGAGGCAAGGTTACAGCACAGTGGCGGGAGGACGGTACTAATGGCCGAGTGCAAGGGAGGCTGGTCCCGGGTGCAATTTTCCAATAATCTGTTTTTAAAGCAGAATGAACAAGCAGGGCACCGTAAGAGGAAACTCGTGGAAAATTACTGAGAACAATAATGGGGTTAGCTTTATTTTTATTACATTTGGAGTGAAATTACCAACTCTGCTAAATATTTTTTTTCTGAGTTGCTATAGCTACAGTAGAGGTGGGCTCAATGCATTGAATCCATCATTTTCCAAACTCTTGTGTATATTAAAAGTAGGGTAGGTCAGGGACTTAAACCTAACCATCTGTATGCATACCAGATGAGGCTGTTATTCATGTGGGATTCCTAATGAGCTTTAAAGACAGAGTTGCAATTTTTAGCTCCCATTGCAACAGGCTGTCTCTGTTTTATCTTGTGATTAAAATACATTCAGCACCAAAGCTGCTCAAGGTTTTATTTTTCTCTTGAAGAGATTCGATGGTGTATCTTGTAATTCTAGAAATATCAAGAATAAAAACTGGTTTTATTTCGGAATTAGCCAGGTACAGTTTCCAAATTAAGACTTAATGATTCAANTATATATATGTATATATATATACATTGAAGCAATACAAGTTAGAGAGAACAACGTCAGCAAAAGAACTGGAAAAAAAAACTCTGGAAAGACTCAGAAAAAGATGCAAGACATGTATGGCAGAGTGCAGGGACTCAGGTGGGGTGGGGGGCATGGAAAGGGAAGTGACTCTAAATTCCATTGAGAGAGGATGTACGATTTATGGAAAAAGTTTAATAATAAAAAATAAAAAAGAAATAAATGTGGAAAAAAGAAATGTGTGCTATCAATGATACATCGTGTGTAAACATATGATCAATGAACAAAATGTAGCTTTAGCTAATTGTTACATTTAAGTCTTCTCTGATTGGTTTGTATGTTTTAAAATTTATCTCAATGCCAAAGAGCTACAAAATAAGCCATAAAACTTCTATGACATAAAGTTATAAAAGTCTATTCACAATTGGAGTTAGTCAGAATCCAATGTTCTCGTTGAGTGGTTGAGACATATTCATGAGATTGTACACCAACCTCATACTTTGAATCATTAACAGATTATTCTACCCCTACTGCCTTAGAAATTAAGTTGCTGTTAAACTATCCTGACATTTTTGTATTGGCAATCATTAAAACTAAGCATTACAACTAAACAGTTTTGAAATGGGATATATACATTCATAGTCTATTAGGAGACCCAACTGTACGTCTGTGAAATATGCTTTATAAGAGTCTCCTGGTAAATATCTCAGTACCTGACATGATACTTAACCTAGCTAGTGAACGTGTGTAGTCCTGTGCTCACAGTTTGGAAGTCCTTGCAGCTGAGCATAGGGCCCAGCACCTCTCCTGGTGCACTCCAGATCCTTTCCTGGATTTTATATACACCAACAACCTTCAGGAAGCTTCCCTGGAGCTGGTGGGTAATACTGGCCCCAGGGCTCTAGGCGGTGTGTTTCAGTTACTGTGATAATGCGGATTTTGTTTGTTAAATATCTGATGGGGCTGTGGTGGTGTCTATGGTGATGTGAACGAGCAACACTCCCTGTAGGCTCTAAGTATTTGAACTTGTGGTCCATCGGTGGCACTGTCTGAGGAAGGTCATGAAATCCCTAGGAAGCATATGTGGCCTTCATGGAGGAAGCACATCACTGGGGCAGCTTTGAGAGTTCAGAGCCTCATCTTGCTTCCAGTTGCTCTTTCTGTTTCCTGCCTCTGTTTGAAAATGCGAGTGCTCAGCTTTCTGACCCCAACTCCCTCTGCCATTATTCCTTCCTGGAGCAACAGACCTCATCCCTCTGAGCCTGTAAGCCTGCAGGAGTAGGGGCTCTTTCTGCAGGGCGGCTCAGAGCAGCCCAGGTGCTCCAGGTGCAGAGGGGGAGCAGGAGGTGCTCTGTGCTGGACTCCTCCCCCTTCCGGGGATGGGCGGTTCCACAGGGTCCTAAAGCCCTCCCTACTATTGCCTGCCACACTCCTGTGTGCTTCCAGCCTGAGGAGTCTAAGAGGCCTGAACCAGCTCCATGCTGGGACAAAGGGCCAGTGACACTCCCTGGTCATCTTTCAGTTGGACCGTGGGAAGGCTGGTCCAATTAGAAACTGGCAAATGCATTGAACTCTGTTTAATCCAATGAATTTAAAAGTTAACTAGCCTGTTCTGTACCTCCCCCTGGATTCTGCATAGGAGACCCCTGTGCCCTTGGGCCAGTTGCATGCTGGAATGCAGGGCCTTGGTGTACCAATCCTTTGTTCTCTCTGATTCTTTTGTTTCCTGCTCTTTGCTCTCTTAGGTAAACCAATCCCTTTCTCCCCTCCCCAGTTCCATTTCTTCTCTCTCTCTAAACCTAAACCTTATCTGATTCCAATAAAATCATTTTTTGATCTTTGTCACTGTGTTGGTGTGGATTTTCGAACTCTTACAAACCTAAAGAGTTTTCTGCTCTTCAACATTAAAACTTGCTGATAATGTGAATGTAAAAAAGGTCTAGATCCTCCTAAAGTGGCAGCAGACCTTGGCATGTTCTTGACATGATGCTGGTTTTAGAGGGATGAGAGATGTAACAGTGAGGGATCCATAGGTTCCTCTTCCATGTTTTCACAGAGGACTGAGATCAGGCAGTGAATGGCTGGGAGTCCCTGCATAACAAAGGCCCTGGCAGGCCACCACGCCTTGAGAAGCTACTGTGTGAAGCTGAGAAGGTGAAGCCTGGTTGGCAGGTGGAGCAGATGTGTAAGATGCCAAACGTTGCTGCCTTCTGGCTTTGCTCCCCGTTTCCCCCTCTAGGCTGCCACTCCTCCCTTTTGGAATTGGAATGTGTATTTGGTTCCACTGTATGTTGGAATAATGTAATTTGTCTTCTTGTTGTTGTGGGGGCTTACAGTTAATGGAATGCCTCCAGTCTCAGAAGAGATGTGGACATTGCCATCCTTCAATGACATGAGACACAGCTTTTCAACCTTCCAATATGGTCTGAAGACTCACGTCTCTCCAAAAATCCTCCAACCTTCAGTGGCAGATGGGGACTGCTGGCTGAGACATCCAGCTTGTAGACTGAGCAGCTACTGGGGTTTCAGCCGCTTCAGAGTATAGACTGCCATTGTTAGACTACCCAGGCTATATCATGGAGACCAGTACACGAAGATCAAGACAGGATGCGACGCCATGCTTACTGGACCTCATTTGGTGACCATGGGAAGGGAAAACCCCAGTGGGGAGCTCAAGGGCGGAACTGATGGTGGTTTGGGGTTGCCAAGGAGGAGCTTCAAACATGACATCTTTCAGCCTAATAAAGAAAAAAATCATAAGCTGAAGATGTTAAAACCTATGATATATGTGGCGTGGATATGTGCATATATTGGAGTGATGCATATTGGGAGGAAAACAACAACAACAACAATAACAAAAAGACTGGGTCTAAAACTGACTGAAATGGTGAACTGCTTGAAATTGCAAACTTCTGCATCAAAAATTTTAAGAGACTGAGAAAAAGATGAAAAACATGTTTGGCAGAATGCATGAGCTCTGGTGGGGTTGGGGGCAAGGAAGGGGGCATAGGTCTAGATTTGATTGGAAATTTTGTATGAAATGCACAAAGGTTCAATAAAAATTGGCTTTGAATAAAAAGAAAGCACTATGATACTTAGTAATGTTGGAGCTAAGACAGGTGCTGAAGAAGAAGGTCTTTTGCTAAGGACATTAGTGTCATTAAAGATCAGCCTCCAAATTTCCAACGACGGAAAGAGTACCCTCAGGGCAAGACTCACCCCAGCTAAGCTTCCAAGAAAAATGAGGGAATATGGGCAAGGGGCTTCTATTACTAGAAATCCACAGCACTGAAATCTCCTAATGTGGATGAAACAGCCAGGGTGCACCACAGAGAGACAGCCCAACTTGGCAGTGTTATTCACATGGCAGTTGCTTTGGAGGTCTGAACAATGCAACAGTCAAAGATCAAACTTTCCTTCTCCATGGTTTTGAAGAGCCACCGAGACAACCCGCCATGAGGCATAGGAGCCCCTGCAAAAACAAGGCTCCGAAAGGCCAGGGCACTACAGACCATTGCATTAATATGTGAAAGCTAAGCTTGCTCGGCAGCAGAGACCCCAGGATGACACCAGAGCTGTGGGATATCAGCCAGGAAGATCTGCTTACCAGGAATAGTACCAATACAAGAGAGAAAGATATGCTGTTCAGAGAAAAGCTGGAGGACTGAGGTGTGTAAGCCCTTTGGAAGTAAGTTCCCAGACGTCAAACATGAAGTTACTGGATTTGTTGTTTTCCCTGCTGGTTTGGGGTCTTATTTGTGTCCACTATTTCTTTCTATGCCCATCCCTTGGAAAATTCAGTTAAGTATGAATAGGCCAGCATTCTGACCAATGCTCCCTAGTGCATAGGTGGGAGTCATAGGCCATGCCCACCAGTGGGATGTGGTGATCCAAAGGTCTGGGATTTGGCCCTAGGAAATGAGTCACACCACTATAAAACCTGGCCATATTTTGAATAAACATCTCCACATTTGGATTCCTTACAATGCATCCATGTGCTGTGCATTCCTGCTCGTGTTTTCTACATGGCTCACTGTGGGAATAAATGGGATAATTAACAATCCCTCCCCTATAGAGTGGGAATGTGTAATTGGTTCCACTGTATGTTGAAAGTAAGTCATTCATCTTGTGATTTTAGAGGAGCTTACAGTTAAGAGATTGCCTTTAATCTTAAAAGAGATGTTCGACTCTAGACTTTCGGAAAAATATTAAGACTGGTAAAGACTATGGAGACTTTGGATGTTTGGCTAACGGCACTTTCCATTTTATATGGCCCTGAGACAAAGGGGTCAGGGAGTGGAATGTGGTGAGTATGGTGATTTGAATAGGCATCCCTCATAAGCTCCAAGGATTTGGTTATATTTTCTCCAGGTAGTGGCACTGTTGTGGAAGGTTTTGAGGGATGCTTTCCCGCTGGAGGAAGCGCATGGCAGGGAGCAATCTCAGAGATGTCTTAAACCTTGCCAGGTTTCCACTCTCCTGCTTTCTATGCCTGATTGAACATGTTATCACCCAGCTTTCTTCTCTGGTCCCATTCCGGGCAGGGCTCACTTGCCAGTATGGACTGTAGGCCTCTTCACACATAAGCTAAAATAAACTCTTCCTTCTGTTAAGCTCCCTTGGTCATGGTTTTGCTTAATTACAGCAACAGAAAAGTAGCTGATACAGTGGGTTATGTGGACTGTTAGTTGTGTAAAGTCATATGACATGACTTAGAGACTTATCAAGTTATTTTTATTGGAAAATGTTTATGTTTTTCTGTGGAAATATATTTTGTATGTCTTATTTTTTCGAGACCACTATAGCTACCCTGCCTATCTTATTGTTATTATCTAATATACTTTCCACTTATTTATTTGACTTCTATATGTCATCAAATACAAGATATATCTCTTGGAGAGAGCATAAATTTGAAATTCACTTTTTATCCAAAATAAAGTTTGTTTTTTTTTACTGTCTCCTGTAGAGATGTAGAGTCTATTAGAATTGTGTTTAAAATGTTCCATATTTGGATTGGGTTCTACCTCCTCTGCTAAATATCCCAAAGCACCACTTAAAAATTCTCCATTTCATACAACTACAGGACACTATTCACTAAAATATATTTTATTAAGAATGAAATCCTCCAGTATCCAATTACAAATACCTCATATCTTGCAGAACTTCCCTAAGAGCAACTTTAACACTTGTATCTCACCAGTGGTCTACTCAGAGTGGATATATTATCTAATATAATGCATGTCTCTTATAGTGTTTCTCATTCTGAGTTCTCCTTACCCAAGTCACTTACAATTACAAAAGTCTAGCAAAGTTTGGTTAAGATTTCTTCTGTCATCTATTAAAAATTCATTTGGGGGGCTGGAGAGTTGGCCTAGTGGTTAAGAGCGCCGACTGCTCTTGCAGAGGACCCGGGTTTGATCCCCAGCACCCACATGGCGGCTGAGAACAGTCTGTAACACCAATTCCAGGAGAACTCCAGTTCCAGGGGAATCCAACACCCTCTTCTGACCTCTGCGGCATTGCACAACACAGGTGCACAGACCTGCAGGCAGACAGTACATTCACACACATAAATAAAATAAAATAAAATAAAATAAAATAAAATAAATTCATTTGGCCTGTGTTTATTATTAATTTCTACATCCCTTCTATATCTTCAAGTTTTAAAGTTACACCTGATTTTCAGATTCAAAACACTCATTAATTTCTGATTACTGCTATAATAAATCATTGATTGATTGTCTCCCTTAGCAGCTTGCATAGATCCTCTCAAACTATGAGAGCTAAACTTCAGTTAGAAGGCTACCATGTCCATTCCTGTTCCATTGCTTCAATTGCTGTGTCCAAAGCATGTCTTATCTTCAGCAGTAGGGTCTTACCTTAAAGTTCTGGGAGATAACAAAGAACTCTGGGAGATCCTTGGACTACTACACCTTACAACTCAAAGGAAGGTGTCTCCTGTCTGACACTGTGTTCTTTCTCAGAGTGGTGGAAGGGAGACATATACACTGATGTTCAGACATAAGTGCATTTCTCAGGGGGTTCTGGAGCCAACATAATTGGCTTCCTTAGGACCCAAGGTTCATTTCTACTTTCTCTCCACCAACCTCCCTAATCCTTACCCAGCCCAAGCACCCCAATGGTCCTCGGTTTGGGTACTATTAGAGTGGAATGTGGTGAATACTGCTGGGTGAGTGAGAGTGTGCCTTACTTATGATCTCTAGATAGGCTGACTAGACTCCAGTGGATAAAGTTACACTAAAGGACATCTGGGTACTGTTGCTTAACTGGACAGGATTTAACATGTATGACAGGATGCATGAGGTCCATCAAGGGGGGCACAAAGCAGGGAGGGGTTCTAAATTTGATTAAGAACAGTCATATGAAATGTGTAAAACCTCAATAAAAATTAAAAATACATAAAATAAAATGTCAAATGTTTTAAAGTCTAAAGCAACATAAGCATATTTTCATCTTTCCCTTGGAAAGTCCAGATTAAACCTAACATTATATTGGAGTCACTTGGATAATCCAAGAAAATTTTCTTATCTCAAGTTCCTGAGATGAACATGTTTGGAGCCCTCATTTATTTGCCAAGGAGACCGAGAACTGGACAATTCTTGAGATCCATTATTTTGCAAAGCAGAATAAAATAAAACTTTAGCAGTAAGTCTGGTTTGACTTAAACGTTGGAAATAACTCAAGTGAACTTTCCGACTTACAAAATTTGATAGCTATTCTATACAAGAGTGGATGAAATTACACACAGATAGGAGCGAAGAGCAGGACATGAGTTGATTGTACATAGTCAATTTTTTCTTTTAAATTCAGGAGTTTGAGGATGTAGATCCAAAACTGAGTCAGTTCACAGACACAACATTTGATAATTTAATGCATAAATGGCAACCATCTTCAGAGAGATGCAGTGGAATGGTAAGACACTGATTTAGATTGGAACAGACTCAAGACACTTAGCAGAACCACAAATATCTAATGAGCTATTATAAGGAAAGTAACTTTTGTTCAAGGTTGAAAGAGAATATCAGAAGTGAATTAACAGTTATATAGCTGAAGCTGGATTGATGGCTCAGAGATTAGCAGCACATACTGTTCTTACAGAGGATCTGAATTCAGTTTCCAGCATCCAAGTGAGGCAGCTCACAACCAGTTCCAGGGATGGGAAACACTCTTCTAGCCTCTATTGTTACCTGCACTCCTTTGCACATACCAACACAGGCATATACATACACATTTTTTACATATTTAAAAATACGAGGATTCAATAAATCTGCATGAAAAAAAATAAATAAAAATACGAGGAATCTGCTCTTGCTCCTGTGGTTCAGTTATATTACATGGAGACATGACGAATTTCACTCTTGTTTAAATTATTGTGTGCACTGAAATAAAGGGATTATTAGCTGATATGGACCTGACCTAACAATTCCATGCTGGATCTGAAGTTAGGTTATGTGGCCCTGACATTGACAAGTGGACCTGCTGAGCAGGAAATGAGTCCCTAATAGTCATAAGAAATCTGGGGTGGGGTGGGGGACAGGGTTCCCAGAGACCACCAGTGTGGACTCTGTGCTGCACTGGTAAGGTGGAACTGCCTTGACTCTGGGGGGCTCTACACCCACCCCTGAAACTTCCCAGCTTGGATTCCAGAGAGCACCAAGGCATAGGTGCACCTAGACAGGGTTGCTGGAGCTCAGCAGGTTAACAGGGTACCAGCTGGTGGGCCAAAGGAGCACCCCCTCCCTCTCTCAAGCTGGTGGGGTTGTGGTGCAGATGCAGACTAACTAGCAGCCATAGTGTTAGTGAATCTAGTCTGTGCAGCCAACATTGAAGCACCAGAATCCCAAAACACAAACAAACAAACAAACAAACAAACAAAAGAAAACTGCAAAGGGGGGACTTTTGACTGCTGAAGTGAAAAAAAAATGTCTTTATCAACTATGAAATGTTAAGAAGGTTAGGAAATAAAATAACATGTTGGCTAATTTGTGCTAAAATTAATCAGCTTAAATGGATTATTCCATAACACACAAGAAACATGCTGTGTGAAGAAGCAAAACATTAAGACAAATAAATATCTATAACATTACAATTGATGAATAATGACATTAGAAGTTTAGAAAGTGCTCATTGTGTTAGCACAGTGATTTGAGTGTTTGGAGAGATCTCGAGTTTTGTCAAGGAATTGTTTAATAAGAAGGTTGCACAACAAAATTTCCCTAAATTGATAATGAAAATTGTGACAAAAGGTAATATGCTTAAGATATTTATTCTATTAAAATTGAAAATTCACTTTCAAATCCATGGACAAAAAAAAAAATTAACGTGAAAGAAATAAAAAAGACAGGTAAAGTGACAGTTCATATCTGTTCCTTTTCAATCTATGTATGTAAATGAGGATGTCACAATATTTCATTTCCATTAAATGAAGCATGAAATGAGATTAGCAACAACACACGGCAATTGTCATGCATTATTTTCAGCACCTAGGTATACTCATACTTTGTAAATCTTATTAAGCCCTACCAGACTTTCCTGTAAAGTACATCTCAAGTATATTTTGGTGATATCTGAAACTTGTTATCCTTCACTTATATGTAAAATCTGGGGTCAGGGCAAGCAGCACCTTCAGCACTGGGGACAGTTCCTGTCCATATTAGCTGTCAGTGCTTGAGTAGATACAATAGCAGCTAAATGATAATCAGGCACTAAGTCTCAGCAAGCACTTCAAGACCAGCAATACTCAGTGGAGAATGACTCAAAGCTGCACCTGGCACCCAGGCTACATGTCTAGTTTTTGTTTTTAATATAGCATAAAAAGGAAATTAAACATTTAAAAGCATAAGAGGTTGAGACTTAAATCTGGAGTAATTCACCCCAGCAGCATCAACATTAGCACTACATACATTTTCGTCCTGGGGTCTGTCCTCTGCTTTATAGAAATTTTGCTAGCATGCAAGCTTTCGGTCAGTAATTACCAAAACATGTCTCAACTGTGTCTAGTGAGATTTCTATGTCTATCCCTAAGGGTCCTGGCAGACACTGCTGTCTGTCATATACATAGTGCTGCCAGCATTTCCTCCTGCCAGTTCTAATGAGCACAGAGACTTGCAAACTGAAGTAATATCCTATTAAAATGACATGCAGTAACTCTCTTTGAGTCAAGACTAGCAATTGACCAAGAGATGTTTGACTTAATTATATTTATTAAAATGGGGGCAGTATTCATGTGCTTTCCAATGGTCTATTTATATAAAGCAATTTGAAGAGAGAAAATACAATATAATTTGAAAATGGTCTCATTTGGATATACATTACATGCCTGTTTTCCACAAAAATAAATAATAATCAGAAGTAAATGAACTTATAAATAGCTATTACATGTTAAAACTAAATTATCTTTTCTCTTTACAAAGACATCAATCAATGCAATGACCAGAGCTCTGTAGTGTGTACTCTTCACTGACACAGCTCTAGCCCTCGAATTAGCATTCTGATGAGAAATATATATGTGACAGAAAAAAGCTAAATTCTTCCACATGGCAAATTACATATTCAAGTAGAAGAGTGTCTCATGGCTGAGGTGTATTCTCAAAGGCAGGCTGGGCCTAAGACAGAAAACACTAGCATTGATGGGAAACGTGACAAATTGTCCTTAAATACTTTTCTATAATTGCCTATAAGTGAAATAGTAAAAACATGCTTTGTTGGAAAGTTCTAAATAAGAGTCTCAGAACATAGGACTGTTAGCTGGACTTATGAGGATGAGGCCATGGGAGTTTGGGCATCTCACTGTGTTCACAAACACACACAGTGGACGTGCCTCACAGGCTCTTTTTTTTCCTTTCATTCCCTCCCCCCCTCCTTCCTTCCTTCCTTCCTCCCTCCCTCTCTCTCTCCCTCCTTTCTTCCCTCCCTCCCTCTCTCCTCCTTTCCCCCTCCCTCCCTCCCTTCCCCATTCCTTTCTTTCTTTGCTTCACTGCTCCTGTGGGAAAGCCTAGCCTGTCCTCCATGTACTCTGCCTCACTGTTCACACAGGTGCCCTGACAGAGTGGACCTCTGAGCTGTGCATGGAATCAGCTGTACCCTAGGTACACAAGAGTGGGGAGCAAGCAAACTTCTCCATATAAATAAATGGCTTCAAATTCAAGGTTAATAAGTATGAATTGTAGCAAAATCTTAGTAACAAAATATTCCAGACAAAATAATATTTAAGATGAAAATTTTATAATTCTAAAAATCCATGTCATCTTTTGGTGTATAAACATTTGCTTTGCTTCTTTTCAATAATTATTAAGCCCAAAGTCCAGGAACTCTTGTTTGTTTTTTATACACACTGACAAGAACAGACGGGAAGTCTCAGGGGAAAATGTCAGAGCAGACATGAGAAAAACAAGCCCAAGTGGAAATGAACCAGCCAGTGAAGGTTTGGAAATCACAAATCAAAAGTGAATGCATTAACAAGAAGGAAATTGTTAAAAGAAACTAAACCATTCTGCTCAATAATTAGGCAACTAATATATATGTCACCTAAGTATAATATATTCTAACATATTAATATATTATAGATTCCTTTAATTTAATCAATAACAATGAATAATATGCCATTAACATTTTCTGAATAAAACAGTTATTATAAATAACATTATATTGTCTCATCTACGGGGATTTTTATTTGGAATGTAGAAAACATATTGTTGGCACATAATTAAATAGATGTTTTTAGTTCCATCCCTTCCCTTCCCACTTATACATTACATGCAACAAACAATGAGATTCTTGTAAAACAGTCTGGTTGGTATTTCATTGTGGAATTTAGTTCACAATGAATATTTTTTTATTTTTTATTTATTTCTGTATGTGTATGAATGCACTGTCTGCATGCAAGTCTGTGCACCCGTGTCGTGCAACGCTGCGGAGGTCAGAAGAGGGCGTCGGATTCCCCTGGAACTGGAGTTCTCCTGGAATTGGAGTTTTAGATGGCTCTCGGCCGCCATATGGGTGCTGGGGATCAAACCCGGGTCCTCTGCAAGAGCGGTCGGTGCTCTCAACCGCTAGGCTATCTCTCCAGCTCCCACAATGAATATTTTTAACATACATGGAGGAGGACTGAGTAGATGGCTCAGTAGTTAAAAACACTGACACCTCTGACAGAGGATCAGGTTCTGGTCCCGGCACCCACATAGTGGCTAACAACCATCTGTAACTTCAGTTCCAGGGGATCGGCTCTTCTGGCCTTTTTGGGCATTGCACAACATGGGTGCACTTATGTTCATGAAAGCAAAACACAGACACCACACACACACACACACACACACACACACACACACACATATATATATATTCATATGCATATATATATATATATATATATATATATATATGAATAAAGGATATGACTGTTTAATGTTTCACTCAGCTTTACAGAAATGTTTCCTCTCACATTTCCACCGGGAAGAATGAGAGGCAGCCAGCAGCAAACAGAACCAGTTGGGACCCTCTTTCTCACAGGGCATCTCACTTTGATTGCATTCAGGCCATTTACTTTTAAAATCTATTTTCCATATTGAATTCTTATAAAATCTTCCATTTGAAGAAAACATTGACCAGATAACTGAAGTCTGAATGCTTCTGAGTTAATCCAAGAGGCTGATGATATTTTTTTTCATGGTAATTACATCTTTATTTTTATAACTTTCAAACTGTTTCCAGAGTGGCTGCACCAATTTACAGTCCCATCAGCAGTGTATAAGGAATCCTCATTTTGCATCTTTACCAACATTCTATGGTGTTATTGAAAATGTTTAGTTCCTTCTCCTGAGAGTACATTTTGATCTTTTGTCATAATGATGAAAAACTAACACTCTCTGATGCCTTTTAAGGCTAGAATTTTGCAGACTTCTGATTCTTTTTCTAGTTCTTTGTTGTTGTTGTTCTTTCTTTGTTTGTTTTAAAGAGCATGCACAGAATTTTTTATATAAGTAACAAAGATAACATCTTTATTTGTAAATAGAGCGAATTTAAACTGCTCCTTTAAATCTTCTTGCCTTTCCCTTCCTTTTCTTGTTGTGTTGAGTTGGTCAGGAAGTTAAGTTCTATATTGAATGCAGTGAAGGAAATCAAGCATCCGAGTCTTATGCTTGATCTTTGGGAAGCAGCTATCAGTCTTGAATACTAAAGTATATATGCTAGGCTGATAATATTTTTAATAAGAGATATTCTTTTTTAATTTTTTTATTTATTCTTGTATGTGTATGAGTGTACTGTCTACATGTAGGTCTGTGCACCCGTGTCATGCAATGTCGCAGAGGTCAGAAGAGGGCGTCAGATTCCCCTGGAACTGGAGTTAAAGATGGTTCTCAGCTGCCATGTGGGTGCTGGGGATCAAACCCAGGTCCTCTGCAAGAGCAGTCGGCGCTCCTAACTGCTGGGCCATCTCTCCAGCCCCAAGAGATATTCTTGACTCTACTAACTTCTGTGAGTGGAGAGAGCTCTTGGTGTTAGATCAAAGCAAAGGGCACCAGTTTGCATTTTCCCTCTTGGAACCTTGAACTTATAACATGCTTTAGTCTCGAGTTGAAAATTCATCCCTGGCAGGCCTCCGTACACCCCGACTGTCATCCCATCAGGACCAGGGACTGTGCCCAGGTCTCTGGAGCTGCTCCAACTTCCAGACCGGATTGGGTAAGACCCTACAGGCACTTTGGAGGTGATAAGATTGTGAGGGCAAAACCAGTGACACCCCACCCCCCTTGTGGCTATCCTGGTGGGAAAAGAAAGGCTGACTCAGAGTACAAAGTAAGAGAAGAGACAGGAAACCTTCCAAACTAGAACGAGCCTTCAAACCAATGAAGAAGCACTTGAATTTTGCATCAGATTATAAATAACAAATCAAATCCACATGACAAGAGCACAAAGGAAAATCAACAACATGGGAAAAGCAAATAATAAATCCCCACCAAAATCTATCAGTACCGTACAAGACTCCAACAATGAGTTCTCCCTGGAGATAACCCAGGACACAGATTGTTTTTTAAAAGGAAAAAGTATAGTTTATTATTATTTTTTATTTTATATTATTCCAAATATGCATATATATATATATATATATACTCTACACATAAGTCAAAATTAAAAATTCTGAAAATAAACTATAGTTCAATTCCTAAACACCTTTAGAAATTCACATTTTAACAGTAAATTTGCATGCAGGTATAAAGTCCTGTAATTTTACATTCTTTTTTAAGAACATGACTACATATCCTCCATCTTTATATGGTTATTACAATGTATGAGCATAAGTAGTAGGAAAATTCTAGAGCCCATTTATAGATTCATATTGTAATAGCACAATTGCTTTCAGATACAATGAAATAGAATAATAAAGTTTCTCAGTTTGCCTGCCAACTGGGGATTTGGTGTTAGCATCCACAAATGAGGGAAACCATTCGCCTTTTTTTTTTTTTTTCTGGGACTGTGTTACTTCACTTAGTAATTGCTTTGAGTTCCATTCATTTGCTATCAAAGCTCATGATGTCATCTTTCTTTACTGCTGCATAGAACTCCATTGTGTAGATGCACCACATTTTTGTTATCCAGTCATCAGTTGAGGGACATTTGGGTTGGTTCCAGGTCCTTGCTATTGTGAAGAGAGCTGCAATAAACATAGCTCTGCATTTATCTTTGCAGTAGATGCGTCTTGTGGGTACATACCCAGGAGTGGTATGGTGGTATTGGGTCAGGTAGTAGCCTCATTTTGAGTTCTTGAAGGGTTTTCCACTCTGCTTTCCACAGTGGTTGTACAAGTTTACATTCCCCCCAGTAGTGGAAAAGTGTTCCCCTTTCCCCACAACCTCTCCAGCATTTGGTGTCTTTTGTTTTCTTGATCTTGGCTAGTCTTATTGGAATGAGATAATACCTTAATGTGGTTTTAATTTGCATTTCTTTTTTCTGTCTGTATGTAGGTTTGTACACCCATGTTGTGCAATGCTGCAGAGGTCAGAAGAGGGTGTCGGTTTCCCCTGGAACTGGATTCAAAGATGGTTCTCAGCCACCATGTGGGTGCTGGGGATTGAACCCAGGTCCTCTGCATGAGCAGTCGGCACTCTTAACTTCTAGGCCATCTATCTAGCCCCGATGTTGAACACTTCTTTTTAAGATGTTTCTCAGCCATCTTTACTCTGTCCCTTGTGAAGTCTCTGTTCTGCTCTTTGCTACATCTTTTGAGTAGGTCATTTGTTTTCTTCTTTGTTTTTTAAGTAGCTTATACATTCTGGATGTTAATGCTTTGTCTGATGTATCAGTGGTGAAGGTTTCCTCCAACTCTGTGGTTTGGTTTTTCTCTTCACTTCCTTGATTGTTTCTTTAGCTGTACAAAAACTTTTGAGTTTGATGAGGTCCCACTTGTCAGCTGTTGTCCTTATTTCCTGTGCAGCTGCTGTTTGATTTAGAAAGTCTTTTCCTACACCTATGTCTTGTAGGTTGCTGCCAACATTTTCTTCTATCACCTTCAGGGTTTCAGGTTTTAGGTTGAGATCTTGGATCCACTTGGAGTTTATTTTTGTACAGGGTGAGAGGTAGGGGTTTAATTTTGTTCTTCTACAAATGGTGATCCAGTTTTGCCAACACCATTTGCTGAAGATGCTATCTTTCCTCCATTGAGCTTTTTTGGCCCCTTTGTCAAATATGAGATGGCTGAAGTTATATGAGCTCAAGTTTGGATCTTAAATTTTGTTCCATTGGTCAATGGTTCTGTTATTTTTGCCAGTACCAGACTGTCTTTATGACTATAGCCCTGTAATATAGCTTGAAGTCTGGTAATGTAATCCCCCCAGTATTGCACTTTTCATTCAGTGTTGCTTTAGCTATTTAGGGTCTTTTGTTTTTCCACATGAATTTAAGGATTTTTTTTCCAAGTCTGTCAAAAAGTTCATGGGGACTGTTTGGGATTGCATTGAATCTTTATATTAATTTGGGTAGAATGGACATTTTTACTATATTAATTTTTCCAATCCATGAGCATGGGAGGTCTTTCCATCTTTTGATGTCATTTTTCAATCTCTTTCTTCAGGATTTAAAAATTTTTGTTGTAGAGGTCTTTCATGTCTTTGGTTAGTTTTATTCCGAGGTATTTTATTTTGGGGGGTGCTATTGTGATTGGGAAGGTCTCCTTATATTCCTTCTCCAGTTGATTATTGTTGGTGTAAAGGAAGGCTACTAATTTTTCTAAGTTTAGTTTGCTTCCTGCCCCTTTACTGAAACTTTTGCTTATTTCTAAGAGTTTTCTGGTGGAGTATTTAGTATCCCTTAGGCAAACTATCATATCATCTGCAAAAAGGGATAGCTTTACTTCTTCTTTTCCAATTAGGACACAGATCTTAAAAGAGAAATAATGGACATACTCAAAGAAATCAAGGGAGGGAATAACAAACTTAGGATTGAAGTAGAAACACTGAAAAAAATCCCATGTTGAAATGAAACAGGAAACCAACCTGTGAATCAAGGATCTAGAAGGAGAGAATGACAAACTCCAAAGGGAAATGGAAATACTAAAGACATCACAGAATGAAATTTAAAGGAAATTGCACACTCATCCAATCAGCAGGAAAAGGTGGGAGAAAGCCTCAGTAACAAACAGATTGGATGAAGCAGAAAGTAGAATATCAACACTGGAAGACAAGTTGGAAGAGCTACAATGCTTAAACAAAGAGTATGATCTTTTTTTTAAATCACAAGAGTGGAACAATCAGGAAATATGGGACACTATGAAAAGATCAAACCTCCACATCATAAGGATAGTGGAAGGAGAAGAATCCCAGGACAAAGGTATTGATCAGATCTTCAATAGAATAATAGAAGAAATTTTCCCCAAACTGAATAACAAACCCATATAAATACAAGAAGCACACAGAGCACCAAATAGACAAGATCATAAAAGGAATACCCCACACCATATCATAGTTGAAACACTAGACACTCAAAACAAAAACAAATTACTGAAGCCCACAAGAAAAAATACAATTTACATATAAAGGAAAACCCATCAGAATTATAGCTGACTTTTCAGTGCAAATAAGGAAAGCCAGAAGAATGTGGTCCAAAGTATTCCCAGTACTAAATGACTATAGATGACAACCCAGATTACTATACCCAGCAAAAATGTCAATTATAGTTGAAGGAGAAAGAAAAATCTTCCATGACATAAACAAGATGAAGGAATTCATGTCCAGGGAAGCAACCCTTCAGAAAATACTCAAAGAAATTCAAAGGTGAGAGGAAAGGAGCAACTATCCCCACTCAGCTACAGAGAGTAATGAATAAAAGTATAATTGTGGAAATACAAGAATGCAAACAGAAAATAAGGTAAGGAAGCAGAACACATCTCTCAATAATAACATTAAATATTAATGGGGTGAACTCCCAATCAAAAGATGTAGACTTGGAGAATGGATTAGGAAACAGAAACCATCTATATGCTGTCTACAAGAAACCCATCTTATCCTCAAGCATAGCCACCGAATTAAAGTGAGAGAATAGAAAAAATTATTCCAAGCAAAAAGTACCAAAAATCAAGCAGGTGTTGCTATTCTAATATCAGACAAAATAGACTTCAAAATAAAACTAATCAGAAGAGACAGAGAGGGCCATTACATCCTTATCAAAGGAACAATTAACCATGAAAATTCCACAATCATGAATATATATGCACCAAACTTCAGTGCTCAGAACTTTATAAACACAATTCTATAGGACCTCAAGGCACAGATTAATCTCAGCACACTAACAGTGAGGGATGTCAATACCCCACTGAGCCCATTAGATAGGACAGCTGGACAAAGAATAAACAGAGAGACATTGGAACTGAACAATACAGTACACCAAATGGACCTCACAGAAATCTACCAAACATTCTACCCAAACACTAGAGAATATACTTTCTACTCAGCATTCCATGGAACATTCTCCAAAATCGACCACATACTGGGACACAGCAAACAACCTCTATAAGTACAAAAGGATTTAAATAAAATCATGCAGTCTATCAGACCACAGTGTTATAAAGCTCAATATCAACACCAGAATAAGCCCAACTATCTACAGGAAAAAATGGAGAATAAACAATACACTCCTGAATAATGAATGGGTCAATGAAGAAAAAAGAAAGAAATAAAAACATTCCTGGAACTAAATGAAAAAGAAAATACAACACAGCAAAACCTATGGTATACTTTAAAAGCAGTCCTAAGAGGGAAGGTTATAGCCCTCAGTGTCTATATTAAAAAAGCAGAAAGAGGACAAATAAACGAACTAACACTACAGCTAAAAACACTTGAGACAACAACAACTGAACCTTAAACCCAACAGACAGGAAGAAATCACAAACATCAGAGGAGAAATCAATAAACTAGAAACAAAGGAACATACAAAGAATCAATGAATCAAAAAGCTGGTTCTTTGAAAGGATAAACAAGATAGATATATTGCTATCCCAGTTAACCAAAAGAAAAAAAAAAGAGTAACTCTAAATCAATAGAATTTGTGATGAAAAGGGAAACATCACAACAGACAACAAAAATATCCAGACAATCATTCCAGAATACTTCAAAAACCTATGCTCTACTAAATTTGAAAACTTAAGAGAAATGGATGAATATCTGAAATCGTGGCAACCAACAAAGCTTAACCAAGAAAAGAATGACAGTTTAAAGAAACTTATAACATTTGAGGAAACTGAAGATGTAATTAAAAATCTCCCAACTAAAAAAAAAGCCCGGGCCCAAAATGGTTTCATGGCAGAATTCTCTAAAACTTTTAAAGAGGACTTACAACCATTATTACTCAAACTGTTCAGAAGGATACAAATTCCTTCTATGAAGCCAGTATCACTGTAATACCAAAACCAGGCAAAGATACAACCAGAAAAGAAAATTATAGACCCATATCATTAATGAACATAGATGCAAAAATTCTCAACAAAATACTTGCAAACCACAAAAAGACCCACATCAAAAAGATCATCCATCATGACCAAGTTAGATTCATACCAGAGATGCAGGGAAGGTTCAACATGTGTAAATCAATAAATATCATAAAACACATAAATGGACCGAAACACAAAAACCACATGATCATTTCAATTGACACAACAAAATCCTTCAACAAAATTCAGGATCCTTTCATGCTTACAGTCCTAAAGGGAATTGGAGGGAACATTCCTCAATGTAATCAAAGAAACCCATATACAAGAAACCCACAGCCAACATAATCCTAAATGGAGAAAATTTAGAAGCATTCCTTTTAAAGGTGGGAACATGGCAAGGCTGTCTCTTATCACCACTCGTCTTCAATATAGTGATTGAAACACTTGCTAGGGCAATAAGGCAAGAAAGGGAAATTGAAGGAGTCCTAAGTGAAAAAGAGGAAGTCAAACTATCCCTCTTTGCAAATGATATGATCGTTTACTTAAGGGATACTAAAAACTCTACCAGAAAGCTGAAATGATTAAGTTTCAGCAATGTGGCGGGATACAAAATTAACCTAGAAAAATCGGTAGTAGCCTTTTTTTACACCAACAACAAGCCACTGGAGAAGGAATACAAGAAGACCTTCCCACTCACAATAGCCACAATAAAATAAAATAAAATACCTAGGAACAAACTTAACAAAAGACACCAAAGAGCTCTACAACAAAAAATTTAAACCCCTGAAGAAGGAGATTGAAGAAGACATCAGAAGATGGAAAGACTTCCCATGCTCATGGATTAGAAAAATTAATATATAAAAATGTCCATTCTGCCCAAGCTAATATACAGATTCAGTACAATCACAATTAAAATCCTCAAGAGTTTCTTCACAGACTTGAAAAAAAATTACTTAAATTCATATGGAAAAATGAAAGACCCCAAATAGCCAAAGCAACCCTGAGCAAAAAGAGCAATATGGAGGGGATCTCTATACTGGACTTCAAACTACATTAAAGGGCTATAGTCATAACAACAGCCTGGTACTGGCACAAAAACAGACCTGTAGACTAATGGAACAAAATTGAAGATCCAAACTTGAGCTCATACAATTTCAGCCACCTCATCTTTGATGAAGTGACCAAAAAGACTCAATGGAGGAAAGACAGCATCTTCAGCTGAAGATGCAAATGGTGCTGGCAAAACTGGTTCACCATTTGTAGAAGAATAAAATTAAACTCTACTTCTCACCCTGTACAAAAATCAACTCCAAATGGATAAAAGACCTGATTGTGAAGCCTGAAACTCTGATAGAAGAAAATGTTGGTAGCAACCTATAAGACATAGGTATAGGAAAAGGCTTTCTTTTTTTTTTTTTAATTTTATTTTTTCTGTAGATCAATGTACCTGATCCATGCATGCAGGTTGTGTGCACCCGTGTGTGCAGTGCGCGGAGGTAGAAGAGGGTCGCGGATTCCCCTGGAACTGAGAGTTCTCCTCGGAATGTGAGTGTTCAGAACGGTTCTCCCGAGCCCAGCCCATGTGGGTGCTGGGGAATTCGTAACCCGGGTCCTCTGTAAGAGCGGTGTGAGCTCTGTAACGCTAAGGCCACCTCTCCAGCCCCAGGAAAAGGCTTTCTAAATCAAGACAGCAGCTCCACAGGAAGAATTAAGGCTTGAATTGTAAGTGGGACACTCATTAAAATTCAAAAGTTTCTGTACAGGGAAAAGAAACAATCAGGGATCGTGAAGAGAAAACCTAAGAGTGGGGAGGAATGCTTCACCAGTACTAACATCTGACAGAGCATTATTTCAAATACATAAACTACTCAACAAAAAACAAAGAATAAAAAACAAATGACCCACTCAAGAGATGAAGTAAAGAACTGAACGAAGAGACTTCACAAGTGAGGAAATAGAGATGGCTGCAGAAACATCTTAAAAGTGTTCAACATGCATTAATAAATTAAGTATAATCTAATGAAAACCTCTTTAAGATATCATCTCAAACTGATAACAGTGGCTAAAAGGTGAAGAAATACAAAAACACTGCCAATGCTGGAGAGGTTGTGGGGTGTCCTGTTTGTCTTCCATTGCTGTGAAAAACACTCTGACCAACACCAACTTGGGGACGAAAAGGGTTTATTCAGTTTACATCTTCTGGGTCACAGTTTCATCACTTAAGGAGCCCAAAGGGCAGGAACTCATGGCAGGAAACTGGAGGCAGACAGCTGAAGCACAGGCATGAAGGAATGCTGTTCAACTGGCTGCTCCCCTGGCTCATGACCAGCCTGCCCTTCTTATATGGTACACCACACAACTGCCCAGAGTGGCACTACTAATTGTGGGCTGAGCCCTCCCACCCACATCACTCAACAAAAAAATACCCCACAGATTTTGGTGGCCAATCAGGCAATTCCAATGGAGCTAAATTCCGCGCAACTTGAGGCTCCCTCAATTCCCAGGTGATCGTCAAGTTGACACTAAAAGCTATCCAGGCACATGGGGAAAGGGGAGCACTCCCATTCCACTGCTGCTGATGGGAATGTAGGGAATGTAAACTAATACACCCACTATGGAAAACAGTGTGGAGAACCTTAAAATAGACTCGAATAGTTCTACCATCTGACGCGCACAGCCATAACACTATGGGTTATTGATACCACGCACCAAAGACTCATAATACCACAAAGATACATGCACATCTATGCCTAATTCTGCAACCTCTCTTCACACAATAGGCAACAAGTACCCATGTAAGCTGACAAACCTAAAGTGACCTTCAATCAATGAGTGGGATAGAGAAAAGATGGTACTATAAATCTACAAAACTGAGTTCTATGTAAGCATAAAGAAAGATGATAAAGCATCAGTAACTTTGTGCAGGTAAGTGGTTGGAATTAAGAAAGATATTATGCTAAGTGAAGTAACATAGTCCCCTCAAAACAAAAGACTAATGGTAATCATCTCGCATATTGAGTCTAAAGAAAAACACGAAACCGGAGTGTAAAGAGAGAAGAACTGATCAACAACACACAACGACATATGTGTAATATGATAATATATAGATAAGTATGAGATATATTATAGTAGTATGAATATCAATTTGTGATTTTTTACAACACCTAATGTGAATACCTTAACAGGATGTAGAATTAACCTACCACTTATTTTCAGACTTTGTAATTTTGGTAAATGGGCGGAGGGTATGTATGCATATTTTAGAGTAATATAAAAATAAAGGGTAAAAAGGTTAATTCATAAACATGACTTGGAATTAACATACAGCTTACTTTCAGATGGCATAATTTTGGTATATGTGTGACATGTATATATACATATTTTGGAGCAATACAAATTAGAGGGAACAACAACAAGGAAAGGACTAGAGCAAAGAACTGACGGAAACAATAAACTTCTCCACAAAACAATAAACCTCTGCACAGAAGAACTTTAAAAAGACTGAGAAAAAGATGAAAGACATGTATGGCAAAATGGATAAACTCAGTGGGGTGGGGGGCATGGAAAGGGGAGTGAGTCTAAATGGGACGGAGAAATGTTGTATGAAATATACAAAATATCAAAACAAAAAAGTATGTAGCAGCACTTGTTTTAGGCTTGGTGCCCTTGAGAGATTCACATCTCCCTCCCAAATGCCAACACAAACTGACTTGTCCCTTATTATTTTATAACACTGCAGTGAACAAGCTCTGAAATTTTGTGTCATCTTTCAACCACAGCCTCTCATTCCTTCAAAACTCTACATATCTTTTGGTTTCCCTCCAGAGTCTGAAGACTCTTTTGCAGGTCGCCAGCAGGCCACGATATAACAGTGAAGAGTCCCACATCTCAGAGACTTCTGGGATCACTGAATGGAACATGGTGTCTTCTGAGGATGGCACAGGTGGGAGTCCCCTGGAGGGCTGCACAGCCTCTGTGCCTCCATCCTGCAGGGAGACCCATGGATGTCTGTGGATGTCACTGCAATTTCCATATCATTATCATTCTTTCTCTCCTATGGAGACCCAGCTTTTGCTCTCATCACTAGAATCCAGCACTGGGCTTCTGGTGAGTGTTCAGAAAGTTCTACATGTGTCATTTATATTTCTGGAATGTTTAAACTTTTGGCTCACTGCTGAATTTCTGGCTACTATACCCAAGAGTTGAATCTTAATTAATGTTGATTTCAGTGTTACTGGGCGATCATTTGAATATTTAGGCTTCTCAGTTCATAGTCTTCAATTATCCCGACACCAACTGGTCCATCACCCTCCTTGTCTCTTGCCATCAGTGACAACAAGCTTCCACAGCTGCCATCGGCAGGATCCTGTGCTCAGATACAGTTTTCTTATTTTAGGATCACTCATTCCAAAACCTTAAATGTGTAAAGCGATTAGGCCCATAGTTTCTGGTGTGGCCTGGACATGGTATCGTGTCCCCTCCCATCTTCAGCCCTCCAGGAGAGCCCACTTCTTATTCCGGTGCAAAGATTCCCTGGACACTTAAATAACTCATGGCTCCTTAGGTGACACAGGTGTCTCCAGACGCCAGAGATTCAGTTCTGAATGAAACCCACTCTTACTCCAACATAGGTTAGAAACATCTGGAAAAAGGCTGGAGAGATGGCTCAATGGTTAAGAATGTATACTGCTCTTCCAGGTGACAGGGGTTTGGTTCCTGGTGTCCATGGGAAGTGGTTCACAACCACCTGTAACTCCTGCTCCAGGGGTCTGATGCCTCAGGGCTCTCTGGGCACCGACATTCATGTGCACGCACTCACACAGACACACGCATATATACACAATTAAAATAAAATAAATCTTTTCTTAAAGTTTTTAAATTTTTAATTTATTTCTGTATGTGTATGAATATACTGTCTTCATGCAAGTGTGTGTACCCGTTTCGTGCAATGCCGCGGAGGTCAGAAGAGGGTGTCGTATTCCCCTGGAACTGGAGTTCTCCTGGAATTGGAGTTTCAGATGGTTCTCGGCTGCCATGTGGGTGCTGGGGATCGAACCCAGGTCCTCTGTAAGAGCAGTCGGTGCTCTAAACCGCTAGGTCATCTCTCCAGCCCCAATAAAATAAATCTTAAAAGACCTGTATAAGACCCAAAATTGAGTGCTTGTTGACAGGGCAATTCTTAATTTGAGTAATGCATTTCTAACCTTAGAAAAGAAGAAGCATCTTCAGTATGAAATGATATCTTGGGGCTGGAGAGATGGCTCAGTGGTTAAGAGTGCCGACTGCTCTTGCAGAGAACCCAGGTTCGATTCCAAGCACCCACATGGTGGCTAAGAACTTTAACTCCAGTTCCATGGGAATCTGACACCCTCTTCTGACTTCCGCAGCATTGCACAACATGGGTGCACCAATCTACATGCAGACAGTACACTCATACACATAAAAAATAAAAAAAAAAATTAAAAAATAAATCACGTCCGACCTGGTCTCCACAGTTTAGATGTAGGCTCTGCTGCAGAGCCCTGTCCCATGATGACAGTTATGCTGCCTCATGGAATACGATCACATACAACCTGGAATCAGCCCTTAATGAAGCTCAGATTTGCTCCACTTTGCCCGGATGGTCTGATCCCAGAGCTTTCATCTCAGCAATATACCCTGNGTCCGACCTGGTCTCCACAGTTTAGATGTAGGCTCTGCTGCAGAGCCCTGTCCCATGATGACAGTTATGCTGCCTCATGGAATACGATCACATACAACCTGGAATCAGCCCTTAATGAAGCTCAGATTTGCTCCACTTTGCCCGGATGGTCTGATCCCAGAGCTTTCATCTCAGCAATATACCCTGGCCTTCTGGAAGGCAAAGGCAATAAAACTGACTTTGAGTATAGGGACACACCACCAGACCCTTAGCAAGGGAAACACAAAGGCCCTTGTGACAACTTGAGGAAATACTATGGCATGGAGTATGTGCTCTCTATGTCTAGAAAGCTGAGAAACACCCTTAGAATTCTATCCCAAGACATAATTAAAAGGAAGCAGCAAAGGCAGCACCACGTGCACAGAAACACTAATTACAGCAACATGTGTAGAGGAGATGTAAATACTCATTATTTAAATTACGGGGAGAAAGATAACCAATAATCAGTATGACAGGCAGAACAGAGGCATGGAATGCAGTGGGAGTGTTTATGATAGGCCAATCCCCCAAAGACAATGTTCCCCAACATGCTTTGAGATGTGTGTTGACTCACACCCGCATTTTCCTATCAATCTTGACATAAGGCTACTATAACGGTAATAGCAACAAAAATGGTAGAGCACTCAGAGCTGGTCATAGACTTTGTCATCCTTCTGGGGGTTGATAAAGCAGCCATCCAACCTAACAGACTTGGAACCTGAGGCTTCGCAAGGAAACCGCTTATCCCAGATGTGGCAGCTAGCATGGGGTGATGTTGAATCTACAGGCAAAGTCCTTGCCATTAAACATATCATATCACTGCCTGTCGGGATGCATGGAATCTATTTTGGCATCAAGACATGTTACGCTCCATGACCTGAAATCCAACGCAGAACATACCCAGAATAAATTAACTGAAAAAATTTCATAAAGAAATCCAGGAAGCTAAAGGTAAGTGGAAGCATTTCTGATTATCTTATAAACATGTTGCAAGACTGCATTTTGTATGCATATGTGTAGGAGTGTGTACATATGTGTTTGCACATGTGTGTACCTGCATGTGGAAGTTAGAGGTAAACTTCAGGTATCATCTTCTTGTGCCATCCATCCTGTTTTATGAAACAGATTGTCCCACAGGCCTGGAACTCCCCCAATATGCTAAGGAGGTTGGAGAGGGAGCTCTCAATATCTGCTTGCCTCTACACCCCCAGCCCTGAGATTACAAGGGCAAGCCCCAACTCCTGGCTTTTCAGTGTGGGTTCTGGGGATTTAACTTAGGTCCCCATACTTTCTTTTTTTAATATAATTTTTATTGTTATTTAACTTTTTCCATAAGTCATACATCATTTCTCAGTCAAATCTAGAA
>VZQC01005682.1:324305-362278 GCA_009823505.1 Rhizomys pruinosus | reverse complement strand
GGTAGATTGTAAGAGCTGCAGAGAGATAGGGGTGAATCATGAGACTATAAGAATATAGTCTGGACTCCTGATTGATCAACATGCCTGTGCATACAAGCTTCTCCAACTGGACTATGGGAACCTTGGGTTGTTCAAAATTTGGACATAGATACTTGCCAAATGCATCAATTACCTAATTGTATGACATACTGAGTAACATCAATGTTTTCTGCAAACAACTGTGTCATTTTATTGTAGAATACCTTAAAAAAAAAGAATTACAGGTGACTTCTCAATGCAAACGATGAAGGCAAGAAGATCATGGACAAAAGCATTCCCAGTGCTAAATGACTATAAATACCAACCCAGATTACTATACCCAGAAAAAAAGGTGATTCCAGTAGAAGGAAAGAGAAAAATCTTCCATGACATAAACAAGATGAAAGAATACATGTCTGGACAAACCAACCCTTCAGAGAATACTTGAATCAATTCAAAGGACAAAGGAGAGGAGCAACTATCCCCAGACACCTTGAAAGAGAATTTAATAAAAGCATAATTTCAGAAGTAGAAACCTAGACCCAAAACAAAAATGGATAATAAGGTGAAAGGAAGCAACACACATCTCTGAATTATAACCTTAAATGTTAGTGGACTAAATTCTCCAATCAAAAGGCATAGACTGGGAGAATGGATTAGGAAACAGAATCCATCTACATGCTGTCTACAAGAAACCCATCTCATCCTCATGGATAGGTGCCAACTTACAATGAAAGGATGGAAAAAAATATTCCAAACAAATGGTACCATAAAGAAAGCAGGAGTTGCTATTTTAATATCAGACAAAATAGACTTCAAAGTAGAAGCAATTACAAGAAACAAAGAGGTCCATTACATCCTTATCAAAAGGAAAATTAACCGTGAAGACTTCACAATCATGAATATATATGCACCAAACTCAGGTACAACTATCTTTATAAACACAGCTCTACAGGACCTCCCGGCACAGATTAACCCCAGCACACTCATAATAGGGGACTTCAATACCTCACTGAGCCCCTTGGACAGATCAACTGGACAAAGAATAAACAGAGAAATATCTGAACTGAACAATACAATACAGCAAATGGAACTCACAGACATCTACTGAATATTCCACCCAAGCACCAGAGAATACACTTTCTATTCAGCACCCCACAGAACATCTTCCAAAATTGACCACATATTGGGATACAGGAAAAACCTCAACAAATACAAAATAATTGAAATAATCTCATGCATTCTATCAGACCACAGTGCAATAAAGCTCAATATCAACACCAAGATAAGCCCTATTACATACACAAACACATGGAAACTAAACCACGCACTCCTGAATAATGAATGGGTCAAGGAATAAATAAAGAAAGAAATAAAAACATTCCTGGAACTAAATGACAATGACAATACAACACAACAAAACCTATGGGACACCTTAAAAGCAGTCCTAAGGAGGGAAGTTTATAGCACTGTGTACCTACATTCAAGAAAAATAAAAACTAGAAAGGGCACAAATAAAAGACCTCCAATGCTCATGGACTGGAAAAATTAATATAGTAAAAATGTCCATTCTACCCAAATTAATATACAGATTCAATGCAATTCCAATTAAAATCCCCAAGACTTTCTTCACATACTTGGAAAAAAAAATCCTTAAATTTATATGGAAAAACAAAAGATCCTAAAGAGCCAAAGCAACCCTGAGTGAAAAGGGCAATACGGGGGCTGGAAAGATGGCCTAGTGGTTAAGAGCGCCGACCGCTCTTACAGAGGACCGGGGTTCAATCCCCAGCACCCACATGGCGGCTGAGAACCGTCTGAAACTCCAATTCCAGGAGAACTCCAGTTCCAGGGGAATCCGACACCCTCTTCTGACCTCCGTGGCATTGCACGACATGGGTGCACAAACTTGCATGCAGACAGAACATTTATACACATACAGAAATAAATTTAATTAAAAAGAAAAAGAAAGAAAAGGGTAATACGGGGGTCGGGGGGAATCGCTATAAAAAATTTCAAACTATACTACAGGGCTAGAGTCATAAATCTACCTGGTATTGGCACAAAAACAGGCCCATACATCAATGGAACAAAACTGAAGATCCAAACTTGAGCACATACAATTTCAGCCACCGCGTATTTGACAAAGGGGCCAAAAAGACTCAGTGGAGGAAAGACAGCATCTTCCGCAAATGGTGTTGCCAAAACTGGATCACCACTTGTAGAAGGATAAAATTAAACCCCTATATCTCACCCTGTACAAAGATCAACTCCAAATGGATCAAAAACCTCAGTGTGAAACCAAAACTTCTAAAGGTGATAGAAGAAAAAGTTGGCAGCAACCTACAAGACATAGGCATAGGAAAATGCTTTCTAAATTAGACAGCAGCTGCACAGGAAATAAGGTAGACAATTGACAAGTGGGACCTTATTAAATTCAAAAGTTTCTGTACAGCAAAAGAAACAATCAGGGAAGTGAAGAGAAAACCCACAGAATGGGAGGAAACCTTCATTGCTGATATATCTGACAGAGCATTAACTTCCAGAATATATAAACTACTCAAAAAAAGAATGAAGAAAACAAATGACTCACTCAAAAGATGGAGTAAAGAGCAGAATAGAGACTTTACAAGTGAGAAAATAGTGATGGCTGAGAAGCATCTTAAAAACTGTTAAATATCACTAATAATTAAGGAAATGCAAATTAAAACCACTTTAAGTTACCATCTCACTCCAATAACGCTGGCTAGGATCAAGAAAACAAATGATACCAAATGCTGGAGAGGTTGTGGGGAAAAGGGAACACTCATCCACTGCTGGTGGGAATGCAAATTCCTACAACCACTATGGAAAGCATTGCAGAGAACACTTAAAATACTCAAGATGAACCTACCACCCAGCCATACCACTTCAGGGTATATACCCACAAGATTCATCTTACTGTAGAGATACATTTACAGCCATGTTTATTGCAGCTCTCGTCACAACAGTGAACAGCTGGAACCAACCCAAGTGCCCCTCAACTGATGAGTGGATAGAGAAAATATGGTACATCTACACAATGGAGTTTTATGCAGTGTTAAGGAAAGATGATATCATGAAATTTTCAGGTAAATGGATGGAAACAAAAGATATTATGTTAAGCGGAGTAACAGTCTGAGAAAAACAAAAGATGAATGGGATCCCTCATCTGTGGATTCTAGGACCGAGTACCTAGTAGTAAGGCAAACTGAGCAACATTAATTATATATTCCTCTTAATCTGAAAACAAATGTGTTCTTAAATTATGAATCTCTAGACAGGTTCTAGAACTAACCTACCATTTGTTTTCAGACTATGGATTTTTGGTATAGGATGTTGGGCATGTATACATATTTTAGAATAACAAAGTTAAAAGGGAAAAATGGGAATCAAGAAATATAATATGGAAATAACACAGTTTGTTTTCAGAAGATATAATTTTAGTATAGGTATGATACACCAGGCTGTGTAACTTAGACTTTCTGGGTGCTTAATGACCATACTTAATGCCGATACCAATTTGTCCGAGGGACCTAAGGGATAACTTTTTTCCTTGCCTTCAGAGGTAAACTAAGTCTCAGTGGACATCTCTTGAAATGTCCTGTAAATGTGGGTCACCAGTATTCCTGTGCAGGGAGGTCTTGGAGATCCACAAATGGGACTTCAGCTAGTGTCTAGTCTATAAAGAGGAAAGTCTGATCATGCTTCAAAAAGGGGAAGCTTGTTCTAGCAAGACTTGATTTTGTTCCCGAGTGGATGGAACTGGTAAATGAAAAGCAAAAAGAGCCAGCGACCCCCCCCCCAAAAAAAAACCAAGTGACCTTTGAGGATCAGTTCCTCAACTGACCTTGAAAAAACAAATACCTTGGTTAATCTGGGCTAACTGTGTGGCCTTAAACATCCAAAAGTAAAGCATAACCAGAAATAATTAATCAGTATGACCTGAGAAATTGTACTTCAGATATAAAACTAGAGATCTTAGTAAATAGACAAAAAGGAAAGAGAGAGAGAGAGAGAGAGAGAGAGAGAGAGAGAGAGAGAGAACTGCTGTTTGGCGTGTCTTCAATTCTTAGGGGAAGTGAATCTACTCTGTGGTGGCTACTGCTCTTGCCATTCTTCAAAGACATAAGACACAGCTTTTTAACCCTCCAATATGAACTGAAGACTCATGTCTCTCCAAGAATCCACCAAAGCTTCCATACCAAAAGGGACTGTTGAGATATCCAGCCTGTGAATTGAGTGGCTGCTGGAATTTTAGCCTCTTCAGAGTGTGGACTGCCACTGCTGGACTACCCAGGCTGTGTCATGGAGGCCAGTGCAGGGGGATCAGGACAGGACACGTGCTTGCTGGACCTCATTTGGGTGACCATGGGAGGGAGGGACCCCACTGTGAAGCACGGGGACAGAAGCAAAGGGTCAGGATTGATGGTTGTTGTTGTTTGGGCTTGCCAGTGAGGCGACTTCAAACACTTCCTTAAGGAAAACATGACATCTTTTAGCAAAAAAAAAAAAAAAAAAAAGGAAAGTAAAGTAAGACAAAAATCCTCCAACTCAGCGTAAGGGATTTATTGTATATATATATATAATATATATAATTATATATAAATAAAATAATATATGCAATATAAAATTTTATTTGCAAAAAAATTTTTTAATCGCAATATAATAACTTTTGAAAAGTACATCTGATTACTTCAACTTCTTCCTCGTGAATACTTGCCATGCTTTTTGATATAAAGTGCTTTCTAGATGAACTAAAACTTACTCAAAAACAATAACTGAGGACTTTATACAAGAAATATAAGAAAATATCAAAATGTTGTCAGGACCACATATTTTTATATGGGGGATGAAAAAAATAGTTCATTGTGATGGTGGTCATGGAAGATCTTTGAAGAATCTGAAGAGAAAAAAAATTTCTTATGTGAGTAGATGAAAAGAAAAATTGTACTTGAATTTTGCTGCATTGATAAACTTACATGGTAGTAGGGATTAAGAAGAACTTAAAGCTACAGTGTTTTCAGGATGTGGCAAATGATACACTCCTGTGCCAGTGAAAAGCTTTGAAATAGTTTACAAGTAGAAAAGATTCACCTGAGGTACTTGTAATAAGATTTTTTCATTATTGTTTTTGAGTCAAGAGCTTTAGGCAGTCCACTCTGGATTTGAACTCACTAGGTGCCCAAGACTGGCTTGGAATTTCTACTTTTCCAGCAGTTCCTGAGTGTTGGAATTACAGGTGCTCATCTCCATCATGGTGAATAGGAATATGCTGTGGGTTTTGTTTTTGTTTATTTAATTATCTACACTGCTTTTAAAAAATTGTGTATTGATTTATTTTGGAGTGTACATGTGTCATGAAATGCATGTTGATGTCAGAGGAAAACTTGCAGGAGTCAGTTATTTCCTTCCAGAATATGAATTTCAGGGATAGAACTCAAGCTGCATAGCTTGGCAGCAAACACCCCTTGCCCTGATCAATCTCACTGGCTCTACTTTGATATTTTTTTTTTATTTAGCAGATAAAGCAATATGTTTTCATATAGCATTTGGAAACTTAAAGGTCATCATATTTTGACACGGTTTATAGCATCCATTGAAGACAATTACAATTATCAAGGGAATAAAATAATTCACCTGTAATAAAACTTTAATATGATTCTATCTTTCAAATATTAGCAACCAATATTGTAAATAATTCATAAGATTGCCAAAGACAAGTATATTAGACATCATAACATTTAGTGCTCCTTGCTTGTGCTAACAATGACATTTATTACTTCCTAGAATCAAAATATTAAAATATATAGTCAAATGTGTGAATGAATTAGAGAGGAAAATAATGATTGAATGGATGAATGAATGAATGAATGAATGTTGTGCTGAATAGCTTTTGTTGTCAACTTGACACGCCTGGGTTGAGGGAGTCTCAGGGATTTGCCTTTATTGGACTGTCTCAAATCCATGTCTGTGGGGCATTTTCTTGAGTGTTGAGTAGTGTGGGATGGCACAGCCTATTGTGGGTGGTTCCACCCTTGGGCCGGTTGTCATGTCTTCTGACCTCCGCGGCATTGCACGACACGGGTGCACAAACATGCATGCAGACAGTACATTCATGCACATACAGAAATAAAATTAAATTAAAAAAAATTAAAAAAAAAGAAAAAGAAAGCAGGCTGACTCTACCGTTACAAGGTGAATACCTAAACATGTTTTGTAATTAACCCATAGTTTATTTTCAGATGTCATAATTTTAGTAAATGTGTGTCATGTACGCATGCATATTTTGGAGTAATATATTTTTAAAGGGAACAACAACAAGAGCAACAACAAGAAAACAGGTTGAGCACAGGCCAGGGCAGCAAGCCAGTATGCATCTATCCTCCATGGTCTGTGCTCCAGTTCCCTGACCTCAGTTCCTGCCTTGGCTTCTTTTGATCGTGGCTTGTAAGCCAAATAAACATTTTCTTTCCTAAGTTAGTTAGTCAGAGTGTTTTGTCACAGTAATTGAAAGCAAATTAGAACAAATGTGGAATCTGTATATTCTTGAGTGAGAATTTCGCCCAAAGGTGCACATTGGGAACTCTTGGTCTTCAGGTTGGTTCTCTTAGCAGTGACAAGCCTTTTAGATGTGGAGCCTTGTAAAGTGTTTTATATAATGGAATTTTCACTGTGGAATGACTAGATATAATCTCTTCTCCTGCCCTTCTTTTGTTCTTGAGGTTAATAGGTTTCCTTGGCCACATACTCCTCTCATGATACACTGCCTTACCCCTGCCCAAAGCAATGGGGTAACCCAGCTGTAGACTGAAATGTCCAAATTCAAGGGCCAAAAAAACCCTTTACTTTCTTTAAGTAGATTATCCAAGAAGCTTTGTCTCAGTAATGCAGTGATTGAAGAACCTGCCACGTTCTGAATCAAGATGATTTGGATAGTTAGAAGTTATGGAAAGAAAATGAAATCTCAGATGCAACCATGTAATGGATCACTAAGAAGTCCTGAAAGAGGAGTTTCAATTGAGTGACTGCAGCGAAAAACGGGCAGGAAGCTAATTTGAATGCCAGTTTTCAGATACCTCTACTTATCCTCTTCTCCAACTTTTAGTAGGGATGCCAATGATCACCAGATTTTGTCATTCATATTATTTGGGGAGATCTTTTGATGACTTTGGAATTTTTAAAAATTTCTTTCCATTTCAAAATCAGATAAAATATATGCAATTTCTATTTCAATCTTATTTTCACATTCTTACTGAATAAAGCTCTTCTAACCTAACTTGAGTTCAATATTTGTTTATTTTGAGCTCTAGGTAGATATTCTAAATCATGATATAAATAAGTCTTTATCCAGAGATATACTTGAACATGCTTGTGCTAATAATTGAAATATGAGTGTCTGGTTAGTAGTAACATATTTTTTTATTCAATCTGTTGGATATTTATCATGGAATACTTAACGGGTATGAGGAACACAGTACAAAACAGAGCTTAATGAAGTTTCCAAAGCTAAGCAATCACTGGTAAGAACCACCTTCCCTAATCATGACTAAGCATTTTTGGATGAATATTTATTTTATCCTTCTTTGAATAAGCTTTTTATGAACATGAACCTATAATAATACATTATAGGTTAGAAATGTATACCATACATTATATGTAAATGATAACATATATATTATATAAATTATACATTATATATAAATTATATATATTATATAAATAGCACATATATTATTTTCAAATTATACATAGGTCCTTATTGTACACTATTTTCAAGATTTGTCCACTAGTTTGCTCTGCGATCAAATAGTTTGCTCTCACTTCATGTACACCTGCTCAGCTGCCTGGTTTAATATGTAGTTCCCTGCAACTAAATGCTTACAAAAGGCTTGAATACGATTAGATAAGCTTGTTATCTCCTGTTCAAAAAATCTTTCTTGGGCCTGGAGAGATGGCTCAGCAGTTAAGAATGCTGACTGCTCTTGCAGAGGACCCGGGTTTGATTCCCAGCACCAAAACAGCAGCTAAGAACCACCGTCTTTAACTCCAGTTCAAGGGGAATCCGACACCCTCTTCTGACCTCCTTCACATTGCACGACACAGGTGCACCAACCTACATGCAGACAGTACACTTGTACACATAAAAATAATAAATTAATTAATTAATTTAAGAAAACAAAAAATCTTTCTTTAGCAACTATAAACTAGATTAGACATGTATTTTTATTAACTTATGCACTTTGTTTATAGCAAAGTATTTAGGACTGAATGTTTTAATTTCATGAGTAATTATACCATCTAAAACATTTTACCAGTAAGTGATTACTTGCTTACAAAAAGCATTCTTTAGGATTTCTTACACTTATATGGTGTATACTGATCATATCCAGAGCAATCCCCCAATCAAATGCTCCCAGAACCACCCTGCCATGGCCCTCCTCCAACACAACTGAGTGACTGCAGTATATGCTGTCCATGCATGCATGTATGTGGATTCATCCACTGGAGCAGGAACAACCTATGATCAGCCATTTCTCCAGTGAAAATGTGAGAAATTTTTGAAGCTTACAGTCAGTAACATATTTCCCCTTATGAAGTTTAGAATCAGCAGGGTATCCAAAATACAGAGTTCATGCTTTATAACATTTTTAATTTTTTCAATAAAATAGTTTTTATTTTTATGCATATGTTGGTATTGCCTACACACATGTAAGTGCACCTGTGTCATGCAGAAGAGAGTGTTAGATTTCTGGAGCTAGAGTTACAGAGACATATTAGCTTGTGGGTGCCAACATGTCGGTGCTAAGATACAAACCCAGTTCTTCTGCAAGCACAGCCAGGGCCCTTAACCAATGAGCAATCTCTTCAGCCTCAAAAATGTTTTCCTTAAGACTTATGCACAAGGTGTATGATTGACTGATGCTAGTATTTGATGCTGTTTTGAAACACAAGTTTGTGGTAATCAATAGGTACTTAAATACATTTTTATTTGACTTAATTTTGTGATGATTATATTATCTCATTGATAATATGTTGGTTGAGTTTGGTGTGATGAAACATGCCTTTAATCTCAGGACTCAGGAGACATAGGCAGAATGATCTCTTTGAGACTGAGGCTAGCCCATTCTACATAGTGAGTTCCAGGCCAGCTTGGGCTACAGGGACAACCTATTTCAAAAAACACCAAAATATAATAATAATAATAATAATAATAATAATAATAATAATCGATATTGAAAATGATATAGATCTGGAAATATCTGAATTTGAAATCATAATTCAAATGAACATAGATATTTAGAAGACTATACAAGCTATGCAAATGCCCAATAACTGTTATGGTCTGAGTCTGGGAATATTGTCCCGAGGCTCAGGACTTCATTGCCTATATTAAACTTGTTTCAGCCTTTAGAATGTAAGGCCTGCCTGCCTGGCACCAACACGTGATCAGGAACGGGCCACCAAAGGCTCTGACCCAGCCCCTCCCTCTCTGTGCACCTTCTTGGTGCACAGCCATGTGAATCTCTCTCTCTCTCTCTCTCTCTCTCTCTCTCTCTCTCTCTCTCTCTCTCTCCAATTGATGGGGCTGCCCCATTAGGTTTTTCTTATAATGATGTACTGAAATTCCCACAAAAAGAATCAAAATAACTTTCTCCTTTCCTGAATTGCTTCTATTGGGAATTTGGTTACAGTAACTCAAATATTACTAAGTAATTATGACAAAAAAAATGGGAATATTGGAGATCAGGAAACGGTATGGGGGACTGGGGAGAAGGAAAACTAAAAAAAAACATAGATATGAAAATGCCATAATAAATCCCAATGCTTTTATGATAATTTTAAATACTAATAAAAATAACTACCTTCCAGCCCCTCCAAATAAGAATATATTTAATAGTCAAAGGACCAAGGCTTCTGCTGCTATATTGTATCTTGTAGACATGAAAGGGGAGCTGCACCCATGAAATCCAAAGAATATGTTTCTTAAACAAGACCTAAAAATGACGACACTAAGTGCCATGCTAATATGGAAGGGGGAAATTTTACAGGTTTACACCTCTAGATGAAGAAATATCAGGAATTAGTGGCTGCTGAGATGGAGAAACAGTTTTCTCCATGGATATATTACCTAATAGATTATCCATTCACAAGTTGTCACCCATAAACATATACATGTAACCACCACTCAGCCAGTTGTGTGTGTCTGTCTGTCTGTCTGTGTGTGTTTGTGTGTGTGTGTGTGTGTATGTGTGAACTGATAATAAAGTGGTTAAGACATCTAGAGGGAATGTAGGGGGTATCTGATGAGTTGGAGAGGAAGAGGTAAAGGTAGGAATTATAAAAATTTAGTGTTATGTAAGTTTCAATGTTCATGTATGAAGTACTAAAACAGTAAAATTAAATTAAAACATTATTTAAAATTGCATTATTAAGAGTAAAATTGTGCATATACTGATGTTTCAAACAGCAAATAAAATGGCATTGAGATGCACAGGTGTAGTTGATGATGATAATGAATTGAATTGCTCTGTACTTTTGTTTACTGTTGATAGTTTTCTCTGTGTTCACACTAAGACTAAGACTTTCAGTGAGATTTAAGTGAATTTAATTTTGGTGGATGTCATGAACTTATTTCATAATATGTATACACTAAAAACATGTCAAACTTCAAAAATAATAGAGTTTAGGGCTTTTTCTTCACTCCAGATTTCCTTTCCCCATTTGGAGATTTCTAATTTTCTGAAATCAGATATACCTCTGACTTCTTCTATAACTCCTGATGCTAAATTCACTATTAATGGAGATATATTACAGTCAAGAAAAGTTTAAAGGTTTCTTTCAGTTCAGAGAAATAACCCGCAGCTGAGGTTGCTTGTCACAATTGCATCTCACCTACTCAAAACTTCTGAATTTGTGAAACTGAACTGAGTTCTAAATGGAAAATTCAAGCTTTATAGCAGGATTTAATGCTCCTACAAGCAGCTAGTCCAGAAATACCATAACAACAGCTGTTCTCATAGAATATTAGCATTTCTGCTTATGGCGTCAGCTGCTTTTCAGAAGTGCAAAGAAATGCAAACATGAGAAATGCTCATTTTTAACATTAGCTCGAGTTTGGAAATCAGGGGACATTCATCAGTCCCAAAAGCAGTGGATGCACCCTTTTGCTAAATAATTTATTCCTGAAGGAGTTTTTGACATATGCATAGCTCGTAGACTATCTGTATTATCTGTAGAAGGGTGTATTTCCATAATTTGATAGCATAATCTTCAACTATTGTCCCCCATGTGGATATGGTCCTGGATAGCATGTGAGACAAAATGCAATGCAATATTCATCTTTCAATATTCAATTCATAAATTTCATCCTTTAATTTACTCTTATATCCATGACCTAGAAATGAAACAGTAGCAGTAACTTTTAATACAGTAACAAGCAAATACATTTCTCTTTCAAATACTAAGTAACAAATAAAATTTTGCTATACATTATTTATAAAACAGACTTTTGTTGTTGGTACTCCTTCCTTTTAATTCTTATTCTTTCCTGAATACACAGCACATAGCTTGTATATCCATTAAATTCCATCAGTAAGATGAATCTCTTCTATTACACCAAAATAAACAGGCCACTTCAGAAGATTCTTGGCTTCATGCTTCGCTAAAAATTCTAGTTTTTAAGAATGTCTTTTTAAATAATTCAGAAAAAACAAAAGACAAATGGTATCTCTTATCTGTGCATGCTAATACCAAGTGCCTAGTTGTAAGACAAACTGAACAACCTTAATGTTATATTCCTCATGATCTAAAGACAACTGTGCTCTTGCAATGTGGATCCCTAAACAGGTTCTAGAGCTGACCTAACATTTATTTTCAGACCTTAGGTTTTTGGTACATGATGGAGGGTATGTGTGCATCTTTTAGAGTATTATAGGATTAAAATGGAAAGATGGAAATCAAGAAATATGCTGTGCAAATAACATACAGTTTGTTTCCAAAGGATACAATCTTAATATAGGTGTATTAGGCTGGTGCAACTCAGCCTTTCTGGGTGCTTAATGACCATACTTAACACCCATACCAATTTGGCCAAGGGACCTAAGGATGATAACTTCGTTCCTTGCCCTCAGAGGTCAACCAAGTCTTAGGGGATTATACATGGGGGCATCTCTTTTGAAATGTCCTACAGATGTGGGCCACCAGTCTTCCTGTTCAGGGAGGATTTGGAGAGACACTGATGGGACTTCAGCCAGTGTCCAGTCTAAAGAGAGGAAAATTTTCTCATGCTTCATATAAGGAAGCCTGGTCTAGCAAGACCTGCTTTTGTCCTCGAGTGGATGGAATTGGTGAATGAAAAGCTGAAAGGAGCAAGGGGTTCCCACCCTTCTCCCTCCCCCGAAAAAAACCCCGAGAGACCCCTGAGGACCATATACTGAACTGGCCTTGAGAAAACAAAAACTTTGGTTAATCTGGGCTAACTGTGTTGCCTTAAGCATCCAAAAGGAAAGTACAACCAGATACAAATAATCAGTACAACCAGAGAAACTGCACTACTGACATAGAACTCGAGATCTTAGTATTGCACGACACGGGTGCACAGACCTGCATGCAGACAGTACATTCATACACATACAAAAATAAATAAATAAATAAATAATATAAAAAAAATTTTTTTAAAAAGACAAAAAGAATAAGGGCGTTCTTGTTGGCCTTATATCCATCTTACTGGCAATGCTTCTTACTCTGTGGCTGCCACCACACTTTTGGGCACTCCTGAAAGACCATGAAGACATAGGTTTTATTACCTCTAATATGGACATAGGACTCATGTCTTTCAAGAATCCTCCAAACCTTTTTAATGCCAGATGGGGATACTGAGATACCCAGTTTGTGGACTAAACAGCTAAGGGGATGTCAGCCTCGTCAGAGTAGTGACTGCATTGTTGGATTACCTGAGCTGTAACATGGAAACCAGTGCAGGGGGATCAAAGCAGGATGCGTGCTTACTGGATTCATTTTGGGGCCCATGGAGGGAAAGACCCAATGTGGAACAAAGTGCAGGATTGATGGTGTTGTTGTGGGGTTGCCAAGGAGGAACTTTTGAGCCTTCCTTAAGGAAAACATGACATATTTTAAAGAAGAAAAATAAATCCATCCAATTCAAGTGATATGTGTATGAATGTATGATATATATATATATATATATATATATACTATATATATATATATATATAATGTAGCAATAAAAGTTGGATAGAACAACAACAACAAAACGAACTGAAAAAAAAACTCTGGAGAGACTCAGAGAGAGATCGCAGGAACCTGTATGACGGAGTGCAGGGAACTTGGGTGGGATGGGGGCATGGAAAGGGAAACTCTAGATTTCGATAGATAGTAATAATATAAAAAAAAAAAAAGGAAAAAAAAAAAAAAAAAAAAAAAAAAAATAAAATGGAAAAAAAAAAAGAAAGCAGGCTGAGCATGGACCAGGAGAGCAAGCCAGTGCACAGTGTTCCTTCATGGCCTGTGCTTCAGCTCCTGCCTCCAGGTTTCTGCCCTGAGTCCCGACCTTGGGCTCCCTAAGTGATGAACTGTAACCTGGGGGATATAAGACAAATAAACCCTTTCCTGTCCAAAAAAAGTTCTATTATCTAGTGTCATACCTAACATATCATGTGAATGAGTAAATACTGTGTTAGTATGAAACAGTGACTTAGCTGGGCGTGGTGGCACACGCCTTTAATCCTAGCACTTGGGAGGCAGAGGCAGGTGGATCTTTGTGAGTTCAAGGCCAGCCTGGTGTACAAAGTGAATTCCAGGACAGCTGGGGCTACAGGGAGACCCTGTCTCGAAAGACATAAAAAATGCATAAAAAAAGAAACTGACTTCTTAACCCATCTTTTGAAAGACAGGTCTTTATGTTTTGTTGACTTCTGTACAAAAATATTTCAATATTTCACAAATGTAAGTCTAAAACTGAATTCATTAATTTCCCAAGAATACTTCTATTTCTGTTAATAGATCATCATCAATTTTGTAATTCATTACTTTATTTCATTTCTGTGTTTGAAATTTAAGCAGTTATTTTGGGGAGCAGCCTTATGTACTCAGCATTTATCCATTGGACTGGCATTGCACTGATAAGTGCAGCTGCTGAATATAGTAGCAAGATATTTTAGTGTGAGGACCATATTTCATCACATAATCTCATGATACAATAGCAGTTCACTGTTCTATTTGTTAAAGACATACCTTTAATTTTTTTAAGGGAATCCCCAAAGATTTGTGAAAATATTGTATGGCTAACATCTTGGAGGAGTAGCTTGAACTTTTGTAATCAACAAAGTATTTTTTAATGCTTGCATCCATTGAAACATAGAGACTAGTTCACAACTTAAGAATCTTATAAGTGAAAAGTGACAATTATATGATCTAATGATTGTAATTTGCTGCATGGTAATTTTGTTATAAAATTTTGTGTCTGTTATTTTTTCAGATAAACATTAAATAAGGAAAATACTAAATACCAATAAGTACTCCAAATGTCCTAAAAACAGATATTTCATGTAATTTGTATGTCCATAGTTACTAATAGAATTCATCTTTTTTGTTCAGAATTATATTTTTCCTATATTTGAGGAAATTAAAATATTTGGTCTGCTTACAAAAGAAGAAAAAGTTGTAGCCCAATAATTTTTCAAATTATTTTTTTTATTTTTATTTTATGTGTATGAGTGATTTGCCTGCACATGTCTAAGTGCAACATATTTGTGTATTGCTCATGGAGGACAGAAGAGGGTATTAGATCCATGAAATTGAAGTTCCAGACAGTTGTTAGCTTCTCTGTGTTTGCTAAGGAAATGAAACCCAGTCCTTCATAAGAATACACCTCCTCTTGACCACTGAGCCATATCTCTAACCCCCAGTAGCATAGTTCTTTAGTAGAGTTTATTTATTTATTTATTTTTAAATTTTATTTATTTTTGTTTGTGTATGAATGTACTGTCTGCATACAGGTCTGTGCACCCATGTCGTGCGATGCCGCGGAGGTCCGAAGAGGGTCTCGGATTTCCCTGGAACTGGAGTTCTCCTGGAATTGGAGTTACAGATGGTTCTTGGCCACCATGTGGGTGCTGGGGATAGAACTTGGGTCCTCTGCAAGAGCAGTCAGTGCTCTTAACCGCTAGGCTATCTCTCCAGCCCCTCTTTAGTAGAGTTTAATATTCACAGTCATATAACACTTCACTAGGGTATATATGAAGGTTTATAGTTAAATAGTTGAGATTAGTCAAATTATTATATTTAATAGGTAATTTATAAAATATATATTTGTTCTTTAATTTTATTATTGAATTTTTGTGCGCTTCACACAGTACATCTTGGTCGCTTTAGACCCCCTCCACCATCTTCGCCTCCACACCCTCCTCACTGGACTTCATGCATTTGAGCATGTATGTTAAGGACTATTAAATCAAGTTTGTGATCCCAAATATCCATTAGTGTAAGTCCATCAATTGGAGCCTGGATCACATGTATAGGATAACTTCCTTAAAGAAGACCAACCTTCCATCACCCAGCCGTGATCATGTGACCACTTGCCAATACTCCCTCGGCTAAGGTTGAGGCTTCTTACCACTTTCCCCATATTATGCAGGGATTTAATTTTTCCTGATTTGAGTTTGAATAGGTTTGTGCATGTTATCTTCACTGGAAATTCCTATCAGCAAGTTCCCAGAAACTTGCAATACTCTGTTTCTTTGTGGTTGTCCAACACTCCTGGCTCTTATGATCTTCCTCCTCTTATGCAATGGTCCCTGAGCCCTCCATGAGGGAGGTTTAGTAAAACAGTCCTATCCTGCAACATACACTCTGCAGCCTGTTAGTCCCTTCACTTTGGCTAGTCGTTGGTTTCTAAGTCACCATCTATTATATGAGGAAACTTCACTGGTGATAGTTGAGAGATGCATTAATATTTTCTCTTCTTCCTGTTTCACTGTTTCATGGGCTTTAGTTGTAGAAGTTGTGTAGTAGGTATGTCCATTAGGACTGGACTTCTCACAAACATTTTTTCTAGTCATTTGACCAGTTGTAGCTCTCAAATTTAATTTTCCATCTGTTGCAAAAAGTAGCTTCTTTGATAGGTAGTGAGAAGATTTTTTTTATAAATAGTTTTGTTTACCAAATTTATTCAAAATTAACTAAAATATCTTAAAAGTCTTTTGAATGGCATTCTTTTTTAAATCAACAGAAATAAAATATGAGACCATTTTATTATGGAGTTTTTGAAAAATCAACAATAAGAAATGATTTTCATGTGGAATTAATGATATGCAATTAATAACATGATAACAGTATGCAGGGCAACACAAATCCAACAAAGCCCATCACAGGGTGCAAATTTCAAGGCTTGTCTTCTTTTTTTTTTTTTTTTGGATTTCTAATATGCTTTTCTATTCTTGCTTTCTTCATTTTATCAGAACTGATTTATTTTTCCTGGGTTTTTATCTCACTTTTGTATGATTTATGACAGCTCATAGTGGAAACAGTACCTTTTTCAACCAAATGTTACTTTCTTTGACTACAATTGCTCTTAATGTATCTTCCACAGATCCATGCCAAATTCCATGTTGCAAGACTGGACTTTTCTCTTTTCACTTTAAAATACTCTTTCTCCATTTCTTTCCACTTTTACATCTTTATTTCTCCTGTTTTTTTTGGGGGGGGGTTCATTTCTTGTTTGATATAGGGTAGCCCAAGCTGCCCTTGCACTTGACTTCCTGATCCTTCTGTGTCAGCCTTCAGGGTGCTGGGTTACCATCTCTCTTTTTCCTTATTGCTCTCAAATAAATATCAAATGTATAGCAGACATTATGATGTACACTAGCATTTGACCTTGTTCCCACACTTAAAAATCTTCATTTATGTTTCACCCACTAAAATATGAACCTGAAAACTAAGTTTAGAGTTTAATTATGTCATGCCTGCCTACAAGCGTGGTTTACTTTGTCACACCAGTTATGGTTATTAAACGTTCATTCTTTTCCTCTTTTCATTTTCATTAGCATATATAATGTATTCCAGTAATTTTTAGCATCGTTATCTTTTCATATCCACTCCAAACTCCTTCTGAACTCCTTTTGTTCCAAGTCCCTTCTCTATTTAACTGTTTTGTTTTGTTTTGTTGTCTGGTCTCCTGAATTTGATTAGGGTTGCTGGCATAAACCTGTGTGAGGGTTTATTTACTGGGTCATGGGGAATTTATCACTTCTTCCATTGAGGAAAATGAGTCTTCCTTCTCAGCAACTATGACCTTTCCAAAGTACAATTTCTCAGGATTATACTTCAGGTATAAAACTTCAGATCTTAGTAAAAAAAAAGACAAAAAGTAGCTAGCTTCTTAAGTTTCTTAGCAGCCTGGTCTGTGCCAAAGGCTGAGGATGCCAAAACTGTGTCTTCCCCCAGGCCTCAGAGAGGGGAATTTGCACCACCCCCGTGGCTGTATTCCCTAATTAGATGCTAAAGTAAACTTAGGCCTCATCCCCCATCCTAGTAATAGCTCTTTGCCTTATTTGGTGCTTCCAAGACCCCATCCAACAACTGAACTGTACCGGTTTAATCAATTTTTGCTTGTTCTCCCTTCAGACAAATATGGGCTGATTCCTTTTGACCAACGGTTACACCCAGTTGAAAAGCATCTCACTCTTTTGTGTCATTAGCCCACTCTTCATCATCCCCCATCAGCTTGAAGCAGCTACAATGAAAGATGCCAACCCCATCCCTATGACACAAAAGGGTGGAATGTAAAGTCATAAGCCCACCTAAGTTGGGGATTTTCCAGGAAGCCAACTGAGGTAGAAATTCTGAGAAAGTTGCTCCAATCAGGCTCCTACTGATATGAGTCTCAAGCCTCAGTTTATCTTGAGATACTCCTCCTTTATCTTGAGATGCACCAGCCACAGATCCACCGATGCCCATTCCCCTACCTTCCCATACCCATTTCATTCAAACTCACTTCCTTGCATGCCTGGATATAAAAACTGCCACGTTCTGCCGTGTGGTCATCCTAATCCTGATACAGGCAGGCTAGCTACCATGCCAGAAATAAACCCGACTTCCCTCTCAAAAAAAATAAATAAATAAAATTAAAAGATGGCATTTCTGTCCAGGTGTAGTGGCATATGCCTTTAATTCCAGCACTCTGGAGGCAGAGGCAGGCAGATCTCTGTGAATTTAAGGCCAGCTTGGTCTACATAGCAAGCTCTAGGCAAACTGGGACTAAAGGGAGACCCTGTCTCAAAAAAAACAAAAAAAAAAAAAAGAAAAAGATAAAGGTGGCACTTCCTCATGACTGCCTCCCCTGTTTATGATGGAATGCAGATGGCACCAATCTTGTACAAATATGTATAGCCACAGTAAGTTCATGAGTTCAATAGTCACATCATATCCAGAAGACCATTTCATGACACCTCCCCTGATCCCTCACTCTGTACTTTCTCCCCTTCTTCTATGATTTTTCCCTGAATTCTGGAGAGGTTAAAAATACAGTTTAAAATTTTATTCTTTAATCATCCAACCCTGGCAGTTTAACTGACTCTGGTCCTTACTTGAAGAGGATGTACACAAAATCAGATGCTTATATTAGTTATATGTATTTTACATATAGTTAATTGTCAGATATTATTATAAATAAGGAGAAATGGAGGGAAAGAGAAAGAAAATGAGAGACACAGAAATGAGGGATGGGAAAAAAGAGAAGCATGGGACAGGTACAGAGGACATAGATGACACACATTTGGAATTTAAATATTTGTTTTCATTACAAAGATCCAGGAAAGAAAGATTACATGAAGGAATCAGTACTAGAAATAGTCTGAAAATTATAGGTAAGATTTATATTAATAATGGGTAAGTGAGAAAAACATGCTACATAAAAGGAATAAAGTGGAAGAGTAAGAAAATTCTGAAATGCAAAGAGACAAAGGAAAGTTCAGTTTGGCTTGATGGTTGTGATTCAAAGGAAAGCAATAAGAAACAATATAAAAATGTAGTGATCCAGATGGCAGAAGGTCAGGCACATCAGGCTGTGGAGATAGTTCTTGATTCAGATGGCACAGGGGAACCATTGCTGGGGTTTTAAGAGGATCATGACTCTATGCAGAAGGAAAATATTCCCTGTAGGCACCACAAAATCTCTATAAAGTTCTGTATGTATGGTGTTTCAGAACGGAAAGCCCCAGGGTGAGACCTGAAGCATATTGGGACAGAGACTTTTATATGTTTCTGCACTGTTTATAAATAGGATTTTACTGTGAAGCAATGTATAATTAGTGACAGTGGTCACAGATAATACCTGCATTTTGTCAAACTTCTGCTTCATTTGTCATTGTATTGTTTCCATTTGCTGATAAAACAGTCCCAGAATCCTCTTTTGGTACTGTGACAGGGAAAAAAGTTGTGAGTCTAATCTAATAAAAAGCATAAATTAGTATTTGTCATTATGGTGAACTTCAACAAGTCCTCTTGATGTGGTCTTCCCAATTTGTGCTGATAACTATTTATCCTGGTTCTTACCTAAGGACTATTTTCATGGATTCAAGGATGTTTTCATATAAATTTGTACTATTCATAAAATTCCTCTACAGGACTTGCTCAGAATGATAATTTGCAAGGCTGGTTTTAATTAAAAACTTGTCATGAAGCAAGAAATGATATTCATCACCCAGTGGGTCTCTCCCTTCTCAGAGCCTTGCAGGTGACGTGATATTAATATGTCCATTTTCTTGCCAACTTCCACACATGGTTCAGGTCAATTTTTATTCCGTATTACTCAATTAATCATTTTGTCATCTATTATTTGAAATCAAACCTTCGATTTTTCACCAATAAGAACAATCAGTTACCAATTTGTGTATCTTCTGTTTGTCATAACAAAGACAAAACTTGTAGATTTTTCAAGAGACAGAAGTTATTTGAAGAGATTCAGGTTTTATCCCTAATAGAAGATAAATTATGAAAGAAAGAAAAAGAGTGAATGACAAGTATGAAATAGCACATTTTAAGTTTATCTGCCTGTGTGTGTATGTGTGTGTTACATGCAAGTGCATATATCCATGGCAATAGATAGGGATAAATGCAGGATCTCAGATGTCTTCCTCTACTGCTCTGCTTGAGACAGGGTCTCTCATTGAACCAGAGGCCTATCTTTTTAGCTATGCTAGCTTTCCAGCATCATCCCAGATTCACCTTTTTCTGCTGCTCCCCAGTGCTGGGGTTATGTGCATTCACAGCCATGCTTAGCTGGTTTACTTTTTATTTCTTAAAATGTATTTTTATTGATTTTTTCTGAAATTTTTTAACATTTTTTTATTTATGCTTTGTGCATTTCACACATGATTTTCCAATTCAGTTCAGGCATATTTCCCTTTCCCTTCCCCCCCACCCCACCCCATCCCAGATCATGCATTCTGCCATAACTGTCCTGCATCTTTCTCTCAGTTTTTTTTCTTTCATTTTTTAGCTATAAGTGATAATCCATGAGTACAAGCATCCTTCATGTAAAACCAATTTGCTGGCTGTTGTGCCCAAACCCCCACAGCCCCACCTTCCAGCAGGGGGTGAGGGGTTGTATGTTCAATCAAGTTGATCAAATGAGTGTCCAGATGACATTGTTGTAGTTTCACCATTTAACCCAATCGCAGCCCTTACATTCTACCATGCTCCCTCTTCCGCAGATTGTTCCCTAGGCTTAGAAAAGGGGCACAGGTGGATGAGAAGCAAAACAGTCCACTCTCTCTGGAGCTGTTGTCTATGACTCTGGTCAATTCTGGCTGTTTCCTTTCATGGGCTGACAGTTTGTCCAGGAATAACCTTTCAATCCTACTAATGAAGCACAAGAAATTAGATATATAGGTATTTAAACAGCACTAATAGTTATGGTAGGTTACTTTGGTATAGACACATATGTTTGGATGATATGTTGATCCATGAATTACATTTTTTCCTGTTAAATATGACAGGGTCTTACTGTGGCATATAACATCTCCTAACCTGTAGAGGATATAAGCTTGTGGCATCAGCCATGGGTTATTCCTCCAAGGAGAGAGCCAATAGCCAAATAGATTTGGGATATACAGGCTATTTATAATGAGTCCTAATGAAACTTACCTTCTAGGTGCCACAAAGGTTTTGATATGAGAGACTTTCTTGCCTCCCCCCGAGAACAAGGAGAAATATGACGATGATGAGGTTGCTCTCCAACTGTAAACTGGAGACAACTAATATAGAGGTAATCTCTTATAAAACCAGTAAAACTGCCTTCTTTAATTGACTAATAGACATGAGAACTGTGAAAAGGATTATTCTCTGTTCAGAACCAAATATAATACTAAAGTCCTTAAACTATGCACTTAAGCAAAATATATCAATACAGGAGCTCTGACATCAGTAATGGATTATTCTACCAGGGAGATGTTGGCCAGGGGATCCAAGGCCCCACAAAAGGTAAAGGCTCCTTGCCTCTAAACTGGGATACCTGCAAGAAGAGAGGCAATAAGGCCCTGCTGCCGAAGAACTGACGTTAACATGGAAAAGATGTATTGAGACCACACATGCAAGTGTACAGATGGCCTCTGGAACACCAGAGAGTGTTACCAAAGGCCACTAAACCAATAAAGCAAATACGGGTCTCCTTGAGTCAAGCAAGACTCCACCGTCAGCACCAGCTACACCTCACCTGCCTGGAAATACTGTGCAGCAGAGGCAGCCATATGCCTGTATATCTGAATTTCATATAATACACCTTGATCATATTTAGACCCCTCCTCTATTGCACCCCTGTATAACCATCTCACCAGTTTTCAAACATTCTGTCATATATTTTAAGGTGTATAGAGCAAAGTTTGTGCCCTCACATGTTCCTTGATGTAAGTTCATCCACTTGAGCCTAGTCAGCTTATCTAGCATGTTCCTCCTAAAGAAAACCAACTCTCCCTCCCAGTAGTCATGATTGCCAATACTTTCTCAGCTAATGTGGGGACTTCTTACCCAATTCCCCCACTCATATGCTGGATTTTCTTTTTTTTTAATTTTATTTATTTTTGTATGTGAATGAATGTACTGTCTGCATGTAGGTTTGTGCACCCCTGTCGTGCAATGCCACGGAGGTCAGAAGAAGGTCTCGGATTCCCCTGGAACTGGAGTTCTCCTGGAATTGGAGTAACAGACAGTTCTTAGACACCATGTGGATTCTGGGGATTGAACCCGGGTCCTCTGCAAGAGCAGTCGGTGCTCTTAACTGCTAGGCTATCTCTCCAGCCCCCATATGCTGGATTTTCATCTGGATTAAGTTACCATGTGTTTTATGCATGCTGTCTTCATTGATGTAAGTTCACATGATCAAGTTCTTAGACATCTGGAAACCTTTGCTTACTTATAGTCTTCCACCACTCCTGATTCTTACAGTATTTCCAATCTGCCCCTTCCACAATGGTCACTGAATCTTGGGTAGCAGAGGTTTGAAAAAGGCATGCAACACAGCAAGCATTCTGCAGTCTCTTATTCTCTGTACTTTGGCCACGTGTAGCCTTCTGTATCATTCAACATCTATTGCATTGGAAAGCTTCTCTAATGAGAGTTAAGAGATCCATTGGTATTCTTTCTGTCACCTTGTTCCACTATGTTACCTTAGCCTTAGTGTAGTGAGCAATTGCATTGTAGCTGGGTTACTTATGGCTGGGCATCTCACAGACATGTATTCTCTGCTTTTGACCAGTTGTAGAACTCTATAATAGTCTTCATCTGTTGTTAAAAAAAAAAAGAAACTTTTTGGATGAGTGGTGAAAATACACCTGGCTGGAAATATAAGTATACATAATTAGAATCCAGTAAGAAATTAAGACAGTTTATGCATGTGACAAAAATAAGTTTTCTGTAGTATGTATGACCTCTCCAGCCATGTGTACTTGGCTTTGTTTACTATACCATACGTGAGTTCTCTCACACTGAGTGGGCCTTAAGTCCAATTAGACAGCTGCTGATTACCCCTAAAATAAAAGTGACACTACTTAATCATAGAGTTTTCTGTGCCAGCTGATATTGAGTCTCTTAGGCTTTATAGCTGGGCAAGACATGGACTGCTTGTGTTTCTTGGGAGCTTGTATCCTCTGATACCATGAAAGCCAATCTTGTGAGATGGGACCTTGGGATTAGAACTTGGGTTCTCCTACAAATCTCTTATGAGAGTGAAGCTATTGCCCCAATATAGTGTCCTTTGTAAGAAAATATACATTTTTAATACACCTAACACAGAATGTTTAAAATTTATTTTAAACCCTCTAAATATGTCTATTTGTGTATATCTGTTTCTATCTCTGTTCTCTCTCTTTTTTTTGTCTATTTCTTAAGTTTTTCGATTTTATCATTCACTTTAGTGTGTAATCAAGTAACTAGCCACTTATCACCACTTATTTAAATTGAGAATAAATAACTTTCATACAATAAAAACTGTATTTTTAATAATTTATTAAAATAATATGAATGATTTTGTCATTGATAATTTCAAAAATCTTTGCCACCAAAGGAGGGAAATAATAAGGGGTGTTTTGCTTTTTTATGCTATGCATTATGAATTTTGGTAAAGTCCAGTTGAGGAGTATAAGATGGAATATCTTTGTTCCCACTTAAATTAGTTGAAATCAAAGCATAGCTTTGTATCTTTGAGTTCTAAGTTAATACAGTAGGTAAAAGATAAACATACAGATTTTCCCATTCTTTAAACCTTATAGCCTAAATATGTATGTATGATATTTTGTTAAGTAGAATGCTATGTTATAATTGTAATAACTAAGAACTCTGAGATGAGAATATTCTGGATTACCTCTCCAGAGGAACCCATTGTAACATCAGTGTCCTTAAAATAAGAAAGCTTTTATCTTAGCCTCTTTGTACTGAGTGAGGAATCCAGATCCAGAAAGAGAAATGCCACTGATCCCCTTATGCGTGGATGTTAGCTTTAAATCTGTTAGTTGAGTATGTACTTGAAGCCATCAGAAAATTCAGTAGAGTAGGACCATTGCGAAAGTGGGGAAAAGGAGCACTAGAGAAGGGGCTAGTAGGACACAGGTCTTGTAAAAGAGGGAAGGGGAAAAATAAGAGGGGCACTTTAACTGGGGAGCAGTTAAAAAAGCCTCCTAATATCTAGGAAAGGTTCTCCCATTCTTCCATGGGAGGTGATTTTCCAATCCTAATTGGTCATGCTTAAAATAATGTACATATGAACAACACTAAATTGACTCAGTAATTTTACTCACACATACACGTGTGTGTGCAACAATAGTAATTAAATAAGGATTCTTGTAAAAGGAGGGAGTGATGGAGAGGACATAAGAAAAGTTGGCGTGGGTAAAAGACAGGGTAGAAATCATGTAAGTGTGGTACTGATGTATGAAATATCCCTGACAAACTCAACGGAATATGGGAAAACAAAATTTATTTGTATCCTACCATATTTTGTAGTATGCTACATGACAAAGATCAGAAATGATAAAAACTTACAGACATTTGCATAAGATGTTGTTGATCAAAATGAAGTTACATTTTTACAGTGTAAAACTTAGAATAATGAATCACAAATCAACATTTCTGGCAGCATATCCATATTCGTGAATGTATCTTGGTAGTATTGAAAACACTTTCAATTCTGTCTATCGTTTTTAGTTTAAAATATTTTATAAATGTTTTTTTCTATTGGTTTGTGTTTTTTTGTTTGTTGTTGTTTGTAGGCAAATGCAGGACACTTGTGGCCATTGGCATTATTTTAATCTCCTGCCTGCCTGCCTGACCATGTCTAACCATGTCCCACAGATGAGAGCCAAGTGTGATTTGTGATGCATACAGGAAGTGATGCAGGGGGAGAGCAGGAGTGGTGGTACAGCACGTGATACAAGGGGTGTGTGACTGGCTGCTGGGAGATGACATCATTCTGCCTATATAAGTGATCTGCTCTTTCCTTAAGGTCAGCACCAGCACAGAAAATCCCGGGGCCTTCATCCCTGATTATTGTGGTCGGAACTTTCTTATCAGACTTTAAAGCATCCACAGCTTTAGATAACATTTTTATAAGATTTTTACTGAGTGAATTTTTTCCATACCTTCTGTTAATTCCAAGCACCACAATTCCTTGTTTCTCCTACTCCAAGTGCCGCACACCCTGAAGTAGGTCCCTTTGTCTCCATAATAAGATCAGTGATCAATGAGATTGCTAATCTTCCAGTGCCAACAATTGCAGCAATAGATGGACTTTCTCTAGGTGGTGGTCTGGAGCTGGTGTTAGCGTTCAATAAATGAATAGCACCTTCCTTTGCCAGAATGGGCCTGGTTGAAACAAAGCTGGCCGTCATTCATGGTGGAGAGGGCACGCAGAGATTGACCTGTACCATTGGCATGTCCCTGACCAGGGAGCTCATCTTCTATGCCTGATTACCTGGTCAAGAAGCCAAAGCGGTCGGCTTGATCAGCCATGTGCTAGAACAGAATCAGGAGGGGGACACTGCCTACAGGAAGTCGCTGGACCTGACCGAAGAGTTTCTACCTCAGGGACCTGTTGCAATGAGAGTGACAAAATTAGCAAGTAATCAAGGGATGGAGGTCGTCTTAGTAGCAGGGTTAGCCATAGAAGAAACCTGCTATGCCCAGTTACGTTGCAGACCCTGTAAGCACATACCTTTCCAGATTATGTCTAATCTGTGCTAATTCAAATTAATGACATTTCCAGAAGCAAGTATATTCTCATCCCAGACCATTTCAACGAAAGGTAGACTTGAAGGTCTTCTTGCTTTTAAAGAGAAAAGAGCCCCTCCTTATAAAGGCGAATAGGAGAAACAACTCACTGAGCCCCCCCCCCCCCGTAATGAACATCGTGATGGCTGCATCCTTTAGGTACACTCCGTGCTTGGCACGTGGAATCCTGTTGGCCGAAGTGGAGAGCAAATTCTCAGTAACCTGGAGCAGGCCCGTCCGTGTGCTCAAGCCACTGTTTATCACACCATACTTATCAGATTTATAAAGCTAGTAGTGTATACTGTCAGAAATACATTCAAATCAAGTATGTTTTTAATCTTTCCTGCATAAGTTATTCTTAATTTTTTAATGTGAATAATTTATATATTCCACTCTAGGGAATAACTGAGTATATGTCTACTGCACTGCATTAAGAAAATAAAATTATTTCTGTATACCAAAAAAGGGAAGTTATACCAAATAAAGTTTCTAAGTGATTATGTACATATGAATAGATGCACATATCCATCTCAACCTGGAAACGTTGTAGATACTCTGAATGAAGCTACCTGATATAAATAAAGTTGGTGCAAAGGAAAAAAAAATGAGTGATTTGCTGCATAACAATAAACAAATTCTTTATTACCTTTACCATCTAGGAGGATCCCTGGCCCATTATTTCATGTGTGCATAATAGCAAGTCTATCAGACTTCGGGTTGTTTTGCTAGTGGGAGAGACTAGAGGATGCCTATTAGGTACCTGTCGGAAATTTGAGTCTTGGGGTCCTCAGCCCCGTGTCTCGTGCAATTGATGCGAGGCCATAAGGGAGGGCCATCAGCCTTGCAGCCTAAATCTGAGGGGCAGCCAGCTGCCCAGATTTGGCTGTAAAGTGGATCAGATCCTAGCCAGCTGGTGGCAATCTTCTGTAGTAGGACAGTTACATCTGACTGCGGAAGTGTGTGACAATTGTTGTTCTTGTTGTACTTTTTACTGTTGTTTGATAGTCTTCCTGCAGCCCCAGGGGGCCTGGGACTCTATGTAGACCAGGTTGTCCTCAGTGTTACAGAGATCTGTATGCTGACTTCTGCATCCAGAGTACTTGGATTAAAGGTGTGTACTGCCACACCTGGATGCATTTTTTTAAAGAAATAGTTAGATTACATGGAAAAACTGCAGATTTAGAGATTAAGGAACTGAATGTCAAATTGTCATTATAGCAACAGTCTCAAATTTCATATCATAGTTGAAGTTTGATTAGTACACAGCTGCCAGTAAATAATATTCAAAATATTATTAGACACAGAATTGTGAAATGACATTCTAAAATTCAGTTACATGTTTTGTAGTTTGAGAAATATATCCATTTAGTTATTATAGTACTTTCTATTTCTTTTGGGGGAATATTTTTTGAGACAGGGTAAAAAGAGTTTCCTCAGGGTTTACTATACTGTGCTTCATATTTGCTTTACTTTCCACACTGCCCACCAAGGTAAATTCCATGGCCATAAGGTCCATTATTTAGGTGGTACTCTTATATAGAGCTGGGTTTTTTTTTCCAAGAGGGGATGGAATTTCTATAAAGTTGAGTTCTTTATTACATATGGCTCAATATTTCCTTTTGCTTTTAATGAGTAGATTAATCAAGACATTATGTATTTGACCTTCTGTGTTTGGAGACAAGTAATGAGAAGGATTGTAGACAAATACTTTGGAGAGACCGCTCTGTCAACTGATCATTTATTGAACTCCCAAGTCTCCATTATATCTTTGCCACTTACCAAAAGGTGAGTTAAAAAATTGTCAAAGAAATAACATAGGACAAAAGGAAACACATTGAATTCATCATTTTTTTTCTCCATTCAGGTAATATTTCATTATAAACGTATTTACTATATTTGTGACTAGATCTGAAAAATTTCAGAATGCACACACTATATTCCTTAGTTAAATATGGTAACTACAGCCAATTCTCCTCTTATAGGTCTTCTATCTACAAATTGCATATACCTTCTCATGAATAACTGCAATTAACAAACTGAGCTAAAAATAGGAGTGATATAAAATGGTTTAAGCACCATATAATATCTTTACTCTATCAAAAGTGAATGACACTGGTGGTATCATCGAGAAACATAGCAAAGAAAATTTTCGCCAGCTTTATATCACGAAAAATAGTGTCTGTATATTTATTTTGTATAGAAATGTAGAGGTCTTGAAGTATGAGCCTATAATTATGAATAGTAAATGATTTTTTAATTCTCTAAGAAGATTCAGAACTATTATTACTATTATTACACAGAATGTCAAGATACTCATGAGTCATGGAAATGCCAAGCAAAGAAATCTCAGCCACAAAGATTTTAATCAAACGAACAGGATGACTCATCCTATGCCTGGCAGACACTTTGCCCAGATACTTGTATTCTTCTTCAAAAGTTTCATAAACAAATTTCCATTGGGAAAAAGATGTCACTTAGTCACTTCAGCGACATGCACTGGGGCCACTGCTATGTCCTCATCTTCACCACAGAAGGGTGAACACTAAGTCACATGTTATTTAGCTTATGTGAGATCATGTTTCTGCTAGCAACCTGATGGTGGAATGACTACAATCCCATCCCGGAGAAGGCAGCAATGATGCTCAATGTGACATGTTCTTCCTTTAGAAGTTGATTTGCCTACTCTAACCAAAATGTTTCTTTGTCTTTCTTTTTCCTTTTTTTTTTTTTTTTTTTTTTTTTTTGAGATGGGGTTTCCCTGTATTCCCAGCTGTCCTAGAACTCAACTCTCTACATAGACCAGGCTGGCCTTGAACTCACAGAGATCTGCCTGCCTCTGCCTCCCAAGTACTGGGATTAAAAACGTGGGCTACCAAAATGTCTCTATTTAAACTTCTATTTTTGGAGCTACAATATAGTTAATTTAGCATTATGGTCTTCCCTTCTTCATTCTCTCTGACAAGTTGATAGTTTTACATCAGATATGACATGACAATGGGATGAGCACACTAGGTTTATGTTAACCTTAATTCCGAAGCAGTTGGTCACACAGTCCTGGCAAATAGTTAAGATTGAACTTTTACTCTAAATATGTATCAACTTCCTGAAAGTTAGTAAACATGCCATTCTCTTGTACTTTAATCTCTCAATCTCATATTTATTAATAATCTTTCTACATATAGGATTTAAGATCCAGAAATTAAGAGTATTAAAATACAAATACCCATTTATTATCAGTTGTATTCCAAGCTCGCAAGGAAGGTGTATGACCACCACCTGGCCACTTTGGCTTTCTTTGTAAAAGTAACCAACAAGCAAATAAAGATGTCTTATAAAGTGTCCATTTATAGCTTCAAAGCCAGGTGACATGGCCTCTGGTTAATGGCAGTAAAGAACAGAATGCCTGAAAGCAGAAGACTAGAAAGAAAAAACCTAATCCTCTTTGTCCACATAACTAAAAGGGGAGGTTTGACTCAGCCCGAAAAGGACTCAGCCAGGCTTGGTAGGACAGGGAATTAATTCCAGTACTTAGGAGCCAGAGGAAGGCAGATCTCTCTGAGATACAGACCAGCCTGTTTACATGTGAGTTCCAGACCAGCTGGGAATATAGGGAGAGCCGCCCTGTCTCATCTACAAAGAGACCCTGTCTCAAAACAATAAGCTTAAAAAGAACCACAAGCTGGGCTTGGTGGTGTATGCCTTTAATCCTAGCACTTGGGAGGCAGAGACAGGTGGATCTTCATGAGTTCAAGGCCAGCCTGGTCTACAGAGTGAGTTCCAGGACAGCTGGGGCTACAGGGAGACCCTGTCTCGAAAAGACCAAAAAAAAAAAAAAAAAGGACCACAAAACAAGACTGTTCATCCCTCAAACATGAATGTAGCTATTTTTGTCTCTTTTGGATGGAACAGATCATTATGGTATCAGGTGGATCTTAAAGAGAAACATCTTATTAGATTTAAGCATAATTTTGTTAATAACTCTGCTCAAGACTTATTCAGTGACATAGGTGGTATGTTTGTAATTATTATTATCAAGAGTAGTTTGTGCTGACTGTGCCGGGTGAATTTCATGTTCTCAGTGATTACAGGCTTGAGCTTGTCATAGGCAAATGCAGCTGACATTTAGAGGAGTGAAATGAAGAAAAGGATATTTTCTGAACTTTTAATGTTGGAATCAGTACCAGGAAAGGATACAGCACATCCATATTGTCATTAGTTGGCTAAATGCTTATTGGCATCAAGTGTATAGGGCCGAAAGCTCCTCTTCTGATTTTTCTGTCTCTGTGTTTGAGATAACTTTTGTCCTATGGGTCAGAATAAATAACAAAATATACTCATGGCATTTCTTTGGTTCTCAACTATATTTCTTGTTTTCCATATTTTTCCAGAAAATCCAATTGGTTAGTATTCACTTTCATGTCAATCTACTTTTATCTATCTATCTATCTATGTATCTATCTATCTGTCTATCTATATCTTTATAAAAGCTGAAGCCACCTAAAAGTTATTGGGCACCAGGCCTGACTTGATTCTGATATCATCAGATCTAAAACACCATGAGGATTTACTGGTGTGACTGAAAACAAATGGGGCTAGGTGATCAACAGAATTTTGATATATATAAATTTGTCAGTGACCCTGAAATGCCCTTATCCTCTCATTTTACCTGGTTGTTTTATTGAAATGATTAAATTGTGTTTGTATGAGGTCAGGCAATATTTCCACTTGTGAATTTTGAGCCATTGAATTGTTGAAAGCCAAATGGAACAGCCTGAAACCATCCTTCTCTTCCACTACACAGACAAATTCATAACATGATGATTTAAAGAGATTAATACCATCATTAAAAATCAAATGTTGCTATGGCAGTGAGCCCTAAAAACCCACATTTAGTTTCATTCTGACCACTATAAAATCAGTAAACTTTGCCAGATAATTATAGAGCGTCATAAACTGAAACAAATGTTACTTCAGTTACAGCTGGCGCATCACCATATGTTACTGATGCTCAAACAATTTTATTCAGTCTCTGGCTTTGGGTGCTTCGCTATTGATCAAAATTAACAATTCTTGTAAAATATTAGTGAGAGGATTTAACAGTCAAGTTCCATATAGAGTCTTGTTAAAGTTATAACCAGAATTGTTACATATTCACAGGGAATATATTCATAAAATGTATCCATAAAAACTCAGAGAAATCAGTTGGAAAATGGATGCACCATTAGGCAAATTCTTTCCAAAATAAGATATCCAATAACCATGAAAGTGTGCTTAAATTTGTTATTCCTTCAAGGCATTACAAATTGCAATCATAATGTGATTCCTAAACAACCAATAAAATTGCTAAACTGAAGAAAACAAAGACAACACCATTGGAAAAGTTTATATCAAAGAGAAATCTCATGTATACTAATGACATGTAAACGAAGGAAGTCATAATTGGATACTACTTGAAAATATATAGAAAATATTATCACCTCATGATTTATAGTTAAATACTGAAGAAAATTGTATGTGAACATTTAAACAGACATGTACAAGACCATTTACAGAAGTAATTTTTATCCTCATAAGCAATATGTAAATGTTCATAATCTGTGGAATGACTTGTCTGAAATACACATATAAACAGTATAGGATAGAGCACTAAGACTGAATAACTTACAACTGTGTTCAATAATGCTTGGTTCCATGAAGATAATGTTGAACAAAAGAAGACAGAAAGTACTAAAAAATGCAAAAGCAATCTATGCTATTAGGTATCAGGATAGAAGCAATCCTTATGACTAGAAAATCCAACGAGTAGAAGAAAGTTGAGGATAATCTATGCTCTAGAATATATTGTAGCAATAGGTAGATTGGTAAATCCACCGTGAATTTCCCACTTTGGAATCTTAACAATGTGAGTATATTTAGTAAAATTACTTTGTTATTTTGTAATAATAAAATAATTAAATAAGCATTGTTTTTGAGGAAAAAACAGCATTATAAATTCAGTGTCCTGCCTGGGGAAATGTTAGTTTTCTTCTGCATCTACAGTGAGATTGGCCAAGGGAACATTGCAATCATGTAATCAAAATGCAGTACCTGAAGATTTGATCCATATATATATTCAATGTGTTGGAATCTGGGGTCCAGCTACTGCTCATTAATCATGTCATGATTCCCTCCTTAATATTGGTCCTAAGGTAATTTGGCTCATTCTTGAAATCTTGATATAATCTCATGTGAATTTGCTAGGCTTCTGAATTCCAGGCATGGCATGGGTGACATGTAGGATGCTTCTGCAATAAATTTATCAGGAGTTTTAAAATTTCTGTGCAAAAATTGTGCTCAGCAGAGAATCTGTTCTAAACATACTCTGCATTATCACCAGTGCCAGATCACTCCCCAGACTAGATGCTGATGTCTCTAAGTAGATAATACACCATATAGAATATCTAGTAAGTGCCAAACTAGATTTGCAAAGCACACTTTCAAAGCACACGTCTCACAAGATTACTGAGCCTGTGTGACTTCTGTTGGCTTAGCAATTCAGGGAAACCTACCCAGGTCATGTTGGCTTTTTATTTGAAGGCCCATGAGGTAGATGAAGGAAGCTCCAGCAGCCACCCGTTGAAATCATATATTGTATATCTGGCTTGAGAAAGTCGAGAAAGCAAAACATGTTGACTAAGCAAATGCTTTGAATTGGTTGGTTCTTACAGTTAAGTCAGAACATCTTTAGCTTATTTAAGGTCTGCAGGGACTTTCTCATAATCTTGTGAAACATAAGAAAAGCCTTGTTGTGAGTTGATGCCATCATCATGATATATGGTCTTGTACACATAACAGCAAGAATGCTTGATCTAACAACCCGTGATTAAAGTACTATTGGCTCTCTCACCATCAATTCCGTGAAAACATCTGAATCATCCTTTTGTCTCAAACTCATAAGGGTGCATTAGGTTGGATTAAAAAGTAGTAGTCCAATGGAGTGTAAATTTCAACTATCCACCAACATCATGGTTACTTTCACAAGTTAGACTAGTTGTTGAATATGAACTTTATGAATGGTGAAGGCATTATTTCATACCTATCTTTTATTCTTATCTCTACTTTGAATTCTGAAGCATAGATATGGTACCTCTGAGCACAAGTGAAAATTTTGAGCTGTAGTCTGAGCTCTAATGCATTCTTCTCACCTTCTGCCTTATACCTTTGTGCTATAACTTTTCAGATTTTATGTATAAATCATTTTAAAAATTGTATAAAAAACAGACTAGTAGGAAACATGTTATCAAACTTCTGCCTCCCAAGGCTCAGGTATCATTTCCAAAGAGGAGATGGAAAGATTGTAAAGCCAATTTACCTGCTTTTTTTTTGGATGACTACAGAGAAACAGGACTTTCCAGAGACTTGCTCAATTACTCAAATGAACTCACAGACTGGTGACAATATGCGCAAGTTCCAGGCAAACTGAAACCAGACAGTATCCCAGCATAGACATGGGGAAGGGACAAAAAAATCCCAACAAAACCTAGAGTGTTTTTTGTTTTGTTTTGTTTTTTTGTTTTGCAAACCTTGGCTGCTGAGAGGGGAGAGACAATTTCAAACAACTGACTAGGGACTCTTGGTAGATTGATCAGGCTCCAGTGGATGGACATTCACTAAAGGACATTTGGATAACTATATCTATATATCTATATCTATATCTATATCTATATCTATATCTATATCTATATCTATATCTATATCTATCTATATGGAAGTTTTCTGTTCTTTATATTTTACAGCCTTTATTATGAAGTGGGTGAACTCAAATTCAGTTGCTATAAAGGATAAGATTGTTTAATATAACACACACACACATACATACACACAATACACACATTCACAGTGGTCAAATTTAAATTTGACCAGTGGGAGCATGTTCTTGGACAGTGCCATCTTAGCCATGGTGGAGATAAGCAATATAATTTACCATGTAATTGGCATTTCATTAATCTTTACTTTATGCTGTACAGAATAATAATTTTATCCTTTCAATACAGTATTTCTCTTTCTCCATTCTAATACATGGTTACTAAAATCTTAAATTCATTTATATATATATAAATGTTATTTATATATATATAAATATATAGATAGATGATAGATAGATAGATAGATGATAGATAGATAGATAGATGATAGAGACACAAACAACCTGTGGCAGTCATCCTGCCTTGGCCTTGCTTGTACTAGGATTCTAGGCATAAGATGCCATGTCCGACTAAGTAAATCCGTGAAAGTTTTAATGGAGTCATTTTGAGTCCATCATATTCAGAACTGCCAATTGTTAATATATGAGATATTTTAGTAAGTAGAGATATAGTTTTATCACTGTTAAAGCTGTTTTATTGCAATTGTGCTCAATTTTAATTAAAAGAAACCTATTCTCTGTAGATATGTGTTTGTTTACACACACACACACACACACACACACGCACACACACACACACACACCAATTGTTAGGTTGTTGAAAAGTCATTAGTAAAGCACTCAATATAATATAGACTTACATTTTCCTGTTCGTATGTGGTACAGTTAAACACATTTCAAAAACAACTTGACTGGATACACATTATAAAAAAAAAAGCAGGTAGTTTGGCTAAGGGCAGGGGCTCCAATATCAGAAGGGCACTGATGGAAATGTACCTCTGAGCCACAGATAACCTTCTGCCTAGCATAGGCAGGCCAGAAAACTGTCTTCTGAAATTACTGAACCTTCTTCTGAATTCAAGGTGTCCTTTCTTGTGTGCCTTACTATGAGACTGCCCTTTTAGAGATGTGGTTGTCAATTTCTAAAAGAAAATTAAAGATTGTACAAAATATTTTCAAATTACTATGAATTTCTTATAAATGTAGTCAAAGAGAACTGGAATAAGTTCATAAATACATACATTTATTTTACTTAAATATGTTTATCTATCAAAGTATGAGGCTGTGGATGACTTTTAGCTTAAAACAATTAGATTTTTTTTCATAAAGTTAAACAACATGGCGGCCAAGAGCTGTCTGAAACTCCAATTCCAGGAGAACTCCAGTTCCAGGGGAATCTGAGACCCTCTTCTGACCTCCGTGGCCTTGCACGACACGGTTGCACAGACTTGCATGCAGGCAGTACATTCATACAGATACAGAACTAAATAAAATTAATAAAAAAAAATTAAAAAAAAAAGAAAAAAAAACAATACTTTTGAAACATTCAGTATAATTTTCTTTAATGGTCTCTGTGTGTTAGTTATCTAGGAAGAAAAGTAATCCTATGTATTGCCTCTATTTTGTGAGAATTTGAAGACAAAATATGGAGAATAAGGACAACATCCAAATGAGAAAGAGGAAATAAAATAATTAACCTACTGGTTTACCTCCTGGTGTGTGATGAACCTTGAGCTTTCCTGAATAGAAGGAATCTCTTTTTGTTAAAGGAATGGATGACTCATGGCTCAGATATAGCTTCTCGATTTCCTCTGTACAAAGGAGGCAATGCAATTTTAAAGGCTGAGATAAAGGATACTATCTTCCAAGGGGTAAACATAGTTTTATAGCTTTGAATTCTTCACTCATTCTTTTCCTTCTTATTGACTAGAATACTGTCCTCTCTAGATTTGGTACTCTTATGTCTATAATATTATAACCAATTTAATTGCTCCACCTCAAGTTTTGACAGACAAATATTTTTTAGAGAGACTTTTTGTTTCTATAAAGCAATGTGTGTGGCCCAGAGGTTTCTGGGGGCTGGTGAGCTGAAGTTTGGGCTTGGCTCACAGGGCGTGGGCAGCTGGTGCCAGAGCAGTGTGGCCCAGAGGTTTCTGGGAGCTGAGGAGCTGACTTTTGAACTCAATTCACAGGGTGTGGGCAGCTGGTGCAGAGTGGCGGTGGCTGTGCTGACCAGCAGTTTTGACCCAGAGGTTTCTGGGAGCTGGGGAGCTAAAGTTTGGGCTCAGTTCGCAGGGCACAGGCAGCTGGTGCCAGAGCAGCATGGCCCAGAAGTTTCTGGGAGCTGGGGAGCTGAGTTTTGAATTCAACTTACAGAGCATGGGCAGTTGGTGATGAGCACATGGCCCAGAGGTTTCTGGGACCTGGGGATCTGAGTTTTGAACTCAGCTCCCAGGTTTCGCCCAGAGGTGGTGGCTGTGCCAACCAGCAATTGTGGCACAGAGGTTTCTGGGAGCTGGGGAGCTGAGGTTTGGGCTTGGCTCACAAGGCGCGGGCAGCTGGTGCTAGAGTGGCACAGATGGATGGTACTGGCACGCTGGCTAAGCAAGCAACTCAACCAACCCTGCACCTGCCCAGAGAGTGCTGGCAGCAGAGGGAATACAGTGCTCAGAAGGTGTCATCTGGGTTGTTACCCACCCAATTCTTGTGGAACAGAAAGGATAGAATGAACTACACCTCCCAATAAATAACCAACATTGAAAGCCTGAAATCTAAACAAGCCAACACTCCATACAAAAGGAGAATACAACCTGAAGGCACCTGAAGGAATGAAGGAAAGCAATCCTTCAACAAGGTGAAGAAGCATTCAAAATTCACCTCAGAATACAGGCAAAAGGAAAACCACATGCTTAGAGCGCAACGAACGAACAATAAGGGAAAAGCGCAGAATAACTCCACACCAAACTCCAGAGCAGATGGAGGACTCCTACAATGGGATCTCCTTAGAGGAAGCCCAGGACACAGATCATAGAATAACAATCACAGATGTAGTCAAAGAGATCATAGAACTAAGGGGAGAGAATGAAACACTCAGAAAGGACCTAGACGGAGACAAGGACAAACTTCAGAATGAACTAAAAGGAGAAAAATGACAGACACTGGAAAGAGCCAGAGGGGAAAAAAATTACAAACTCCAGAAGGAAGTGGAAACACTGCAAAGATCAAATGCTGAAATGAAAAAGGAAACAAACAAGTGAAACAAGGAGCTACAAGAAAAGATTGAGAAGCTCCAAGAGGAAGTGGAAATAGTAAAGAAAACACAGGAAGAAATGAAAAAGGAAATCGAACAGGCATCCAATCAAAAGGAAGAATGGGAAAAAAAAACCCTCAGAAACAGAATGGAAGAAGCAGAAAAAAGAATATCAGACCTAGAAGACAATACAGAACAACTAAAAAGCTCAAGTAAAGACTATGAAAAATATAAAAATGGACAAGAGTGGAACAACCAGGAAATGTGGGACACTATGAAAAGATCAAACCTCTGCATCATAGGAATAGAGGAAGGAGAAGAATCCCAAGAGAATGGTATTGATCAGATTGTCAACAGAAAAATAGATGAAAATTTCCCCAAATTGAAAAAAGACAAACCCATACAAATGCAAGAAACACATAGAACACCAAATAGAGTAGACCAGAAAAGAAACTCCCCCTGCCATATCATAGTTAAAATGCTAGACACCCAAAACAAAGACGAAATTCTGAAAGCCATAAAAGAAAAACAGCAAGTTACATATAAGGGGAAACCCATCAGAATTACAGCTGACTTTTCAGTGCAAACTATGGAAGCAAGAAGAACCTGAACCAAAGCATTCCCAGTGCTAAATGACTACAATGCCAACCCAGGTTACTATACCCAGGAAAAATTTCAATTCTAGTTGAAGGAAAGAGAAAAATCTCCCATGACATAAACAAGATGAAAGAATACATGCCCAGAAAACCAACTCTTCAGAGAATACTCGAAGCAATTCAAAGGACAGAGGAGAGGAGCAACTACTCCCAAACACCTTGAGAGAGAAATTAATAAAAACAAAAATGCAGAAGTAGAAACCTAGATGATGTAAAATGCAAATGGATAATAAGGTGAAAGGGAGCAACACACACTTCTCAATTATAACCTTAAATATTAATGGACTAAACTACCCAATCAAAAGGCATAGGCTGGGAGAATGGATTAGGAAACAGAATCCATGTAAATGCTGTCTACAAGAAACTCATCTCACCCTCTAGGATAAGGTACCAACTTAAAGTGAAAGGATGGAAAAAATATTCCAAGAAAATGGTACCAAAAATAAAGCAGGAGTTGCTATTTTAATATCAGACAAAACAGACTTCAAAGTAGAAGCAATTAGAAGAGACAAAGAGGGTCATTACCTCCTTATCAAAGGGAAAATTAACCATGATAATCTTTTTTTTT
>VZQC01005682.1:81725-318394 GCA_009823505.1 Rhizomys pruinosus | reverse complement strand
CCATCTGAAACTCCAATTCCAGGAGAACTCCAGCTCCAGGGGAATCCGAGACCCTCTTCTGACCTCCGCGGCATTGCACGACACGGGTGCACAGACCTGCATGCAGACAGTACATTGATACACATACAGAAAAAAAAAAAAAAACTTATACTCTACTAAATTTGAAAACCTAAGTGAGCCAGCCTTGGTGATGTACACCTTTAATCCTAGCACTCAGGAAGCAGAGGCAGGCTGATCTTCATGAGTTCAAGGCCAGCCTGGTCTACAGAGTGAGTTCCAGGACAGCTGGGGCTATAGGGAGACCCTGTCTCGAAAAGACCAAAGGAAAAAAAAAGAAAGAAAGAAAACCTAAGTGAAATGGATGAATAGCTGCAATCCAGGGAGTCACCAAAGCTAATACAAGAAGAGAGTGAGAGCTTAAACACACCCATAATATATGAAGAAATTGAAAATGTAATAAGAGATCTCCCAACTAAAAAAAGCCCAGGTCCTGATGGTTTCACAGCAGAATTCTATAAATTATTTAAAGAGGATTTACAACCACTATTACTCAAACTGTTCAGAAGGATACAAGCAGAGGGAAAGCTCCCAAATTCCTTCTATGAAGCCAGCATCACTCTAATATCAAAACCAGGCAAGGATCCAACCAAAAAAGAGATCCACAGACCCATCTCATTAATGAAATCAGATGCAAAAATTCCCAACAAAATACTTGCAATCTGTATACAGACCCACATCAAAAAGATCTTTCACCATGATCAAGTTGGATTCATTACCAGAGATGCAGGGATTGCTCAATATGCAGAAAGCAGTAAATATCATAAAACACATAAGTGGACTGAAGGACAAAACCACACAATCATCTCAATAGATGCAGAAAAAGCCTTTGACAAAATCCAGCATCCATTCATGGTTAAAGTACTAAAGGGAATTGGACTGGAAAGATCATTCCTCAACATAAATCCATATATATGAGACCCACAGCCAGCATCATCCTAAATGGAGAAAAGTTAGAAGGATTCTCCATAAAGGTAGGAACCCAACAAGGCTGCCCTTTGTCACCACTCCTCTTCAGTATAGTGCTTGAAACACTGGCTAGGGCAATAAGGCAAGAAAAGGAAATTAAAGGATTACTAATTGGAAAAGAGGAAGTAAAACTATCCCTTTTGCAGACAATTTGATAGTTTACCTAAAGGATGCTAAACACTCCACCAGAAAACTCCTAGAAACAATTATGAGTTTCAGTAAAGTGGCAGGTTAGAAAATCAACCTAGAAGAATGAGTAGCTTTTCTTTACACCAACAACAAGCAACTGAACAAGGAATACAAGGAGACCTTCCCATTCACAATAGCCTCAAAATCAGTAAAAATACCTAGGAACAAACCTAACCAAAAACTCCAAAGATCTCTACAACAAAAATTGTAAACTCCTGAAGGAGACTGAAGAAGACATCAGAAGATGGAAAGACCACCCATGCTCATTGATTGGAAAAATGAATATAGTAAAAATGTCCATTCTACCCAAACTAATATACTGATTCACCGCAGTTCCAATTGAAATCCCAAGGACATTCTTCACAGGCTTGGGAAAAAATTCTTAAATTCATATGGAACAAAAAAAGACCCCGAATAGCCAAAGCAACACTGATTGAAAAGAGCAATACAGGGGGGATTACTATACAAGACATCAAACTATATTACAGGGCTATATGCCAGAGTCCAGCTCCCGCAGGTTCAGTTCCTGAAGTGGGTGTTCGCAAAGGTGGAGAAGAAATTCCTCAAATAAGACACAAGAATCTCTTTTTCATGACCTGAGGAGCATCTATCTTCCCTGTTCCTGTGCAGAGGACCTATTGTGTTATTCACTCTGCCGTTTTCTTGACCTAAGAATCAGAGAGCGTTTGCCTTTTCTGATACTATGCAGTGGGCCTTGCCAATTTGCCTCTCTGCCGAATTCCTGACCTAAGGATCAGAGAGTGTTTGCCTTCTCTGATCCTGTGCAGAGGACCTCTTGGGTTCTTCACTCTGCTGAATTCCTACCTAAGGATCAGAGAGTGTTTGCCTTCTCTGATCCTTTACAGAGAACCTCTTGGGTTCTTCACTCTGCCGGATTCCTGACTTAAGGATCAGCGAGCTTCTGCTTTCTCTGATCATGTGCAGAGAGCCATTAGGGTTTGCCACTCTGCCGATTTCTTTTCTTCTCTGCTCCTCAGGTCCCACAGTTTATTTTTATATGACCTAAAACTAATACATGTTATGCAAGTCTAAGCTAATGATGAAAAAATAACCCAACTTACCTGTAAATATTTTTCAATAAATTCACACCTGAAATTATTCTTAATATCAAAAACAGTAAAACAATCGATAATGGTGCAATCATTTAGTTGAGACATCAAGAAAGTGAAACAGTAATAGTACAGCCATTTAGCTAAGCAATTTAACAGTCTTGCAGCACAGCGAAATTAATGTTAACTTTTAACTTTAAGGACTCCATTCTTTATGCCTTGTGGTTACTTATGTGCAGGATAGTGGAAAAAATGAGCATTAAAGCTTTAACAATAGAGAACTTTATTTTTTCTCACTTTAGTTCCTTGTTTGCTCGACCTGTAAGTCATTTTGTGGCTGGTGTAGCTTTGATTCATATCTTGTTTTTATTCTGGTCATTGTTTTCCTCAGTATCTGTTTTCCTCGGTTTCTGTTTTTAACGCTTTCTGCTAAGGTGATTTTCTAAGGGCTACTAAACTTTGAGTCAGATCACTAGAATCCACTGTTTTACTGGACTTAGTTTCACTTTGCCCTACAATCTTCTTTGTAGTTTAAACCTGATCATGAAATCAAAATTCCTTTCTTTACTTGGGCAATCTGTGCATGACACAGTTTCTGTAGCGGTCTTAATTACTACTGTATTCTACTTTTAAGTTGTGTACACAGTGCCATTATTTCTTACAAAGTATTCATTTCTAGAAAAGGCAAAAGTGTCAGTTCCACTCCTTGAGGCAGCAGCAGGTACCCTAACTGCTAGAAAGTCGAAAGTCAAGCAGGTGAGAAAAATAAGACTTAATATGATAAGGAGAATTATTAAAAACCAAGGTCAGCTGGAGAGCAGACTTCAACCAGATAGGTCAGGTCACTGGAACTTTGTCAAGCAGTGAAAGTTTCATGAATGGCTCAGCCAACTATAGTCATAAAAACAGCCTGGTACTGGCACAAAAACAGACCTGTAGACCAATTGAACCAAGCTGAAGATCCAAACATGAGCACATACAATTTCAGCCACCTCATATTTAACAAGGGGGCCAAAAGGACAATGGAGGAAAGACAGCATCTTCAGCAAATGGTGTTGGCAAAACTGGATCACCACCTGTAGAAGAATAAAATTAAACCCATACCTCTCACCCTGTACAAAAATCAACTCCAAATGGATCAAAGACCTCAATGTGAAACCCAAGACTCTGAAGGTGACAGAAGAAAAAGTTGGCAGCAACTTACAAGACATGTGTAGGAAAAGACGTTCTTAATCAGACAGGACCTGCACAGGAAACAAGGTCAACAATTGAGAAGTGGGACCTTATTAAACTCAAAAGTTTCTGTACAGCAAAAGAAACAATCAGGGAAGTGAAGAGAAAACTCACAGAGTGGAAGGAAACCCTCACTGCTGATACATCTGACAGAGCATTAACTTCCAGAATATATAAACTACTCAAAACAAAAAGTAAAAACAAATGACTCACTCAAAAGATGGAGTAAAGACCTGAACAGACACTTCACAAGAGAGGAAATAGAGATGGCTGAGACTAAACCAATAAAGCAAATATGCCTGAACTGAATTGGAAAATGATGTATTAAATACACAAATCATCAATAAAAAATGTTGTAAAATTTAAAAAAAGTGTTCCACATCGCTAATAATTGAGGAAATGAAAAGTAAAACCACTTTAAGATATCATCTCACACCATAAGGCTGGCAAGGATCAAGAAAATAAATGATACTAAATGCTGGAGAGGGTGTGGAGAAAGGGGAACACTCATCGACTGCTGGTGGGAATGCAAATTTGTACAACGACTAAGGAAAGCAGTATGGAGAACCCTTAAAAGACTTAAAATGAGCCTACCACTGAACCAGCCATACATCTTCTGGGAATATATCCATCAGACTCTTTCTACCACAGTGATACATGTACAGTAAAGTTTATTGCAGCTCTCATCACAATAGCGAAGAGCTGGAACCAACCCAAGTGAAGTGCCCCTCAATTGAGGAGTGGATAGAGAAAATGTGCTACATCTACACAATGTAGTTCTATGAAACAGTAAAGAAAGATGACATCATGAAATTTGCAGGTAAATGGATGGAACTAGAAGGTTTTATGCTAAGTGAAGTAAAACAATCTCAGAAAAACAAAAGATGAATGGTAGCCCTCATCTGTGGATGCTAGTACCAAGTGCCTACTTGTAAGACAAACTGAGCAATAGTAATGATCTAAAGATAACTGTGATCTTGCATTGTGAATCCCTAAATAGGTTGTAGAGCTGATTTAACATTTATTTTCAGTCCTTGGGTTTTTGGTACATGTTGGAAGGTATTCTGCATCTTTTAGAGCAATATGGGATTAAAATGGAAATATGTGAATCAAGAAATATGATATAGAAATAGCATACAGTTTGTTTCCAAAGGATACAATTTTAATATAGGTGCAATGTAATTGGCTGGTGCAACTTAGCCTTTCTGGGTGCTTAACAACCATACTTAATGCCTATACCAATTTGACCAAGGGACGTAAGGGATAACTTTGTTCCTTGCCCTCAGAGGTCAACTAAGTCTTAGGGGATTATGCCTGGGGGCATCTCTTGAAATGTCCTGCAAATGTGGGTCACCAGTCTTCCTGTTCAGGGAGGTCTTGGAGAGCCACTAATGGGACTTCATCAAGCGTCCACTCTATAAAGAGGAAAGCCTGCTCCTGTTTCATAGAAGGAAGCCTGGTCTAGCAAGACTTGATTTTGTCCTTGATTGGATGGAACTCGTAAATGAATAGCTGAAAGGAGCAAGGTGTCCCCACCCTCCCACCCCCCAAAAAATAAAACAACCCAAGAAATCCCTGAGGACCAGATCATCAACTGACCTTGAGAAAACAAAAACCTTGATTAATCTGGGCTGTGTGGCCTTAAGCATCCAAAAGGAAAGTACAACCAGATATAAATAATCTGTAATACTAGAGAAACTGTACTGGAGACATAGAACTTGATATCTTAGTAAAGAGACAAAAAGAATAAAAAGAGAGTACTGTTGTTTGGCCTGTTTTCAATTCGTTCTGGCAAGTACATCAACTCTGTGGCTGCCACCGCTTTTGGCACTCCTGAAAGACATGAGACACAGCTTTGCAACCTTCCAATATGGACTCTTGTCTGTCCAAGAATCCTCCAAACCTTCAGTGCCAGATGGGGACTACTGAGATAGAGAGTTTGTGGACTAAACAGCTAAGGGGATGCCAGCCTCATCAGAATATAGACTGCCATTGTTGGTCTACTGGGATGAATCATGGAGGCCAGTGCAGGGGGATTGAGACAGGACACATGCTTACTGGACTTCATTTGGGGGACCATGGGAGGGAAAGTCCCCCATTTGGAAGAAAAGTGCAGGATTGATAGTTGTTGGGGATTTCCAAGGAGGAACTTTCGAGCACTTCCTTAAAGAAAATATGACATCCTTTAGGAAAAATTCCTACAATTCAAGCGATATATATATATATATATTAGCTAATAAACACAGTTGAAGAAACAAGTAAAGAACTAAAAAACTCTGGAAAGACTCAGAAAAAGATATAGGACATTATGGCAGACTGCAGGGATTTGGTGGGGTGGGGGGCATGGAAAGGAAGTGATTCTAGATTCGATTGTGAAATGATGTAAACCTATGGAAAAGTTTATAATAAAAATTATTTCTATTACAAAAGGAATGTGTCAGAATATAGGTCATTGTAATGGCTGGTGCAACTTACTTTCTGGGTGCTTAACGAAGTGGCTGACATTATAACAGGAGGACAAAATGTTGACTGTAAGACTATGTGGAAGACAATACATAATCAGAATATAGAATAAGCAAAGTTCACGATTTCAGAATTGCTATTCCTAATGGTTGGCATTCATGATGTTGGAAGGAGCCATGCATGCTACCAGACAGAAAAATAATCATCAACCTGTGCCAGCTGTGAATCCTGTGAACTACAACTATCCTGGCAAGTGTACCCAATGCTGCAATAATGTCTCATATATAATGGGAATAACCAACACTTTCTAATTGTATATAAGGTCTACTTTATAGGATGGAGCCCAGAAGTGACATTGATATTAGGCCAAGTTACCTGAAGCTAGTAAGATTGGGAGATGCAGGGGAATGATCATTACTAGTTTTCTACTACATAGTTACAATTTTAAAACATAACCCAGGCCATGGTGGCCCACACCTTTAACTTAGCACTCAAAGCAAAGGCAGGTGGTCTCTGTGAGTTCAAGGCCAGCCTGGTCTACAGAGGGAATTCCAGGCCAGCTGGGGCTATAGGGAGACCCTGTCTCAAAAAGTAATATTTTTTTTTTAATTAAAAATAATAAAACACATAGATAATGCATATCTCACACTTACCAGAGAGTGTCCTTATGCAGCAGATAGTAATTAACAAAGAAACCAACGATTAATCAATGTGCAGAGCACTTATCTCTTAATAGTACTCCTATATCAAATATCTGTTCTTCCTGCAATGCTCAGATATCATGTTGAAGAAAGGGTGGAAAGAACCTATGACCAAGAGTTAGTGGATGACCACCAAGGTTACAAATTTTTCCAAATAGCTGATCAGTTATCCATACAAACTCACAGCAACTGTGACAGCATGCACAATTCCTGTCTAAGCTCAAACCAGGAAATTTCCAGTACAGACATGGGGATGTGGGTTAGTAACTCCAAATTGACCTAAGGAACATTTTTTTTTGCCAACTGGTGGCTATTGGGATGAGAAGAGTCAATCTTTTTCAAGAATGGGACTCTTGATAGGTTAACCAGGGCTCAGTGGATGGACCCACACTTACGGAATACTGGAGACACAATGAGACTCTATAGGCTTTATTAAATATATAGAACAATAATATTAGCAAGGGGAATAAAGAAAAGGACAGACAGCTGAGGAATCTTAACACCAGCAAATATTTGTAAGAACATTATAAAAATTGTATAACATTTGAAAGATTGATATTTATGAAGAATCTACACAATTCTTGGGAAACTTGGATATTGGCAAGAGGCAGTAATGAGTGTGCTTTTTCTAAGAATAGAAAGCAAATACATCATCAATTTTCTATATAAAATAGAAGTATTACATTTGGAGTACTTGTATCATTAAACTTTATCATGAATAATTTTAGTTATTTTATGTACAGTGCTCTTAGATATTGTCTACTATGTCAATCAAATTTATATTTATTCTTTTTAACAGAATATGCTGTCCTCATTAAGAATTGCTTTTGCTAAGATGACTGTAAAATAAAAATCTGAATCTTACTACATTCTTTTTTATGTGTATGAGTGTACTGTCTGATGTAGGTTGGTGCACCTATGTCATACAATGCTGCAGAGGTCAGAAGAGGGTTTGGATTCCCCTGGAACTGGAGTTAAAGAGGTTCTTAGCTGTCATGCGGGTGCTGGGAATTGAACCCAGGACTTCTGCAAGAGCAATTGGCACTCTTAACCACTGAGCCATCTCTCTAGCCCCATACATTCTTTCTAAGAAGTCTACAAATTTATTGTTTTCAATGCAGAGCTCAGAACTTGATAGCAATTCAAAAGATATATATATATAATATATATATATTATATATATATATATATTGCTATGAGCTCGCCCATATATATTGTTTTCTGATTTTATAGCAAAGAATAGTAGGATGCTTGAAAAATTAATGGTCACCCAATAAAACTCAATTTATATTTTTTTAATAAATGTTTCATTTAACTGTTTTATTTTTTGAGAGTTTCATACATAGAATATTTACATATTTCAATCCTTTTTTCCCCTTCTAGGTCTCCTTATGATCCTACCCTATTGAAGTCAAGAATCATTCTAATATATATAACATATTTTTTTTCTCTGTGTGTGTGTGTAATTTACTGATCCAATTTAGTTTTATTAATGTGTACACTGTTTGGTCTGAGCTTGTTTTACTGAATTATATGTGTTTATACATACATTTTCAGTCAACTTTTATCATACTTATCCCCTGCTTCCCCCTCACACTCTCTCCCTCTGCACACCCTCCCCTCCCCAGGAGTTCACACCTTCTGTCATTTGCACAACACATTATTCTCTGCATTCACTCCCAGTGCCAGGTCCTCCCTTGAACTCTGAGCTCCAGTCAGTCTACTCCAGAGTCTCTTTTCTAGAGGTCAGTTCTCTTCACCTGACAACCAACTCATTGCCACATATTTCCTCAGCCAAGGTTGGGTTCTCTATACCCATTTCTGAAGTTCTGTCTGGGTTTTTGCATCCAGCTGTGCTTGCATGGATCTTGTGCACGGTGATACCAATGCTGTATTTTCATATGGACTGGGTCCTAGAAGCTTGTTGGATTCATTTCTGTTTGGTTCTTACATCACCTCCCTGGCTTTACAATCTTTCCACCCTCTTCTGCAATGTTTCCCTGAGCCCTGGGGGCGGGGGGGTAGTGAGGCTGAATATAGGCCGTCTGTATGGACCCACACTCTGTCCACTCTTAATCTTCAGGGTTTGGCAATTCAGGAAAATTTTGGGATCCTTTTGTTCTGTTGCATAGAGGAGATTGCTTAATGAGAGTTAAGAAATAGTAATGCCTTCTTGGGTCTTGTTTTCTATGATGCTTGGTCTTATGATTATAGTGTTGCATTGTAGATGTGTACACCTAGGCATAGCCACTTACTGAGCCATATTCTGTTCTGTGTGTGTGTCCACTTTTAGGACCTGTACTTTCATTCTTCATGTGTACAAAAGAAGCTTCTTTTCTGAGTGGTGTCTAGGAATATTTGTAAGGATAAGGATACTCCTTTTAGAGTTAGGAAATTGTTACCTTAGCCTAGAGAGTTGTCTACCTTGCTGGAGTTTCTATGATTTATGACCTCCAATGTGTCATGGGCTATGTTAACAACTACACATGCGTTTTCTCCCCACTGAGTGGGCTTTAGGTACAATTGGTTAGTCATTGAATTCCCCCAAGATAAATGTGCTGTTATTGCATCTATGTCATATTATTGCTGTGCTGGTTATTGTCATGTATATTTGGTCTAGAGACTGATATAGGACCATTTATTTTGATGATCTCCCTTAGCGGCATGCACAGTGCTCTACAGCTATGAGAGCTAGCCTTCAGGGATGGTGGCTTCCAGGTACTATACAGCTTATTGCTAAAGATTCCAGTCTCTGAAATATGTTACTGTCTTCAGTAATAGGATCTTATCTTCAGGTTCTGGGAGGCAACAATGGCTGTGGCAATAGCCTGTATAATTGGATTTTTCTTTGGACTAACCTTGGCTAATGACTCAAAGGAAGTTTTCTCCTGTCTACTATTGTTTTCTTGATATGCAGCTTCATCTTTGCATATGGACTCATATAAAGTATTGTATGTGTAATTTGTCAATAAGATTTCTGACTCAATGATTCTCTCATTTTTTTACCCTACCCAGGCATTAGTTACCTATCCTCTCTCCCTTTTTCGCTATAGACCTCTGTCCATGTGTTTCTCCATGCCTTCCCCATTTAAATTATCCCTGTTTTTCCTTTGATACTGTAAGTCTCCTATGGCCCCACTTCTGTTGGGCTCCTTTGTTTTGTTACCTCTTTATTTCCCCCTTTCCTTCTCGAACATTTCCACTACCTTCCAATTTAGATACTCTGATTTTTTCCATCCCTCCCTTAGTAACACTGTCCAATTATTAGCTTCTGTCTCAGATTCTCTCCCTTTACCTTCCTGGGTTCCTTTTCATTTACGTAGTTCTTATACTTAATATGGCTATATATTACTAAAGGATTTAGTGTTAAGAGCCACAGTTGAGGAAAAGCATTCATCAGTTTTTACTTTTCCTGGTACCATACACTTCCCTTAGCATAGCAGCTTCTATTTCTTTCATTTACCTGCAAATTTCAAGATATTGACTTTCTTTGTGCTACATAGAACTTCCTTGTGTAGATATACCATATTTTATTATCCACTCATCAGTTTAGAGACATTTAAGTTGCTTCCATAGCTATTCCTTATTGTATAACAAGAGCAGGCAAAAAACATAATTGTTCAAGTACTGTGCGGCAATAGGATGAATCCGTTGGGTATTAGGATGTTAATATATAAGCATACCACTTAGGAGTGGTATGACTGCTGACCATTTTTCTTTAAGACAGTACCTAACAGTGAGAGTCATAGCATGTTCTGCCTTTGTTTAGTGGAGGTTGGTTTTGTTTATATTGTTGATGTAGCATTGTTGATTTGTTCGTTCAGGTTGAAAGGAGTTGATGTAGGCTTCAGATTTTGCAGGGGTAGTAGGCTGGTCTGGTTGTAAGAATGTCTGTAGTAGTCAGATCTGGAGGGCTACAAGTTTGAAAGGCAAGTGGAGATACTTCTTCAATGGTCTAACAAATAAAGCTGGAGAATGGTGAGAAATACTAGACTCTGATCTCTTTGTTTTATTTCCTTATATAATGTAGATTTTCCCATATCTGCCAATGATAACTTGTAAAAATTAGACCTTTTTTGGTCTTTTTTAGACAGGGTTTCCCTTTAGTCCCAGCTGACCTGGAGCTCCTATGTAGTCCAAGCTATCCTTGACCTCATAGAATTCACCTACCTCTGCCTCCCAAGCTGGCTGTGTGAAAGGCACGTGCCACCACACTTGGAAAAAAAATAGACCTTTTTAAACACCACAATATGGGCAATTCAGTAATCAGATCTCACCATAATTATTTGTTTGTTGTCATGTTTATTCATTAGTGACTTAGTGAGGTGATTAAGGCTAACAATCTTACATTTCTTATGGTATTGTATCACTGAAATATCTTCTCATTTGAAACATTCAATTAATGTCCATTCTGTGATTTCATTAAATACTAAAAAGGTATTTATCTTCCACCCCTCATGAAAAGCTCTGCATATATGTAGGGTGTATTTACCCTTCCTTATTCTACTTTGGCCTTAATTCAACACCAAACACATCCTAAATACTATCCATAGAAGACAACCCCCCCTTTTTTTTCTAGACATCTGTAAACATCTATACTTGTGGTTCCTTTTCTAGGTCTCAAAGATTATTTAAATCCAAGGGTATCTGTATGTCTACCCTCATTTCAGTATCTTTAATTGTATATCCGTTTGTGTGTTCCTATGTGCATACTGTATATCTAAAGGTGCCTGTGATAGGTCTCCAGATTTTAGATCCCTCCAATCAGAGTTAGAGGCAGTTGTGAGTTGCTGGATATGCATTCTGGGACTCAAGCTTGGGTCCTCTCAAAGAGCAGCTTGCAGTCATAACTGCTGAGCCATCTCTAAAGGTCCTGTTGACTATTTTTTGAAAAATGGCACAAGATGAAACTTTTCCAAAAATGAACTATAAGCCAGGTCAGTAAGAAACATAGATTTATTTTTTATTTCTTGAGCTAAAAGAGAAGTCAGAAAGTAACACTGACCTAGTTATGGTTTTATTTTAAGAGCTCAAAGATTTTTCTTCCCCCTCCATGGTTGTTCACATGCTATTATTCTAGCTTTCCCATGTGCTGTGCTACTGATTTTCAAGGTACTTGAACAGCTGGGGAGACATTCATGCAGAATGTGAGAATGGTACCTATTACAAAGTCACATGAAACAGGTTTGTAACTGAAGATCACCAGTTTTATTTTAATTAATATTCCTAGAGTAATTTCAAGCCTGTGTTAATCTGTACTGCTCTGAACATATTGATTTTTGACAATGTTAGTACTTTAATATTAATGAGAACAGTCTTAGAGAGGTAGCACTCCAGTCACCCACTTAAACCATCTCAAGGAGACTATTAAATTCCAAAATGTCTATATCAATAGTACATAATTTAAAATGACTTCTTTCAGCCAAGTTTCCCAATTGTAATTTCAGCCCTCAAACTATAAGGTATTTTATATTAATTTTGGTGCCCTAAACCCTCTTTGTAATTGCGTTTTTCATATAATGCATTTTCCTACTAAGAGGAAAGGGAATTATTCTCAAAACAAATCATTACATTTCTTGTAGTTTAAATATATATGGAAAGGATAATATATTAGTCTAACCTCTCTGAAGTTAAAACTAAAAACCCCAACAATAATAGTGATGTAAGAGAATGATAAAAAATGCCTAGGACAATATGTATATTTGATGGCTACAAAATGTTAAACAGACATTTATATTCGATCATCAAATATAAAAGTCCAATAGTGTTAAAATTTGTGCATTCCAAGGAATTTATTTTAAATCCTTACAGGAGGTCATTTTTGATCTATAAATTAAATACTTTATAGAAAGTATGTAACTGAAATTTTAATTGGTCATTTAAAATAATGATAGAATGCAGTTATTCAGGAAATGTTTAGAGTTCTTTAAAAATGATTTCTTTCTTCATTCTCATCTTAATAAAAATGTTTTTGCTATTGTTATACTGACAGTGAGCACAGAGGCCAGTAAAGAAGTAAACATTGTGCTATAAGGGCATTTTAATCTTGAAACACATAACAAGTATTATGCTCCGATTTTTACTGTTGATACTGTTGCTTATTTACATGTGGGAGCTTAGTACTTTGCAGCCATATGTTCAATAATTATATACATATTGGGTCTCTATAAGCATGGGATAAGACAGTATAGGAATAAGAATTACTTTAAGAAAAACAATTTTATCCATACAAAGCAAAGCCAAATCATAATAATTAAAACAACTCTGCACAACAGAGAAATATGAGCAATGATATATTTTGAAATAAAATATGTTACAAAAAGGGAATCTAATGCGGGTGCTCAGCTGGGAAGTATGGAAAGAGGGAGATGTAGGAACCATGGAGGTAAAGGGAAGAAGGAACCAAAAAAAGGGTGAAAAGATGCATGCATTGTCAGAGGAGCATGGGGAAACTGGGGAGAGAGGAAGGAGGTTAGACAGGGTATGAGTGGAGAGATAAATAAAGCCTAGGTGGTGTGAAAGGCAAAGGGAAATGTATTGATGCAAAACCCCACAAAAATATGCCTAAAATATCTGATCATGAGTGCATGTATATACCTGAAGGATATATTAGGAAAATAGTGACAGACTGTCAAAACCTCTCTTGAAGTTCTTGGTCTGGTAGTTCAACAGACTCTTAAAATAAGCCAGTCTATCTCCACAGCCCTTGACTGCCTCACAGAACATTGAAGGTAAACCCTTTTAGCGCAGCCTAGAAATATTTCAGATGCAGGTCTTGGAGGAGGACTGGAAATCTTCTCCCTAGAGAGAATGGCTCTTCAATTGACAGTTGAAGGCTGCTGAAAGAGGGGCTGTCAGTTTTAGTTAAGGGTGTGGTAACTGTAAGTCAATCATGGTCCAGTTATTGTCCCCAACCGTTGAGCATGAGGACAGTACAGATTGAGATTCGATGGAATTATTATAAAACAAAAAAAAAAAAGCTGGGCGTGGTGGTGTATGCACTGAATTCACAAGTCACTTCTCACTTGGGAGTGCAGAGGCAGGTGGATCTTTGTGTGGGCTTCCAAGCCAGCCTGGTCTATGAGAGGGAGCTACGCAACCAGCTGGGACTAAAGGGAGACCCTGTCTCAAAATAAATCAAAATAAAATAACAATAAGAACAAAGAAAGAAAGAAAGTGAAGAGAGAAGATAAGGAAGGAAGGAACGGAAGGAACGGAAGGAAGAAAACGAAAGAAAGAAATTAGAAAGAAAGAAAGAAGAAAGAAAGAAAAGAAGAAAGAAGAAAAAGCAGAAAAAGAACAAGCAAAAATAAGAAAGAGAAGCCATATTGGTAGGGGTGAAGGACGTGAATGCTTTAGGAGGAGTTTGGAGGAGGAGTGGTGAGTGGATATCATGAAAATGCATACATAAAGACATGTAAGACATTCAAAACATTAATAAAATACCTTTAAAATTAAAAAGGATAGAAAAATATGGAAAACACTCAAGATAAAAGAAATGAACGTTAGAAGAAATGAAGAAGATAAATTACAAAGTGACCAAGAAAACTCAACGGTATGAATTAGTATCATCCCACATTAACGAGAAACTACTACAATACCACCCAACACCAAAGCGTGCCACACACACCCCACACTACCGTAGCACACAGACGCCACCTGCACCGGCCGCACATTTTATATATGTAGGTAGCATGTACCCGGAAATCCCAATTTGCTTCTTCATACATTGTTTCTTTTACTGAAGACACTGAAATGATTAATTTTATATTTTCATTCTTATCAGGTCGTATGAGTAGAGATAAGGAGGGATATCTCAAAAGAGCGGGGTGTTCTTGTTTATGGATCGTTTCTATCTGCAACTTTAAGCTTTGAAATCTCTGATGGCCTAAAAAAAACTGAAAGAAAAGGCGAATACTTCTGCAGCACTTCCAGTGTGATCGTCACACAACAATGCTTTAATGAATTATTGTACAGCAAGGTTACCCCGATAAGACGAACCAGGAAGATAACTAGAGAGAGAGAGAGAGAGCTAAGGANGCCAGTAGCTGTCTCTTATGCTGAGCACAGTCCAATGGCTGGTCCTCACAGGTATATGTCTCCCCTAATCCATGAATGATGGCCAACCCTTCCCAGGAGCCAATGTTAGCTATACAAGTTGAAGAAAACAAGTAAAGAACTGAAAAAAACTCTGGAAAGACTCAGAAAAAGATATAGGACATGTATGGCAGACTGCAGGGATTTGGGTGGGGTGGGGGGCATGGAAAGGGAAGTGATTCTAGATTCGATTGTGAAATGATGTACTACCTATGGAAAAGTTTAATAATAAAAATTATTTCTATTACAAAAGGAATGTGTCAGAAATTAGGCATTGTAATTGGCTGGTGCAACTTAGCCTTTCTGGGTGCTTAACGAAGTGGCTGACATTATAACAGGAGGACAAAATGTTGACTGTAAGACTATTGTGGAAGACAATACATAACATGAACTATAGAATAAGCAAAGTTCAGATTTCAGAATTGCATTCCTAATGGTTGGCATTCATGATGTTGGAAGGAGCCATGCATGCTACCAGACAGAAAAATAATCATCATCCTTGCCGAGCTGTGAATCCTGTGAACTACAACTATCCTGGCAAGTGTACCCAATGCTGCAATAATGTCTCATATATAATGGGAATAACCAACTACTTTCTAATTGTATATAAGTTCTACTTTATAGGATGGAGCCCAGAAGTGACATTGATATTAGGCCAAGTTACCTGAAGCTAGTAAGATTGGGAGATGCAGGGGAATGATCATTACTAGTTTTCTACTACATAGTTACAATTTTAAAACATAACCCAGGCATGGTGGCCCACACCTTTAATCTTAGCACTCAAGAAGCAAAGGCAGGTGGATCTCTGTGAGTTCAAGGCCAGCCTGGTCTACAGAGGGAATTCCAGGCCAGCTGGGGCTATAGGGAGACCCTGTCTCAAAAAGTAATAATTAATTAATTAATTAAAAATAATAAAACACATAGATAATGCATATCTCAACACTTACCAGAGAAGTGTCCTTATGCAGCAGATAGTAATTAACAAAGAAACCAACGATTAATCAATGTGCAGAGCACTTATCTCTTAATAGTACTCCTATATCAAATATCTGTTCTTCCTGCAATGCTCAGATATCATGTTGAAGAAAGGGTGGAAAGAACCTATGACCAAGAGTTAGTGGATGACCACCAAGGTTACAAATTTTTCCAAATAGCTGATCAGTTATCCATACAAACTCACAGCAACTGTGACAGCATGCACAATTCCTGTCTAAGCTCAAACCAGGAAATTTCCAGTACAGACATGGGGATGTGGGTTAGTAACTCCAAATTGACCTAAGGAACATTTTTTTTTGCCAACTGGTGGCTATTGGGATGAGAAGAGTCAATCTCTTTCAAGAATGGGACTCTTGATAGGTTAACCAGGGCTCAGTGGATGGACCCACACTTACGGATACTTGGAGACACAATGAGACTCTATAGGCTTTATTATAAATATTATAGAACACATTATATTAGGCAAGGGGAAATAAAGAAAAGGGACAGACAGCTGAGGAATCTTAACACCAGCAAATTATTTTGTAAGAACATTATAAAAATTGTATAACATTTGAAAGATTGATATTTATGAAGAATCTACACAATTCTTGGGAAACTTGGATATTGGCAAGAGGCAGTAATGAGTGTGCTTTTTCTAAGAATAGAAAGCAAATACATCATCAATTTTCTATATAAAATAGAAGTATTACATTTGGAGTACTTGTATCATTAAACTTTATCATGAATAATTTTAGTTATTTTATGTACAGTGCTCTTAGATATTGTCTACTATGTCAATCAAATTTATATTTATTTCTTTTAACAGAATATGCTGTCCTCATTAAGAATTATTTTTGCATAAGATGAACTGTAAAATAAAAATCTGATACTTATACATTCTTTTTTTATGTGTATGAGTGTACTGTCTGCATGTAGGTTGGTGCACCTATGTCATACAATGCTGCAGAGGTCAGAAGAGGGTATTGGATTCCCCTGGAACTGGAGTTAAAGAGGGTTCTTAGCTGTCATGTGGGTGCTGGGAATTGAACCCAGGACTTCTGCAAGAGCAATTGGCACTCTTAACCACTGAGCCATCTCTCTAGCCCCATACATTCTTTCTAAGAAGTCTACAAATTTATTGTTTTCAATGCAGAGCTCAGAACTTGATAGCAATTCAAAAGATATATATATATATATATATTGCTATGAGCTTGCCCATAATATATTGTTTTCTGATTTTATAGCAAAGAATAGTAGGATGCTTGAAAAATTAATGGTCACCCAATAAAACTCAATTTATATTTTTGTTAATAATGTTTCATTTAACTGTTTTATTTTTTGAGAGTTTCATACATCAGAATTATATTTACATAATTTCAATCCTTTTTTCCCCTTCTAGGTCTCCTTATGATCCTACCCTATTGAAGTCAAGAATCATTCTTTAACTATATATAACATATATTTTTTTTTCTCTGTGTGTGTGTGTAATTTACTGATCCAATTTAGTTTTATTAATGTGTACACTGTTTAGGTCTGAGCTTGGTTTTTACTGAATTTATATGTGTTTTATACATACATTTTCAGTCAACTTTTATCATAATTATACCTGCTTCCCCCTTCACACTCTCCCTCTGCAACCTCTCCCCCAGGAGTTCACACCTTCTGTCATTTGCACCAAATTATTCTCTGCATTCACTCCTCAGTGCCAGGTCCTCCCTTGAACTCTGAGCTCCAGTCAGTCTATCCAGAGTCTCTTTTCTAGAGGTCAGGTTCTCTTCACCTGACAACCAACTATTGCCAATATTTCCTCAGCCAAGGTTGGGTTCTGCTACCCATTTCTGAAGTTCTGTGCTGGGTTTTGCTCCAGGTGAGCTTGCATGGATCTTGTGCACGGTGATACCAATGCTGTATTTTCATATGGACTGGGTCCTAGAAGCTTGTTGGATTCATTTCTGTTTGGTCTTACATCACCTCCCTGGCTGTTACAATCTTTCCACCCCTCTTCTGCAATGTTCCCTGAGCCCTGGGGCTGGGGGGTAGTGAGGCTGAATATAGGCCGTCTGTATGGACCCACACTCTGTCCACTCTTAATCTTCAGGGTTTGGCAATTCAGGAAAATTTTGGGATCCTTTTGTTCTGTTGCATAGAGGAGATTGCTTAATGAGAGTTAAGATATAGTAATGCCTTCTTGGGTCCTTGTTCTATGATGCTTGGTTCTTATGAATATAGGTTGCATTGTAGATGTGTCACCTAGGCATGAGCCATTTACTGACCATTCTGTGTGTGTGTCCACTTTTAGGACACTGTACTATTCTCATCTGATACAAAAGAAGCTTCTTTTCTGAGTGGTGTCTAGGATATTTGTAAGGATAAGGATACTCCTTTTAGAGTTAGGAAATTGTTACCTTAGCCTAGAGAGTTGTCTACCTTGTGGAGTTTTCTATGATTTATGACCTCTCCAGATGTGTGCATGTGGCTATGTTAACAATACTACACATGCGTTTTCTCCCACTGAGTGGGCTTTAGGTACAATTGGTTAGTCATTGAATTCCCCCAAGATAAATGTGCTGTTATTGCATCTATGTCATATGCTGTGCTGGTTATTGTCATGTATATTTGGTCTAGAGACTGATATAGGACCATTTATTTTGATGATCTCCCTTAGCGGCATGCACAGTGCTCTCTACAGCTATGAGAGCTAGCCTTCAGGGATGGTGGCTTCCAGGTACTATACAGCTTATTGCTAAAGATTCAGTCTCTGAAATATGTACTGTCTTCAGTAATAGGGTCTTATCTTCAGGTTCTGGGAGGCAATCAATGGCTGTGGCAATAGCCTGTATAATTTTGGGATTCTTTTGGACTAACCTTGGCTAATGACTCAAAGGAAGTTTTCTCCTGTCTACTATTGTTTCTTGATATGCATGCTTCATCTTTGCATATGGACTCATATAAAGTATTGTATGTGTAATTTGTCAATAGATTTCTAGACTCATATGATTCTCTCATTTTTTTACCCTACCCAGGCATTAGTTACCTATCCTCTCTCCCTTTTTCTGTCTAGACCTCTGTCCATGTGTTCTCCATGCCTTCCCCATTTAAATTATCCCTGTTTTTCCTTTGATACTGTAAGTCTCCTATGGCCCCACTTCTGTTGGGCTCCTTTGTTTTGTTACCTCTTTATTTCCCCCTTTCCTTCTCGAACATTTCCACTACCTTCCAATTTAGATACTCTGATTTTTTCCATCCCTCCCTTAGTAACACCTGTCACTTATTAGCTTTCTGTCTCAGATTCTCTCCCTTTACCTTCCTGGTTCCTTTTCATTTACGTAGTTCTTATACTTATATGCTGATATATACTTATAAGGATTTAGTGTTAAGAGCCACAGTTGAGGAAAAGCATTCATCATTTGTTTCCCTGTATCCATAACACTTCCCTTAGCATAGCAGCTTCTATTTCTTCATTTACCTGCAAATTTCAAGATATTGACTTTCTTTGTGCTACATAGAACTTCCTTGTGTAGATATACCATATTTTCATTATCCACTCATCAGTTTAGAGACATTTAAGTTGCTTCTAGCTATTCCCTATTGTGAGAAGAGCAGCAATAAACAGGATTGTTCAAGTATCTGTGCAATAGGATGAATCCGTTGGGTATTAGGATTTAATATATAAGTCATACCACTTAGGAGTGGTATGACTGCTGACCATTTCTTTAAGACAGTATCTAACAGTGAGAGTCATAGCATGTTCTGCCTTTGTTTAGTGGAGGTTTGGTTTTGTTTATATTGTTGATGTAGCATTGTTGATTTTGTTCAGGTATGAAAAGGGAGTTGATGTATGCTTCAGATTTTTGCAGGGTAGTAGGCTGGTCTGGGTTGTAAGAATGTCTGTAGTAGTCAGATCTGGAGGGCTACAAGTTTGAAAGGCAAGTGGAGATACTTCTTCAATGGTCTAACAAATAAAGCTGGAGAATTGAGAAATACTAGACTCTGATCTTCTTTGTTTTATTTCCTTATATAATGTCAGATTTTCCCATATCTGCCAATGATAACTTTGTAAAAATTAGACCTTTTTTGGTCTTTTTTAGACAGGGTTTCCCTTTAGTCCCAGCTGACCTGGAGCTCACTATGTAGTCCAAGCTATCCTTGACCTCATAGAAATTCACCTACCTCTGCCTCCCAAGTGCTGGGATTAAAGGCACGTGCCACCACACTTGGAAAAAAAAATAGACCTTTTAAACACTACAATATGGCAATTCAGTAATCAGATCTCATAATTATTTGTTGTTGTCACTGTTTATTCATTAGTGACTTATGTGAGGTAAGGCTAACAATCTTCATTTCTTATGGTATTGTATCACTGAAATATCTTCTCATTTGAAACATTCAATTAATGCCATTCTGTGATTTCATTAAATACTAAAAAGGTATTTATCTTCCACCCCTCATGAAAAGCTCTGCATATATGTAGGGTGTATTTACCCTTCCTTATTCTACTTTGGCCTTAATTCAACACCAAACACATCCTAAATACTATCCATAGAAGACAACCCCCCCTTTTTTTTCTAGACATCTGTAAACATCTATACTTGTGGTTCCTTTTCTAGGTCTCAAAGATTATTTAAATCCAAGGGTATCTGTATGTCTACCCTCATTTCAGTATCTTTAATTGTATATCCGTTTGTGTGTTCCTATGTGCATATCTGTATATCTAAAGGTGCCTGTGATGGTCAGATTTTAGATCCCTCCAAGTCAGAGTTATAGGCAGTTGTGAGTTGCTGGATATGCATTCTGGGACTCAAGCTTGGGTCCTCTCAAAGAGCAGCTTGCAGTCATAACTGCTGAGCCATCTCTAAAGGTCCTGTTGACTATTTTTGAAAAATGGCACAAGATGAAACTTTTCCAAAAATGAACTATAAGCCAGGTCAAGTAAGAACCATAGATTTATTTTTTATTTCTTGAGCTAAAAGAGAAGTCAGAAAGTAACACTGACCTAGTTATGGTTTTATTTTAAGAGCTCAAAGATTTTTCTTCCCCCTCCATGGTTGTTCACATGCTATTATTCTAGCTTTCCCATGTGCTGTGCTACTGATTTTCAAGGTACTTGAACAGCTGGGGAGACATTCATGCAGAATGTGAGAATGGTACCTATTACAAAGTCACATGAAACAGGTTTGTAACTGAAGATCACCAGTTTTATTTTAATTAATATTCCTAGAGTAATTTCAAGCCTGTGTTAATCTGTACTGCTCTGAACATATTGATTTTTGACAATGTTAGTACTTTAATATTAATGAGAACAGTCTTAGAGAGGTAGCACTCCAGTCACCCACTTAAACCATCTCAAGGAGACTATTAAATTCCAAAATGTCTATATCAATAGTACATAATTTAAAATGACTTCTTTCAGCCAAGTTTCCCAATTGTAATTTCAGCCCTCAAACTATAAGGTATTTTATATTAATTTTGGTGCCCTAAACCCTCTTTGTAATTGCGTTTTTCATATAATGCATTTTCCTACTAAGAGGAAAGGGAATTATTCTCAAAACAAATCATTACATTTCTTGTAGTTTAAATATATATGGAAAGGATAATATATTAGTCTAACCTCTCTGAAGTTAAAACTAAAAACCCCAACAATAATAGTGATGTAAGAGAATGATAAAAAATGCCTAGGACAATATGTATATTTGATGGCTACAAAATGTTAAACAGACATTTATATTCGATCATCAAATATAAAAGTCCAATAGTGTTAAAATTTGTGCATTCCAAGGAATTTATTTTAAATCCTTACAGGAGGTCATTTTTGATCTATAAATTAAATACTTTATAGAAAGTATGTAACTGAAATTTTAATTGGTCATTTAAAATAATGATAGAATGCAGTTATTCAGGAAATGTTTAGAGTTCTTTAAAAATGATTTCTTTCTTCATTCTCATCTTAATAAAAATGTTTTTGCTATTGTTATACTGACAGTGAGCACAGAGGCCAGTAAAGAAGTAAACATTGTGCTATAAGGGCATTTTAATCTTGAAACACATAACAAGTATTATGCTCCGATTTTTACTGTTGATACTGTTGCTTATTTACATGTGGGAGCTTAGTACTTTGCAGCCATATGTTCAATAATTATATACATATTGGGTCTCTATAAGCATGGGATAAGACAGTATAGGAATAAGAATTACTTTAAGAAAAACAATTTTATCCATACAAAGCAAAGCCAAATCATAATAATTAAAACAACTCTGCACAACAGAGAAATATGAGCAATGATATATTTTGAAATAAAATATGTTACAAAAAGGGAATCTAATGCGGGTGCTCAGCTGGGAAGTATGGAAAGAGGGAGATGTAGGGAACCATGGAGGTAAAGGGAAAGAAGGAACTCAAAAAAAAGGGTGAAAAGATGCATGCATTGTCAGAGGAGCAAGGGGAAAACTGGGGAGAGAGGAAGGAGGTTAGACAGGGTACGAGTGGAGAGATAAATAAAGTCTAGGTGGTGTGAAAGGCAAAGGGAAATGTATTGATGCAAAACCCCACAAAAATATGCCTAAAATATCTGATCATGAGTGCATGTATATACCTGAAGGCTATATTAGGAAAATAGTGACAGACTGTCAAAACCTCTCTTGAAGTTCTTGGTCTGGTAGTTCAACAGACTCTTAAAATAAGCCAGTCTATCTCCACAGCCCTTGACTGCCTCACAGAACTTGAAGGTAAACCCTTTTACTGCAGCCTAGAAATATTTCAGATGCAGGTCTTGGAGGAGGGGACCTGGAAATCTTCTCCCTGAAGAATGGCTCTTCAATTGACAGTTGAAGGCTGCTGAAAGAGGGGCTGTCAGTTTTAGTTAAGGGTGTGGTAACTGTAAGTCAATCATGGTCCAGTTATTGTCCCCAACCTGTGAGCATAGGGACAGTACAGATTAGATTCGATGAATTATTATAAAACAAGAAAAAAAGCTGGGCGTGGTGGTGTATGCCTGTAATCCCAGCACTTGGGATGCAGAGGCAGGTGGATCTTTGTGAGTTCAAAGCCAGCCTGGTCTATAGAGGGAGCTCCAGACCAGCTGGGACTAAAGGGAGACCCTGTCTCAAAATAAATAAATAAATAAATAAAGAAAGAAAGAAAGAAAGAAAGAAAGAAAGAAAGAAAGAAAGGAAGGAAGGAAGGAAGGAACGAAGGAAGAAAAAGAAAGAAAGAAAGAAAGAAAGAAAGAAAGAAAGAAAGAAAGAAAGAAAGAAAGAAAGAAAGAAAGAAAGAAAGAAAGAAAGAAAAAGAAAGAAAGAAAGAAAAGACAAAGCATGAAGTTGGTAGGGGTGAAGGACGTGAATGCTTTAGGAGGAGTTTGGAGGAGGAGTGGTGAGTGGATATCATGAAAATGCATACATAAAGACATGTAAGACATTCAAAACATTAATAAAATTACCTTTAAAATTAAAAAGGATAGAAAATATGGAAAAACACTCAAAGATAAAAGAAATGAAGGTAGAAGAAATGAAAGAAAGAAAATGAAAAAGGAAAGAAAATCAAACGGAATGAATTAGTATCATCCACATTAACGAGAAACTATACAATACACCCACACACACACACACACACACACACACACACACACGCACACACACACACAAATTTTATATATGTATGTACCGGAAATCCCAATTTGCTTCATTCATACATTGTTTCTTTTACTGAAGACACTGAAATGATTAATTTATTTCTTATATTTCTTATATCTATATAAATAAGGAGGGTATATACTCAAAAGAGCTGGTTGTCTTGTTTATGATCTTTTCTATCTGCAAATTTAAGAATTTAATCTTCTATGCCTAAAAATAAACTTAAAGAAAAGTGCTAATACTTTCAGCACTTCCAGTTTATATTCACACCAAAATGCTTTAATGAATTATGTACAGCAAATTTACCCAGTAAGAAGAACAAGGAATATATATATATATATATATATATATATATTACTGTTCATTAAAATTTCAACCTATTTTTGTATTCTGTTCATATTCTTTCTTTTTTAATGTTTATAATTTATTTATTTATTATATTTTTGTACAAGATTGTGTTATTAATCAAATCTAGCCCCGTGTCTCCCTCCCTAACGCCCCACCCCACCAATGCTCATGCATTCTGTCAAACATGAATTTCATCTTTTTCTCAGTCTTTCTAAAATTCTCAATGTGGAAGTTGACTGTTTTGAGCAGAAGTTCACTGTTTCAGTCAGTTTTTGACGGAGTCTTTTCTGTTGTGGTTGTTGTTCTTTCCAATATGCATCACCCCTAACTACTTGGATAAAAGCTCAAGGGGCCATGCACACGAAATCCTTACAAATAGGGAACTGGCACTAGCATCCACAGATGAGGGATACAATTCGTCCTTTGCTTTTCTGGGACTGTGTTACTTCACTTAACATAATATCTTCTAGTTCCATCCATTTACCTGCAAATTTCACGATCTCATCTTTCTTTACTGCTGCATAGAACTCCATTGTGTAGATGTAAAACATTTTCTGTATCCACTCATCAGTTGAGGGGGACTTGGGTTGGTTCCAGCTTTTTGCTACTGTGAACAGAGCTGCAATAAACATGGCTGTGCATGTATCTCTAGAGTAAGATGAGTCTTGTGGGTATACACCCAGGAGTAGTATGACTGGGTCAGGTGGTAAATTCATTTTGAGTTTTCCAAGGGTTCTCTACACTGCTTTCCATAGTGGCTGTACAAGTTTACACTCCCAGTAGCAGTGGATGAGTGTTCCCCTTTCCCCACCACCTCTTCAGCGATTGGTATCATTTGCTTGCTTGGTCCTAGCCAGTCTTATTGGAATGAGATGACATCATAAGTAGTTTTCATTTGCATTTTCTTAATTTTTAGCAATGTTGAACATTTCTTAAGATGTCTCTCAGCCATCTCTAATTCCTCATTTGTGAAGTCTCTGTTCAGCTCTTTGCTCCATCTTATGAGTGATTCATTCGTTTTCTTTCTTCTTTGTTTTTTGAGTAGTTTATATATTCTGGAAATCAATGCTTTGTCAGATGTATCTGTGGTGAAGGTTTCTTCCAACTCTGTGGGTTTTCTCTTCACTTCCTTTATAGTTTCTTTTGATGTACAGAAGGTTTTGAGTTTAATTTGTCAATTGTTGATCTTATTTCTTGTGCAGATGCTGTCTCATTTGGGAAGTCTTTTCCTAAACCTATGTCTTGTAGGCTGATGCCAACATTTTCTTCTATCACCTTCAGAGTTTGGGGTGTCATATTGAGGTCTTTGATCCATCTGGAGTTGACTTTTGTGCTGGGCAAGTGGTAGGGGTTTAACTTTATTCATCTACAGGTGGTGATCCAGTTTTGCCAACACCACTTGCTGAAAATGCTGTCTTTCCTCCATTGTGTCTTCTTGGCCCCTTTTTCAAATATGAGGTGGCTGAAATTGTATGTGCTCAAGTCTGGATCTTCAGTTTTGTTCCATTGGTCGACAGGTCTGTTTTTGTGCCAGTACCAAGCTGTGCTTATGACTGTAGCCCTGTAGTATAGTTTGAAGTCTGGGATAGAGATCTCCCTTGTATTCCTCTTTTTGCTCAGGGTTGCTTTGGCTATTTGGGTCTTTTGTTTTTCCTTATGAAATTAAGGACTTTTTTTTTTCCAAGCCTGTGAAGAAACTTGGGGATTTTAATTGGGATCACATTGAATCTGTATATTAGTTTGGGTAGAATGGACATTTTTACTATGTTAATTTTCCCAATCCATGAGCACGGGAGGTCTTTCCATCTTCTGATGTCTTCTTCAATTTCCTTCTACAGGGGTTTAAAGCATTTTTTGTACAGACATTTGGTGTCTTTGGTTAGATTTGTTCCTAGGTATTTTATTGTTTTTGAGGCTATTGCAAGTGGGAAGGTTTCCTTGTATTCCTTCTTCAGGTGTTTATCGTTAGTATAAAGAAAGGCTCCTGATATTTCTAGGTTAATTTTGTATCCTGCCATGTTACTGGAACTCTTAATCATTTTTAGGAGCTTTCTGGTGGAGTTTTTGGTGTCCCTTTGGTAAACAATCATATCATCAGCAAATAGGGATAACTTGACTTCCTCTTTTCCAATTAGTACTCCTTTAATTTCCTTTTCTTGCCTTATTGCCCTAGCAAGTGTTTCAAGCACTATATTGAAGAGGATTGGCGACAGGGGACAGCCTTGCCAAGTTCCTATCTTTAATGGGAATCCTTGTGTCTCTTCTCCATGTAGGATGGTGTTGGCTGTGGGTTTCTTGTATATGGCTTTGATTATTTTGAGGAATGATCCCTCCAAACCAGTTCCCTCTAGGACTTTAAGCATGAAGGGATGCTGGAATTTGTCAAAGGCTTTTTCTGCATCAGTTGAGATGATTTTGTGGTTTTGGTCCTTCAGTCTATTTATGCGTTTTGTGATATTTATTGATTTTTATATGTTGAACCATCCCTGCGTCTCTTGTATGAATTCAACTTGGTCATGATGGATGATCTTTTTGATGTGGGTCTGTATGTGGTTTGTAAGTATTTTGTTGACAATTTTTGCATCTGTGTTCATTAATGAGATGGGTCTATAGTTCTTTTTGGTTGTATCTTTGCCTGGTTTTTGTATTAGAGTGATATTGGCTTCATAGAAGGAATTTGGGAAATTTCCCTCTGTTTGTATCCTTCTGAACAATTTGAGTAATAATGGTTTAAGTCCTCTCTAAATATTTTATAGAATTCTGCTGTGAAACCATCTGGACCTGGGCTTTATTTCAGTTTGGAGTTTTCTTATTTCATCTTCAGTTTCTTCATATTTTATGGGTCCTTAAGCTGTCGATCTCTTCTTGGTTAAGCTTTGGTGAATCTTGGGATTTCAGATATTTTTCCATTTCTTCTAGGTTTTCAAACTTAGTAGAGTATAGGTTTTTGAAGTATTCTCCTATGATTCTCTGGATATTTTCATTGTCTGTTGTGATATTTCTCCTTTCATCAAGGATTCTACTGATTTGGAGTTGATCCTTCTTTCTTATGATTAACTAGGTTAGAGGTCTGTCTGTCTTGTTTATTCTCTCAAAGAACCAACTTTTGGATCATTGATTTTTTTGTATTGTTTTCTTTGTTTCTTTCTCATTGATTTCTTCTCTGATTTTTGTTATTTCTTCCTGACTGTTATGTTTAGGGTTAATTTGTTGTTGGCTCTCAAGTGTTTTTAGCTCCAGTGTTAGATCTTTCACTGTGCTCTTTCTGTTTTTCTAATGTAGGCACCCAGGGCTATAAAGCTACCTCTTAGGACTGCTTTTAAAGTATAGCATAGGTTTTGTTGTGTTGTATTATCATTGTTATTCACTTCCAGTAATGATTTTCTTTCTTTATTTATTTTTTCCTTGATCCATTCATTATTCAGGAGAGTGTTGTTGAGTCTCCATGTGTTCTTGTAGATAGTAGGGCTTATCCTGTTGATATTCAACTTTATTGCACTATGGTCTGATAGAATGCATGAAATCATTTCAATCTTTTTGTATTTGTGGAGGATTTTTCTGTGTCCCAGTACATGGTCTATTTTGGAGAATGTTCCTTGGGGTGCTGAATAGAAAGTGTATTCTCTGTTGTTGGAGTGGAATCTTTGGTAGATGTCTATGAGGTCCATTTGGTGTATCATATCATTCAGTTCAGAAGTCTCTCTGCTTATTCTTTGTCCAGTTGACCTGTCCAAAATGCTCAGTGGGGTATTGAAGTCCCCTACTATGAGTGTATATTGATGTTAATCTGTGCCTTGAGGTCCTGAGAATTTTCTTTATAAAGTTTGCTGCACCAGAGCTTGGTGCATATATATTCATGATTGTGAAATCTTCGTGGTCAATTGTTCCTTTGATAAAGATGTAATGGCCCTCTTTGTTCTGATTTCTTTTACTTTGAAGCCTATTTTGTTTGATATTAAAATATCAACACCTGTTTTCTTTTTGGTAACATTTGCTTGGAATATTTTTTTCCATCCCTTCTCCTTAAGTTGGTGCCTATCTTTGAGAGTGAAATGAGTTTCTTGCAGAGTGCATATAGATGTGATTTGTTTCTTAATCCAATTTCTCAGTCTATGTCTTTTGATTGGGGAGTTTAGTCCATTAGTATTTAAGGTTATAACTGAAAGATATCTGTCGAGTCCTTTCACCTTATTATCCATTTGCATTTTTAGTCTTGGCTTCAACTTCTGCAGTTATGTTTTTATCAATTTCTCCTTCTAGGTGCCTGGGGATAGTTGCTCCTCTCTCCTGTCCTTTGAATTGCTTCAAGTATTTTCTGAAGGGTTGGTTTTCCAGACATTTATTCTATCATCTTATTTATGTCATGGAAGATTTTTCTCTCTCCTTCAGCTATATTCAACATTTTTGCTGGGTATAGTAACCTGGGTTGGCATCTATAGTCCTTTAACACTGGGAATGCTTTGCTCCCTGTTCTTGCTTTCATGGTTTGTACTGAGAAGTCAGTTGTAATTCTGATAGGTTCCCCTTATATGTAACTTGTTGTTTTTCTATTGTAGCTCTCAGAATTTTGTCTTTGTTTTGGACATCTAGCGTTTTAACTATGGTATGGCATGGGGAGTTTCTTTTCTGATCTTGTCTGTTTGGAGTTCTATGTGCTTCTTGTATTTGTATTGGTATGCCTATTTTTTGTTTGGGGAAATTTTCATCTATTATTCTGTTGAAGGTCTGATCAATACTATTCTCTTGGGATTCTTCTCCTTCTTTTCTAATTATGAGGAGGTTTGATCTTTTCATAGCGTCCCATATTTCCTGGTTGTTCCAGTTTTGTGTATTTTTAAAATTTTCATAATCTCTACTTGAGCTTTTCATTTGTTTTGTACTGTCTTCCAGGTCTGATATTCTTTGTTCTCCTTCCTCCATTCTATTTCTGAGGCTTTTTCAATTCCTTTCCTCTTGATTGGATGAGTGTTCTATTTCATTTTTTGTTCCATCCTTTGATTTCTTTAGTATTTCCACTTCCTTTTGGAGTTTCTCAATCTCTCCCTGTAGCTCCTTGCTTCACTGGTTGTTTTCCTTTTTCAGCATTTCCACTTCCTCTAGGTCTTTCTTGAGTTTTTCAAGTTTTTCATTCTCTCTCCTTAGTTCTCTGACTTATTCCTTATATTCTTTGATTTATTTTGCTATTTCTGCAATTGTTCCTCTAAGATCTGTGTCCTGGGCCAAACCCAGGGGGATCCCACTGTAGGAATCTCCCACAGGGTTGGTAGAGCTTGGTGTGAATTATCCTGCCTCTTTCTCATGTTGTCCCTTTGTCATGTCCCTGGCATGTGGGTTTCCCTTTTTATCTGTGTTCAGATGTGAATCTCAAATGCCTCTTCACTATGAAGGCTTGCTTTTCTTGCCTTCAGATGCTTTTTTTTTTTCTCCTTGTTTATAGAGTGTTGACTTGTCTAGGTTTCAGGCTTTCAATTTTGTTTATATATTGGAGGTCTAACTCACTCTTCCCTTTCTGTTCTGAAGGTTCTCCAGAAAATCCATTTGGACACTCCATCAGTTGGCCGGGGGGGAGGGATATACCTGGCTTAGGCCCTGATACTCTGCTTCAGGTGGTACTGCGAAGTCCCTGATCTAAGCTCTGCACACTCAGGTCTCACAGTGGGAACAGGCCCACCTTTAATACCAGCTAGCCGGGTGACTCCACCCCGACAGCCACACAAGACAATGATTTTGCTATCCAACAAATCAACTAAACAATTATCCAACAACCCAGAGATAGATGTATCCAACAATCCACCTGGCTGTAGCCCCAGCTCCTACCTCTGGTCCTGGGAAGTCCCCGATCTAAGCTCTGCACACTCAGATCTCCCATATTCTTTCTTTAAGAAAGATTATGAAAAGAAAGAATGCCAGTTTAGCAATGATCAGAAGACTTACTATTTAACCTCACCACAGCAAAAGTGTTGTCTGCTATATTAATTGACAACAGCCTTTATTTAACTTATCTTACCAGTTGTTCTTTGTTTCTATTTATTTGGGAATAACCCAAAATCTTGACTCTGTTTGAATTGCCTTCTTCCTGTCCTGTTGGTTTATGTGACTTGTTCATACTCTGTTATCTGCATGACAAAAATTTGCCACTGTTTTCAATTAATTATCTTTCAAACATTTTGTCGTTCATAAATGTTCGCATCATATTCTCATCCAAAAATGTAGACAGTGAGTTTCTTTGTACTGTGAGAGCCTCTGAAGCAAGATCTGAAAGAAAATGTGTGCAGGAGGAGACAGGTTCCATAAATAAGGACTGAAAAAGGAAAAGAAAGCAAATTGCTGATTAAATACTAGTACTTAGACATAAATACTTTGTAGTACTTAATTGCTTCCATATTATGTTCTGCTTTCAGCCTTCCAGACAGGCCTGCTTTTTCTCTTAGGACCTCAGATCTCTAAACTATCCTCCTGGTTCAGAACCTGCACATTGCATTCTGAGCCCTTGGACTCACAACAGCTCAGTTTTCCAGTCTGGCTTGTTAGGTCCTTCACAGGTGGTCCAAACTCTCGTATTGCACTGAGACTCCAGAGAGCAGCTTCTTTCCTGGCTCCCCCCACCTTCATTATTACTTGACTACCTAGACCAGCCTTCTGGCTTCTGAGGCATGAAGGATGCAAAAGTGAAGGGGCCATCAGTCCTTTCTCTGTAGTTTCAGAGATCCAGAGTGCATCATGGGCATCCCTGCACAAAGAAGGCCCTGATAGGCCATTGTGTGAAGCGGTGACGGTGAAGCCTGGCTGGCAGTGGAGACCAGAAGAAGACATTCAAGATGGTAGAGTTGTGAGATATTTGCCAAGGAGAGCTGCATACAGGGAGTGGTACCCACCTAAGAAAGAGATGTATGTTGCACACAAAGCTGGAAGAGCTGAGCCATCTAAGCCCTTTGGAAGTAAAATCCCAGAAGTCTCAGTGGATCAACTGGTCTTGGTGTTTGCCCAGCTGGTTTTAGGTCTTGTTTTGGTCTTATATTTTCTCACTATGCCTCTATCCTCTCTTTTGGAATGGGAATATGTATTCGGTTCCACTGTATATTGGGAGTATGTAATTTGTCTTTTGATTGTACAGGAGTATAGAGTTAAGAAATTGGCCTGGGTCCCAGAAGAGACTTTAGACTATAGACTTTTGAATATTATTGAGACTGGTAAAGGTATGGGGACATTTAAGGTGCACTAAATGCATTTTGCATTTTACATGGTCAAGAGCCTATGGGGTCAGGGAGTGGAACGTGGTGGTTTGAATGAGAATGTCCCCCATAGACTTCAAATATTCAGACATTTTGACCCAAGTGGGTTCCACTGTTTTTGGTGGTCTTAGAAGGTGTGGCCTTGGTGGAAGAAGTACATCACTGGGAGTAGGCTTAGAGAGTTTAACAAGCTTGCCATTCTCCAGTTGTGCTCTTTCTCTGCTTCTTGTGCCTACTTGGATGAACCTAGGTTTTCTACACAGCTCCTGCCACCAAGCCTCCCACCACAATGGACTCTAATTCCCTGGATCCAGCAATTGTAAGCTCAAATAATAAGTTCCCTTGGCCATGGTGGTTTTATTGCAACAATGAGAAAAATGTCTCATACAGTGTGATTTATAACCTAAATAATATAATATAAAAACTGGGGCTCAAAAGATGGCTTAGTACTTAAAAGGACTTGATGCTATTGCAGAGACCCTAAATCAGTCACATCACCTGCATGGCAACTAACAACTGTCAATCAGTAATTTTATTTCCAAGGAATCTGACTCCTTCTTCTGGTCTCTATGGACATTGGATACATGTGGGGACTGGGATAATAAGTAAGTAAGTAAGTAAGTAAGTAAGTAAGTAAGTAAGTAGTAAGTAACTAAGTAAGTAAGTAAACCATTTAGGAATGAGAAAAACTGCTTGTTCCTGGGGATTTGTAAATCTCTGCTGGCCTGCAAGGGCACGGCATGTATGTGTTGTAGATATACAAATACACATAAAAAATCTTTAAATAAACATTAATTTATTCTATTTGTTAGATGACGAATGCACTAAAAATGGAAACATAGCACTTCTACATATATATATATAACTTAATATAATATCATATAAAACATATCAGTTATATGTAAAAATATTTAGAACTTCTTCAATGTACACATATTGCTTCCATTGTGAATAGCTGCCAGTTTTCCTTTTGGCAATTAATGTCAGTTAATTAACTACTGGAAGTAATCTAAAGGGTTCATATGTCAGCTGATTCAGAGACAAGAGGTGTATGTGGTCAGGTGGCAGTCTGCACTTTCACTTCAAAGTAATTTTTATTGGGTCTTCACATTAGGGCATTCTTCTCTTTGATGCTAGAACATCAATACCAGTAGAGAGCAAAGTAGCAGTACTAAAATTCAAAAGACCCCATAGAGAATGCCTAGATGTAATATAAGAAGATATATGCCCAGGGCTGGAGAGATGGCCTAGCGGTTAAGAGCACCGAATGTTCTTACAGAGGACCCGGGTTCGATCCCCAGCACCCACATTGTGGCTGAGAACTGTCTTTGACTCCAGTTCCAGGGGAATCTGACACCCTCTTCTGACCTCCGCGGCATTGCACGACACGGGTGCAGAAACCTACATGCAGACAATACATTCATACACATAAAAAAATAAAATAAAAAATTATAAAAAAGAAGATATATGCTCAATTGTACTGTACTCCAGGATTCCTGGATAAAATTCTTAAATATTGAAGTAATACCACCAAGTATTAACCTCTTATTGGAAAATTAATAGTATTTTCCAAATCTGAACTGTCTTATCTCTAATCAGGTAATTAGATACAGTCTTTATAAAGTAATAACACTTAAAACTAGATGCTGACAGATGATGAGTAACACCATTAGACCAATATTTATATGAGCATTGGCTCATGTATTGGGAAATGAGATCTCTATTTACAATCTATGCTATGGGGGAAACCATTAAACTAGATAAAACATTCCATAATTTCACAGATGATAAATTCAGTAAAAATATCACAAACAAGAGAACTAAAACCATATCTTAGTGTCTATCCCAGTAATAATAGAAGTACTGTTCTGCCATGAAGGAACAGGTATAGTGTAGCTACCTGCATGAGTTAGCATCATCACATGGATGGTGCTGAGAGATTGTGTGTGTGTGTGTGTGTATGTGTGTGTGTGTGTGTGTGTGTGTGTGTTTGGTTGATTTCTGATTGCATGTCTGTAAATGCACCATATGTGTGTAGCACCTACAGATTCAAGAAGAGGGCAACATATCTCCTGAACCTGGAGTTAATGGACTGTATTGGACACTGAACCCAGGTCCTCTGCAAGTACAGAAACTGCTGTTAATCATTAAGCCATCTCTCTAGTCCCAAGATCTTGTAATTTTAAAACAATGAAGCTAAAATATTTCCCAGAGGTATTAAATTGATGAAGATCTTGGGATATGGGGCTTTTCCTTTAGACAGAATGTATAACTAAGTGCAATGCTAACATTTCCACAAACTAGGATAATTTCCATTCTCTACTATTATATTGGAATGTTCCAGGAAGCAACTATTGTCTTGGAAGGCTTGTGAGCTATTGCCCAAGTATCACAAAGAACCAGCTTTAAATTAGGCCTTAGTTTTGTTTTTCATTTAATGATGCAAAATCAACTTCTACAGCATCCTGTACCTGTTAAGGAGGTCTAGGTTTTCATTCATTCAAATATAGTGAATTTTTGAGATTAGAAAATGGGCCCAAGTAGGACATCCCAAATAAGGATTATTATTATATATATATATATATTAATATATATATATATATCTATATTATATATGTTAAAGCCATTAAAATGCTTTTGGTTGTTTGTTTTATTTTGTGTTTGAGTTACCAGGCTGTCACACAGTTATTCCGCAGAACGAAGCTTTTTATCTTGGAGAAAGGAAAAGTGCTTCATAAAACTCAGGAGCTTAGGAAAATACATATGAGTTAGAAAGACCCTAATCAAAATTATTCAGTCTTTCTGCCCCCCTCTTCTGCAATGATCCCTGAGCGTCGGTTGGTGAGGTTTAACACAGGAATGGTGTATGAATGGAGAGAAGCAGTGGCTTACAGTTGACTGTAAGGTTTCACATGTGAACTTGTGACAATGTCAGCATCAGACACAGGACCCATGCCAAATGGGACAAGGTCTCAAAGTGGAGCAAGAGAAATGGGCAGGGGATGACCTTGGACTGAGAACTACAAGAGATTACACGTACTGTTGCCTGAAGAACGTTATGCCTTACTTAGGATTATAGATAGGCTGACTAGACTCCAGCAGATCTGTTTGCACAGAAGGTTATCTAGGTTTGGGAGTTTGACTGGATAGGGCTTAGCTTGGATGCAATGCATGAGTTCTGATCTGGGATTGGAGAATGGCTAGGGGATAGAGTTTGATTTGGAACCATTGTGCAGGTTATGCAAATGCTCAATAAAAAAACTAATAAAATTATTATACAATCAGTGAACAATTTCTAGGGAAGAGGAGATGTTTTAGAGGAGCTACCTACAAGTTTTGCAGAGAACTCCAATAATACAGATTTTTGTGAGTTACCAATCATGCTGGAAAGGGCTTTCAGAGATGCAGCTGGATTTCAGTCACTAATGTTTCTAATAGGAACACCCAGGAAGCATGTTGACTCATCAACTAGACTTGAATGGAATTGTTTCCTTGATTTTCTGTCAGTGTCTTATTTACAATGAGTAGATAGCTGTTCATAGCCCCTCAGGAAAAATCTAGGCCACAAAGACTGAATGGAGTGGACCATTATTTACCTTTGGAGGGATGTTTCAACAAACCACACACAACTAGACACCTAGAATTGTCATTAATTCAGAAGGACCCTGAAGTGTTGTCAGAAATATTTTCTACATTCTGGTGTGACCACACCTTGACATTATGTGTAGGACAACAGTTATTTTCTGCCTTGAACGTTGAACCATCATAATAGCATGAGTGCAATGAACTAACACCATATTCTCTAGGAGGCACAACTAATAGAGGTTCCATGAAGTCAATAATTGACTAGATATTTTTTAAACCCTAAGTTCAGAGAGAAAATATGTATGGTTTTTGCCAGCCTCAACCAAAATGCTGGTGTTGCATTAATAGTATGGATAGAGGGGACATGTCAATCAGAAAATACCAGTGTTAGTATATATTTTCCCAAACAATAAAATTGGAGATTGATTCTCTCAAAGTAAAAAAAAAATACACTATTTTCTTAGTATTAGTGAGATTTAAAACCAATTTATAGATCTATAACATTTTATATTAGTTTCTTGAACTTTACTGCTAATACATTTCAATTTCTTTCCTTGTCCTGTTCTGTTTGTTTATGATACAGGTCTCCTGTATGTAGCCAGAGCCAGTCTCAACCTTGTGATCTTTTTGTTCCAGCCTTTGAGTGCTGGGATTATAGGTTGTGTCACCATACTTTGCATATATATTTAATTTTAATTTGGTTGTAATATCCTGATGATTTAAAAATGGATAGCAAATGTGGAATTCCTTATAAAGTCATAGATATTTGATTTCAAGAAAATGATGAAATGGTTCATGCTGAGTTAAGTGATTCCCTCATAGAAGAGAGACTGAATTATATTATATTTCTTTTGTAATAAAATTTTACTAAATGTTTGCGTATGTTGCACAGAACATCTTAATCAATTTTTATCTTCTTTATACCCCTTTTCCCACTGGCAGTCCCCATACCCCTCCAATGGAATTTATAATTCTGACCTTTCTGTTCATGCCTATCATGTCAAGTTAGTGTTCTGAAACATCCCTTAGTGCAAGTTCAACCACTGCTATCTAGTCAGACTATCTAGCTAGAGTTCCTCCCTTTAAGAAGATCAGCTCCTTCTGTACCAGAAGTAATCAGCTGCCAATAATTATTTTACTAAAATTAGGGCCTGATGCAAGAGTCTTGTGCATGCTGACCTTATTTCTATAATTTCTGACCTTGTTCTTTTTCCCCAAAGCCTGTAGGACTCTATTTCCATATGCATATTCACTTCCTCCCTGCCTCTTACAATCTTTCTCACACTTCTTCCACAGTTGTCCCTAAGCCAAGGTTAGGGGGAGTTTAAAATAAGAGCCCTTTGCAAGGACACACATTATTTTCCACCTGTTAGTCTGTATGACATGGCCATTTTAATTCTTAATGTTATTTGGAAAATTCAAAGTATACACATTTAAAAATATGTTATTTTTATGTTTATGAGTATATTGTCTGCATGTATGTAAGTTTACTGGTGTTGTACAATACCTGCAGAAGTCAGAAGAAGGAATCAGACACACTGGCACTAGAATTAAGGATGATTGTTAACTGCCATGTGGTGCTGGGAATTGAATCTGGGTTCTCTGTAAGAGCACCTGGTGTTCTTAGTACCTATATACATACACATATACACATACACATACACATTCACATACACATACATATATACATATACATATATGTATATATAGTTCCTACATACATTTTACATATATTAAGGTGAAGAATTTGTAAGAAAATTAGAGTTAAATTGATGTGTTCATGTTGAAAATCATTTTTATAGGATTAAAGAAACAGGCAGGAAGCCCCAATTATAGTTGAGCAGCTACTGAGAGCTAATAATTGCTTGGTAAGGGGGAGTTGGTTTTCTTTAAGGGAGATACTGTACATAGACTGACTTGACTCTAGTGGAAGAATTTCCACAGAGGAACAATTAGGTATACAAACTTGACTCAATAGGCCTTAGCATAAATAACAGAATGCATGAAAGCCACTGGAAGAAGTCTATGGGGGGTATGAATGGAGAAAGATTCTAGATGATTAAGAAGTATGAAATACACAAAAATTAATAAAAATATGCATTCAGGGAAAACATTCTGTTGCTAATGAATTTACCATTACTATTTCGACAAGTTGATCACTTTCTTTATTATGTATTAATTGTCACAGGGATTTTATGAATGACTAAATTCATAATGTAATCCTTACAATTTTTAGACGTATTCTACATGTCTGCCTTAATATATCCCTAGGTTTCTCACTATCAGATATTTAGCCAAAATAGCCTTTGTTTCATTCCACAAAAATATTCTCTCACTTTTAAGTCTGTTTTCTTTCTGAGACCAAACATTATTCCTCACAAAACCTCTTCAAAAAAAATTATTGAAAATAATTTGCAAAATAGTTTCAATTTTTTCTTCTTATTTTAATTAGGAAATCTTCACCTGACCATTTTTTTTTCTTTTTGTATGAGAATACACAAAGCTTTTCTTTGTTTGTTTGTTTTTGGTATTTTTGAGACAGGGTCTCTCTTTAGTCCCAGCTGGTCTGGAGCTCCCTCTGTAGACCAGGCTGGCCTGTAATTCATAGGGATCCGCCTGCCTTTGACTCCTAAGTGCTGAGATTAAAGGCGTGCACCACCGCGCCTGGCTACACAATGCTTTTATTTAAAAACCGATTGATTATTTCTTTGTCTATTTGTGTATGCTTGTGAGCAATTTTGTGTAACACCTGCATGTAGGAGCCCAATTAGGTTAAAAGAGAGAAGATACCATAGATATTAGCAGCTGTGGGCATTTACATAGGTGATCTGAACCAAACCTAGGTACTTTTCGAGTTCAGTAAAATGTCTTAAAATATAAGCCATCTCTCCAGGGCCTACACAGTGATTTTCTATTAATTTGGTAGCCTGTGTATCCATACTCTAACTAGAGAAAAAAGTAATATACTTGGAGACAGATGGATATTAGTTTTAATATTTCACTGAAATTTACTATTTTTGTTTGTATATTATTTACAAGTTTATTCTTTATTGAAATTCCAATTTTATAACATAGATTTATAGTCTACAACTTTAAAATACAACACGTACACAGGGCAAGTAATAAAATTTAAAATATAATATGGAGATTGTTTATATTTTCATGTTTTTCATTTAAAGCAATACTAAAATGTTGCAAATGACATCAAACAATAATACAAAGAACTTAGTGTACTTAGTATAATAAAATTAGGTAAAACAAAAGATGAGATGTCTTAGCTACCACAGCCACAGCATGTTGCCTTAGATTAAGTTATTCATGGAGATCTCCCAAGAGCACCTGAAACGCAGGTAGGTAGGAAGGTAAGAGCTAGGTGCTTCAGCAAGGTGGACTTTTGTTTGACTTAATCTAGTTAATCTAGTTGTCTTTGGCTTAATTGGCTTTTGTGGCTGTGGGGGCAGAGTTATCCTCCCAGCTGGTATAAAAGGTGAGTTTGTGAGAGTCTCGAGATCTAAGATCACCCAAGACCACCTGAAGCACAGGTAAAGAGAACCCACCCCGCGCCAACTGGGATTATGAAGGCATCTGAAGGAGGCAAGCTAAGCAAGCCTTCAACACAGTGAAGAGGCATTTGGGACTCACACTGGAATACAGGCAAGGAGAAGCCCATATGTCAGGAACACGAAAAAGAGACAGTATGGGAAAGGTGCTGGACAATTCCACACCAAGCTCTACCAACCCTGTGGAAGATTCCTACAGTGGGATCCCTCTAGAGATGGCCCAAATATCAGAAGCACAATCGTGAGCATACTTAAAGAAGTGTAAGATTCCTTTAAACTGTCCTACAAGTAAAAGAAAGTATTATAATGTGATATTGTATAACTCAGTTTAAATTTATTTCCTAAATAAGTAGCATACAGTCAATGAAAAACAGTTTGGGTAAATTTAATGAAAACTTATGCCTTGACTCCTGTTTATGGGTATGTGTAATACAACTTAGGCATCTATAGATCAAAACATAAAAAAAAATTAAAAAACAAAAAAGAGGGAGGTGGGAGGTAGGGTAGTATGCCTTCTGGGATACAAATGGAAAATTCTGTGTTCCAAACCTTTTGATAAATTTTCAATTTTGAGATCTTGAAACTAACAATGGGAGGAGATTTCTATGTTCCCACAGGTAAAATCACCAATCTAAATGTCTGAAAACCTACAACTTTTGGCTGTGCAGGATGGACTGGGAAATGCCAGCAGAGAGGCTGACCCATCTGAACATCAAAGAAAGCGGAACCTCAGACTGCCTGAGTCACAGACACTGAGCATCTCTCTGAATTCTATTGGGGTTAACTGTTTATAATGGGCCCTAAAGAAGTTTACTTTCCAGATGCTGAGAAACCTTCCTACCTCTCCCCTTTATAAGAAAAAGAAAAACATGATGGTACTGAAGTCATTCCCTAACTGTAAATTAGAGCCAACTGCTATAGTGGTAATTTTGTATAAAACAGATATAACTACCCTTTTTAATTGACTGATAGGCATAGGAACTGTGAAAGGATAATTCTCTGTTTAGAACCAAATTCAATAGTAAAGTCTTTATAAGTTGTGTAATTAAGCAAAATATATTAGTACAGGAAAGCTCCGATATCAGCAATGAATTATTCTGCCTAGGAGATGTTGGCTAGGGGATTCAAACCCCCCAAAATTATAAAGGCCTTTTGCCTATAAGTGGGATATATGCAAGGAGAAGGGCAGTAAGTCCCTGTTGTTGAAGACCTGGTGTGAGCATGAAAAAATGTTTTGAGACGTCACTTGCTAATGAACAACTGGCCTCTGAAATGTCAGAGAGTGTTACAAAAGGCCACTAAAGCAATACAGCAAAATACTGGTCTCCTTAAGACAAACAAGATTCCTCCATCAGTATCAGCTACACCTCAACTGCCTGGAGATACTGTGCAACAGTGGCAGCCATATATATAAATCTAACTGGCTATTAGCTCTCTCCTTGGAGGAATAACTCACAAGCTTATGTCCTCTAGTGGTTAGGAGATGTTATAAGCCACAATAAGAACTTGCCACCCTTTCTAGAGAAACCACAGTTTGTGGATTAGCATACCATCCAAGCATCTGTGTCTATGCTCACAGCTTAGCTTGCCATAATAATTGGTACTGCTTAAATGCCTGTACATCCAATTGCTTGTGCTTTGTTAGTAAGATTAAAAAGGCATCACTGGATAAGCTGTCAACCCATGAAGGAGAAACCTGAACAGGCTAGAGTCTGAAATGACATCTTCAGAGAAAATAGACTGTTTTGCTTCTCACCCACTTGTGCCCCTTTCCCAAAGCCTAGGGAAAAACTTGCAGAAAAGGAGGTGTGGTAGAATGTAAGGGCTGCGGAGAGATTGGGATGAATCGTGAGAATACAGCAATACAGACTGGACTCCTATTTGATCAAAATGCTTGTGCATACAAGATTCTCCAACTGGAATATGGGAACCTTGGGTTGTTTAAAATTTGGGCATAGATACTTGCAAATTGGTTTTACATGAACGTTACTTACATTCATTGCTTATGCTTAATAATTTGGCTCACTTAAAAAAAATGCACCATTTACCTAACTGTATGGCAAACTGAGTAATGTCAATGTTATCTGAAAACAACTGTGCTATTATATTGTAGAATCTCTTAAAATAAACAAAAGAGGGAAAAAAGAAGTGCAAGATTATAAAGAGCAAATCAAAGAATCAAGAAGAGAGAACAAAAAACTCAAGAAGGAAGTGGAAACACTGAAAAGATCCTATGATGAAAAAGATAAGGAAACCAAACAACAAAGCAAAGAGCTACAGGGAGGGATTGAGAAGCTCCAAAAGTAAGTGGAAGTACTAAAGAAATCAGAAGAGGAAATGAAAAAGGAAATCAATCACTCATCCAATCAAGAGAAAAGGAATGGAAAAAGCCTCAGAAGCAGAATGGAGGAAGCATAACTAAGAAAATCAGACCTGGAAGATAACACAGAACAACAAAAAACCTCAAGTAAAGATTATGAAAAATTAAAATTCACAAAAGTGGAACAACCAGGAACTGTGGGACACTATGAAAAGATCAAATGTCTGCATCATAAGAATAGAGGAAGGAGAAGAATCCCAAGAGAACGGTATTGATCAGATCTTCAACAGAATAATAGATGACAATTTCCCCAAACTAAAAAAAGACGAACCCATACAAATAAAAGAAGCATATAGAACTCAAAACAGACAAGATCAGAAAAGAAACTCTCCACACCATACCATAATTAAAATGCTAGACACCCAAAACAAATACAAAATTTTTAAAGCCACAAGAGAAAAACAACAAGTGACCTATAAGGGGAAACCTATCAGAATTACAACTGACTTCTCAGTGCAAACTATGAAAGCAAGAAGAACGTGGAGCAAAGCATTCCCCATGTTAAAGGACTATAGACGCAAACCTAGGTTACTATACCTAGCAAAAATGTCAACTATAGTTGAAGGAGAGAGAAAAATCTTCCGTGACATAAACAAGATTAAAGAATACATNTACCATCATGTTTTTCTTTTTCTTATAAAGGGGAGACATAGGAAGGTTTCTCAGTATCTGGAAGGTAAACTACATTAGGGCCCATTATAAACAGTTTACCCAAAGAGAATTAAGAGAGATGCTCAGTGTCTGTGACTCAGGCAGTCTGAGGTTCCTCTTTCTTTAATGTTCAGATTGGTCAGCCTCTCTGCTGGCATTTTCTAGTCCATCCTGCACAGCCAAAAGTTGTGCTTTTTCAGGCATTTAGATTGGTATTTTTACCTGTGGGAACATAGAAATCTCCTCCCATTGTTAGTTTCAAGATCTCAAAATTGAAAATTTATCAATAGGTTTTGTACACAGAGTTTTCCATTTCCCCTTCCATCCCAGAAGGGGTACTACACCATATCCTACCTCCCCCCCCCCTTTTTTTTTTAATTTTATGTTTTGACCTATAGATGCCTAAGCTGTATTACACATACCATAAACGGGAGCCAAGGTGTAAGTTTTCATTAAATTTACCCAAACTGTTTATCATTGACTGTATGCTACTTATTTGGGAAGTAAAGTTAAACTTAATTTCTTTAAATTGTCCTACAAGTAAAAGAAAGTGTCACAATATGATATTGTATAACTCAGAAAAGTATAGAGACCATTTGTGTACCTTAACCCCAAAGTTATTGTTGGAAGTTCAATACAAATTATAAATAAAAATTAACATTTTATATTCCCAATTAGTTCAAATGTATTACCATTTTCATCAAAAACTACAACCGAATTTAACTAATTTAAACATTTCACTAAGCCTTAAAATATCTTATAATATGTGGACAAAGCTTGGGCAGAGTGGAGTACCTGCCAAATAAATTTTACCCAATATACACTTTGCTTGATAAAGCTATAGGACTAGACTATGATTTCAGAGAAATCAAGTCTTTTAACTTATATGGTTTATTTTATATTTCTGTGTAAATCTCTAATGAAATACCTCTGTATATAAATATATGAGTGTTCAACATCACTAATCATTAAGAAAATGCAAATGAAAACCACTTTAAGATGTCATCTTACTCCAATAAAACTGGCTAGGATCAAGAAAACAAATGATACCAAGTTCTGGAGAGGTTGTTGGGAAATGGGAACACTCATCCACTGGTGGGAATGTAATCTCCTACAGCCACTATGGAAAGCAGTGTGGAGAACCCTTGGAAGACTTGGAATGAACTTGCCACCTGACCCATCCATACCACTCCTAGGCATGTACCCTCAAGTCTCACCCCACCACAGAGATACATGCACGGCCATGTTTATTTCAGCTCTCTTCACAATAGCAAGGAGCTGGAACCAACCCAAATGCCCCTCAACTGATGAGTGGATAGATAAAATGCAGTACATTTACATAATGGAGTTCTATGCAGCAGTAAAGAAAGATGACATCATGAGCTTTTCAGGAAAATGGCTGGAGCTAGAGGACATCATGCTGATTGAAGTAACACAGTCCCAGAAAAGCAAACTATGAATGGTATCCCTCATCTGTAGATGTTAGTCCCAATTACCTAGTTGTAATTATTTCTTGTGTATGGCCCCTTGAGCTTTTGTCGAAGCATTTGGGAGTGATGCATATTGGAAACAACAACAATAACAACAACAACAACAACAGAAAGGACTGCATCAAAGAACTGACTGAAACAGTGAACTTCTGCTCAAAACAGTCAATTTCCACATGGAGAATATTGAGAAAGACTGAGAAAGAGATGAAAAGCATGTTTGTCAGAATACATGAGCTCTGGTGGGGTGGGGGGATAGGGTGGGGGACACGGGTCTAGATTTTATAATCTTGTACAAAAAACAAAGAAGGAATTCATAATAATAAAAACTTACTGTGGAGATTGGAAATTAAAAAGACAAATTACCACTGCCTTTGGTTGCACATAACTTTAATCTCAGCCCTTCAGAAATAGAGATAGACAGACCTCTATTTGATCAAGTTCAGTGTGTTCTACAGCATGAAGGCCAACTTGGACTGTGGCATTCTAGGCCAGCAGGGGCAACAGGGACACCCTGCCTCTTAGAGGTGCACCCCTTCAAAATACACAAAATAAAAATAAAATAGATCATATTACCAGCAACTTTGTTCCAAGAGACTATTCTCACATGGAAACCTTCTACCAACATCATGTGGCATAACTGGTCTGTCCCTCCAGCTTCTTGACAAAAGAAGCAATCCTCTTCATGAAGGTGGGACCTTCTTTTCTTAGTCATTCTCCAAAGGACCTACTCCTTCATATCATCATATTTGGTTATGTTTCAATGTGTGACTTTGGGGGCATGGAAAATTCATATTCATTGCCACAACTGACTGATTTGATCATGAGCTTGAATTTTTCTAATTTTAATTATAATTGATTTACAATTCATATCTTCATGTCTTACACACTTACCACTCTCACCTCCCACTTCCTTGCAATCTTTAAAATCCCACTTCCCCACAAATTTCTATCTCATATGCATTCTTTGTTATTGTGACCCACCCTGATTAACCATGGCCACCTCTGAGACTTGGAGTTTGGAACTGTGGTGGATCCTGCTGGAGTTAGCAAAGGATGTATAACTAAAAACAGATATTCCCCTTCTACCACTTGGTTTCTCATTAAATAGAAAATATTTTCAATTGTCCTGAAATTAAAATTCACAAAATGTTCTATAAATATATGAATAAGACCATATTACAATGATTTCAAATCAAATCTAACTTAACTACTGAAAGTACCAATAATCTTAGTTTTTAAAATGTACATAGTATTTATTAAAAAATGTAACAAATAGTGAAATAAGATTTCTTTCTTTGTTTTCAACAGGGTTTGTCATTAAGAGAAAGTTTGTGAGTTGAGGGAAGCTCACCAAGTTTCTTTGCATCTTACAGGAATTCAACTACTAGTGAAGGGCAAATGATTGTGTCATAATTAGGAGGAAGCCACTGCATGAGTAAGGGACTGGGAAACAAAGATACTTTTATAAAATGGAGGATGACTCCTCCTTACTCTGTCACTCATGGACTGGTTAATAAAACTTGGTGCATCTCTCCACTGAGCAGACTGGGATGTGTGAATAAGCTTCTTCTCATTTGGCCCCAATTGCAGATGCAGAACAAAAAGTGATTTATCAGTCTGGTCTCATAAGAGAAGTGGGGACCAAGAAGTAAACCTGGATGTGTCAGACACGTATTGAAGCAGAATTGGGAACTTGGAGCATAATAAATTCATTCCCTACCTGCTCCATGCCTGAAATTGAAATAATTGAGAGACAAATCAGTCACCCAGTTATGAGTAGCACTCAAAATACCAAGTTATGCGGTTTATCCCTGGAACATTTTGAGCATGAAGGTAATTGAGAAGCTTATTTATTTCCTCCAGGCAGCTGTCATCTAGGAAAAGGAAAAACAGAGTAACTTAAGCACAATTCCTCTGCTGGGTCCACAAATTCTTCATTCACAATTGCAGTCCTTTGGTAAGCTCCTAATAATCAGGGTCAAATTTCTTCTTAACTCTGTGTCTGTCCACAATCTAGCAACTCCCTCCAAATGTTTTATTCAAATTTGGTTTTGCCTTGAACTCTGAATTAGACTCTGTGCCCTGCACAAATTTCTGACTTCTTACCTCAGCTTTGAGTACTCATCTTGGTTTGACCCAAAGCGTTGCCTAGAATAAATACACTATAGATTTTATCGCTAATGACTGAATACAAAGTGAATGAATAAAGAGAAGGCTAATTTATGATCACCAAATGTCAAGGATTGTGTGGCATTCTATGAACAGATAACTTTGGACACATATATTAATTAAGTCACATACAGAGATTAATTAGTAAACCCCAGATAATAAGTAAACATAAGTAATCTCTCACCTTGCGACATGTGTGCCATTTTCTATTAATTTAAATCCACCAAATCCCTGTAAGAACCAGCAAATCAGGATGAAACTTAATGCATCTTGAATATTTAAGATTTATACAGTAGGGTATTTCATGACATTTGCCTTTCCCATCCTTGTTATAAATAAAATTTAATGAGGGGTTTGGGGGCTTTAGTGTTTTCCAAATTTAGCCTGACCACTAATTGGCTAAATTGAACAGCCACTGCTTACTTCATTTAGCACAGCATGCATTAAGCAGTCTGCTTAATAAAAACCTCTAATATGTGCAGCCAACTCCCCTCAGATCAGCAGAACATGAAAAACGCATTTTGCATATTTAAGTAAATAGTACAGAGTTCAGCAAGCTTATTTCCATGATGAGAAAGTGAAATATTTTCAAATTCTTCACACACAAATGAATGCACAGTGAATAACATCATCTGAACCTAAAGACAGATTTTATTTTATAGTGAGCTGTGGAAGAAATGCTGCTTCACAGGGAAAGTCTTGAGGTTGACACAAAATTAAGCTTGTTTGGCATGGTTTTTCTGACTCTTTCCCAAGCACATATTAAGATATGCTTTTCTTTCTTGGCAGTCTAAGATTGGATTAGCAAGAGTTTTTCACATCTATAAATGCTTTCTGAATATTTTCTTCTGATGGTGGCATTATCATAAAGTATTTAAAAATAACCCAGTAGAAATGCCTTAAATAGATGCTTTCCCAAAATAGAAGTGCAATGGGTCATATGTTAATAGTGTAGTCTGAGCAAGCTGAAAGAAGTTTTTCAGCACAAGACCAGCTTCTGATCAGATCTTGAAAATCAAAGAAAGATGCTCAGAATATAGGACAATTTGTCACTGTTTTGGGAAAAAAGAAGTGAATTGAAGTGCAGATCAGACAAAATATACTCACTTATGCAATGGAGAGCAACATTCAAACTCAGTCCTTCGGATGCTAATCACGTGATTTTAGGTCACTTCTCAATGCTATTGTTACTTATTTTCATCTCATGATCTTGTGATATTTCTTCAGTTGTTGTAGGAGTGAATTTTTTCTCTATTTTTTATTTTTATTTTTTTAACAATAAGTTATGAGTACAAGCACCCTTCATATAAAACCAATTTGCATGCAGCTATGCCCAAACCCAAACAGCCCAAGTCTCCCCCCATCCAGCTCGTGGGGCTTGCATGTACAATCATGTTCATCAAATAAGTGTCCAGACTATGTTGCTGTAGTTTCACCATTCACCCCAATCGCAGCCCTTACATTCTACCATGCCCCCTTTTCCACAGATTGTTCCCTGGGCTTAGAAAAGGGGCACTGGGGGTTGGGGATTTAGCTAGGCTACTATCTCTGGAGCCATCGATTTGGACTCTGCTCAATTCTGGCTGTTTCCTTTCATGGGCTGACAGTTTGTCCAGGAATAACCTTTCAATCCTACTAATGAAGCACAAGCAATTAGATATATAGGTATTTAAACAGTACTAATAATAATTGTAGGTTACTTTGGTATAGACACAGATGTTTAGATGGTATGCTAATCCATGATTTATATTTTTCTGTAAAGGATGACAAGTTCTTACCGTGGCTTATAATTTTTCCTAACTACTAGAGGCTTGTGGCATCAGCCATGAATTATTCCTCCAAGGAGAGATCTAATAGCCAATTAGCTTTGAGATATACAGACATGTGTCTGCCACTGCTGCACAGTATTTCCACGCAGGTGAGGTGTAGCTGATGCTGACGGAGGAGACTTGCTTGACTCAAGGAGTCAAGCTTTATTGGTTTAGTGGACTTTGGTAACACTCTCTGGCATTCCAGAGACCAACTGTACACTTGCAAGTGCAGTCTTAATACATCTTTCCCATGCTTGCATCAGGTCTTCGACAGCAAGGCCTGACTGCCTCTCTTCTTGCAGGTATCCCAGTTTACAGGCAATAAACCTTTATCTTTTTTTGGGAGGGGGGGTTGGATTCCCTGGCCAACATCTCCTTGGCAGAATAATCCATTGCTGATATCAGAGCTCTCCTGTATTAATATATTTTGCTTAAAACACAGCTTGAAAAGACTTTAGTATTATATTTGGCTCTGAATAGAGAATAATCCTTTTTACATTTCCTATGCCTATTAGTCAATTAAAGAAAGCAGTTATACCAGTTTTGTAAGAGATTACCTCTATAACTGTCAGCTCTAAATTAAGGTTAGAGAATGACTTCATTACCATCATGTATTTCTTTGTTCTATGAAAAGGAGATAAGAAGGTATCTCATATTAACACTTTGCAACCGCTAGAAGGTAAGGTTCATTAGGACTCATTATAAACAGTTGTTACAAACGGGATCCACAGAGATGTTGTTTATATCTGTAGCAGTCTGAGCCTTTTCTTCCTTTTAGTGCTTAGATGGGCCAACTTCTCTGCTGGTATTTCTTGGTACATCCTGCACAATGCAAAGCTGTATCTTTTCTTTCTCAGCCATTAAATTGGTGACGTTTCGACCTGTGGGAACATACAAATCTTTTCCCATAGTTAGTTTTAAGATTTAAATTGAAAATTTGACAAAAAGGTTTAATATATAACTGTATCCCCCCCTTTTTTAATTTTAGGTTTTTATTTTTTGACCCATGCCTCTCAAAAAGGCAGTTGTAGTATACCTACCTATAGGCAGGAATCAAGGTGTAAATTTCATTAAATTTACCCAAGCTGTTTTGTGTGACTGTATGTTGTTAATTTGGGAAGCAAGCTTAATTCCTTAAGTTAAATTATCCTACAGGTAAAAGATAATGTTACAAGATGATACTGGATAACACAGCAATTATAGAGAATGCTTGTATACATTAATGCCAAGGTTATTGTTATACAGATTTTAAGCAAAACAAATGTGGACAATTTATATTTCCACTTAATTAAGATGTATTACCTTTTTTGTTAAGACCTTTAAACCAATGTTGTTTAATATAGATATTTTTACTTTTTCTGAGTCCTAAAATACAATGTAGTTTGTAGATAGAGTTTGGGCAAAATTGGATACTTGATAAACTCACATCAATTAAATATACATTAATCAAATATAGACCCATGTCCCACTCTTGTCTCTCCCACCCCTCCAGTGTCACCATTTCAGTGAGTTTTTGATGCAGTCTTTCTGTTGTTGTTCTTTCCTATATGCATCCCTCCCCACAATAAGTATTTACAACTGGGTTATTGGCGCTAGCATCCACACATGAGGGATACCATTCCTAGATATTTTTCCTGGGACTGTGTTACTTCACTTAACATATATTCTAGTTCCATCTATTTACCTGCAAAGTTCATGATGTTATCTTTCTTTACTGCTGCATAGAACTCCATTGTGTACATGTACCACATTTTCTCTATCCACTCGTCAGTTAAGGGGCATTTGGGTTGGTTTTAGCTGTTTGCTATTGTGAACAGAGCTGCAATAAATACAGCTGTGCATGTATTTCTGCAGTAAGATGAGTCTTGTGGGTATATACCCAGGAGTGGTATGACTGGGTCAAATGGCAAGCTCATTTTGAGTTTTCCAAAGGTTCTCCACACTGCTTTCCATAGTGGCTGTACAAGTTTACATTCCCACCAACAATGGATGAACGATCCCCTTTCCCTACAACCTCTCCAGCACTTGGTATCATTTGCTTTCTTGATCCTAGCCAGTCTTATTGGAGTGAGATATCTTAAAGTGGTTTTAATTTGCATTTCCCTAATCATTAGTGATGCTGAACACTTTTTTGAGATGTTTCACAGCCATCTCTAATTCCTCTTCTGTGAAGTCTCTATTCAGTTCTTTGCTCCATCTTTTGAATGATTCGTTTGTTTTCTTTCTTCTTTGTTTTTTGAGTACTTTGTATACTCTGGAAAACAATGCTTTGTCACATGTATCTGCAGTGAAGGTTTCCTCCCATTTTGTGGATTTTCTCTTTACTTCCTTTATAGTTTCTTTTGATGTACAGAAGCTTTTGAGTTTAATGAGGTCCCATTTGTCAATTGTAGATCTTATTTCTTGTGCAGCTGCTGTCTGATTTAGGAAGTCTTTTTCTACGTCTATGTCTTGTAGTCTGCTGCCAATTTTCTCTTCTATTGCCTCCAGAGTTTTAAGTTTCACACTGAGGTCTTTGATCCACCTGGAATTGACTTTTGTACAGGGCGAGAGGTAGGGATTTAATTTCACTCTTCTACAGGTGGTGATCCAGTTTTGCCAACACCATTTGCTGAAGATGCTGTCTTTCCTCCATTGTGTATTCTTGGCCCCCTTGTCGAATATGAGGTGGCAGAAATTGTATGTGCTCAGGTTTGCATCTTCAGTTTTGTTCCATTGGTCAACTTGTCTGTTTTTGTACCAGTACCAAGCTGTTTTTATGACTATAGCCCTGTAGTATAGTTTGAAGTCTGGTATAGAGAACCCCCTGTATTGCTCTTTTCACTCAGGGTTGTTTTGGCTATTCGGGGTCTTTTGTTTTTCCAAATGAAATTAAGGATTTTGTTTTTCCAAGTCTGTGAAGAAACTCTTGGGGATTTTAATTGGGATTGCATTAAATCTGTGCAAGAATTTGGGTAGAATGGACATTTTTACCATGTTAATTTTCCCAATCCATGAGCATGGGATTCCATCTTCTGATGTCTTCTTCAATTTCCTTCTTCAGGGGTTTAAAATTTTTGTTGTAGAGATCCTTGGTGTCTTTGGTTAGGTTTGTTCCTAGGTATTTTGTTTTTTGTTTTTGAGGCTATTTTGAGGGAAGGTTTCCTTGTATTCCTTATTCAGTTGCTTGTTTTTGTTGTAAAGAAAAGCTTCTGATTTTTCTGGATTTATTTTGTATCCTGCCACTTTACTGAAGCTCTTAATCATTTCTAGGAGGTTACTGGTGGAGTTCTTAGCATCCCTTAAGTAAGTGATCATATCATCAGCAAAAAAGTGATAGCTTGACTTCCTCTTTTCCAATTAGAATTCCGTTAATTTCCCTTTCTTGCCTCATTACCCGAGCAAGTGTTTCAAGCACTATGTTGAAAAGGAGTCATAACAGGGGGCAGCCTTGCTGAGTTCTTACTTTAAAGAGAATATTTCTGTTGTTTCCCCATTTAGGATGATATTGGCTGTGCGTTTTCTGTATATGGCTTGATTAAATTGAGGAACGATCCTTCCAATGCAATTACCTCTAGGACTTTAAGCATGAAGAGATGCTGGACTTTGTCAAAGGCTTTTGCCATGTCCACTGAGGTGATTGTATGTTTTTTGTCTTTTAGTTCATTTATATATTTGATGATATTTATTGTTTCGTATATTGAACCATCTCTGCATTTCTGGAATGAATCCAACTTGGTTATGGTGGATGATATTCTTGATGTGGATCTGTACGCAATTTGCAAGTATTTTATTTAGAATTTTTGCATCTGTGTTCATTAAGGAGATGGGTCTAAAGTTCTCCTTTTGGTTGTATCTTTGCCTGGTTTTGGTAATAGAGTGATGCTGGCTTCACAGACGGATTCTGGGAGAACTCCCTGCGTTTGTATCCTTCTAAACAACTTGAGTAGTAATGGTTGTAAGTCTTTTTGAAATATTTTATAGAATTCTGCTGTAAAGCCATCTGGGCCTGGTCTTTTCTTGTTTGGGAGGCTTCTTATTACATCTTCAATTTCTTCATATATTATTGATCTGTTTAAGCTGTTGATCTCTTCTTGGCTAAGCTTTGGTGACTCCCAGGATTTCAGATATTCATTCATTTCTTCTAGGTTCTCAAACTTAGTAGAGTATAGGTTTTTGAAGTATTCCCATATGATTGTCTGGATCTTTTCATTGTCTGTTGTGATATTTCGCCTTTCATCACAGATTCTATTGATTTGGAGTTGTTCCTTCTTTCTTTTGGTTAACTGGGCTAGAGGTCTGTCTATCTTATTTATTCCCTCAAGGAACCAATTTTTGGATTCATAGATTTTTTTGTATAGTGTTTTTTCTATTTCATTGATCTCTGCTCTGATTTTTGTTATTTCTTCTTATCTGCTGTGTTTAGGGTTCAATTGTTGTTGTCTCTCAAGTATTTTTAGCTGCAGTGTTAGATCGTTCACTAGTGCTCTTTCTGTATTTTTTTTTTTTTGATGTAGGCACTTAGGGCTATAAACTTCCCTCTTAGAACTGTTTTTAAATTGTCCCACAGGTTTTGCTGTGTAGCATTATCGTTGTCATTCAGTTCCAGAAATGTTTTTATTTCTTTCTTTATTACTTCCTTGACCAATTCATTATTCAGGAGAGTGTTGTTTAGTCTCCATGTGTTTTTGTGAGTTGTAGGGCTTATCCTGGTGTTGATATTGAGTTTTATTGCACTGTGGTCTGATAGAATGCATGAGATTATTTAAATCTTTTTGTATTTGTTGATTTTTTTCCTGAGTCCCAGTATATGGTCTATTTTGGAGAATGTTCTGTGAGGTGCTGAGTAAAAAGTGTATTCTCTGGTGTTTGGGTGGAATATTCAATAGATGGCTGTGAGGTCCACTTGGTGTATTGTATCATTCAGCTCAGATGTCTCTTTTTATGCTTTGTCCTGTTGATCTGTCTAAAGGACTTAGTGGAGTATTGAAGTCCCCTACTATTATTGTAGTGGGGTTAATCTGTGCCTTGAGATCCTGAAGAGTTGTCTTTTTTTTTTTTTTTTTGGTCTTTTCGAGACAGGGTCTCCTTGTAGTCCCAGCTGTCCTGGAACTCACTCTGTAGACCAGGCTGGCCTTGAACTACAAAGATCCACCTGCCTCTGCCTCCCAAGTGCTAGGATTAAAGGCGTGCGCCACCACGCCCGGCTTGAAGAGTTGTCTTTTTAAAGTTTGGTGCTCCAGAGTTTGGTGCATATATATTCGTGATTGTGAGATCTTCATTGCCAATTTTTCCTTTAATAAAGAAGTAATGGTCCTCTTTGTGTCTTTTGATTTCTTTTGCTTTGAAGTTTATTTTGTCTGATATTAAAATTGCAACACCTGCTTTCTTTTTTGTACCATTTGCTTGGAGTATTTTCTTCCATCCCTTCATTTTAAGTTGGTGCCTATCCTTGAAATTGAGATGGGTTTCTTGTAGATAGCATATAGATGGATTTTGTTTTCTAATACATTTTCCCAGTCTATGACTTTTGATTGGGGAATTTAGTCCATTAATATTTAAGGTTACAATTGAAAGATGGATGTTGCTTCCTTTCACCTTATTATCCATTTGGATTTTTAGTCTCCAACTCTATGCCTACAGTTATGTTTTTATTAGTTTCTTTTCCTAGGTGCTTGGGGATAGTTGCTCCTCTCTTCTGCCCTTTGAATTGTTTCAAGTATTTTCTGAAGAGTGGTTTTCTGGACATGTAGTCTATCATCTTGTTTATGTCCTGGAAGATTTTTCTCTCTCCTTCAACTATAATCAACATTTTTGCTGGGTATAATATTCTGGGTTGGCATCCACAGTCTTTTAACACTGGGAATGCTTTGCTCCAAGTTCTTCTTGCTTTCATGGTTTGTGCTGAGAAGTTGTAATCTGATGGGTTTTCATTTGTAGTGAATTGTTTTTGTTTTGTAGCTTTCAGAAGATTTGTTTTTTTTTTGGCATCTAGCATTTTAACTATGATATGGCATGGGGTGTTTCTTTTCTGATCTTGTCTATTTGGGGTCCTATGTGCTTCTTGTATTTGTATGGGTTTGTCTATTTTTAGTTTGGGGAAATTTTCATCTATTATTCTGTTGAAGATCTGATCAATACTATTCTCTTGAGATTCTTCTCCTTCCTCTATTCCTATGATGTGGAGGTTTGATCTTTTCATAATGTCCCATATTTCCTGGTTGTTCCACTTTTGTGTATTTTTAAAAATTTTCATAATCTTTATTTGAGCTTTTTAGTTTCTCTGTGTTATCTTCCAGGTCTGATATTATTTGTTCTGCTTTCTCCATTCTATTTCTGAGGCTTTTTCCTTTCCTTTCTTCTTGATTGGATGAGTGTTCCATTTCCTTTTTCATTTCATCCTGTGATTTCTTTAGTAGTTCCATTTCTTTTTTGAGCTGCTCAATCTCTTCTTGGTGCTTCTTACTTCACTGGTTGGCTTCCTTTTTCAGTGTTTCTTCCTTTCGGAGTTTGTTTTTTCCCCCTCCAGTTCTTTCTGGAGTTTGTCAATCTCTTCCTTTATTTCTTTCCAAAGTTTGTCATTCTATTCCTCTAGGTCCTTTTTTGAGTTTTTCATTCTCTCTCTTTAGTTCTCTGACTTCTTTATTTTCTTTAATTTGTCTGCAGAGGTCTGCAATTATTCCTCTAAGATCTGTTTCTTGTGTCACCTCCAGGGTGATCCCACTGTAGCTATGTCCTACAGGGTTGGTAGAGCTTGGTGTGGAATTATCCTGCACCTTTCCCATGTTATCCCTTTGCTGTGTCCCTTGCATGAGGGTTTCATTTTTTGTGTATGTGTTTTGCCTGTATTCCGATGATGCCAATCACAAATGTCTTTTCACTATGTTAGAGGCTGGTTTTGCTTGCCTCCTTTCTGATGATTTTTTTTTCCTCCTCCTTTTTTATGGAGTATTAACTTGCATAGGTTTCAGGCTTTCACTTTTGTTCATATATTGGATATTGGAAGTCTAAGTCACTCTTACCTTCCTGTTCTGAAGGTTCTCCAAAAAAATCCACAGCTGGGCGTGGTGGTGCATGCCTTTAATCCTAGCACTCAGGAAGCAGAGGCAGGCGGATCTTTTTGAGTTCAAGGCCAGCCTGGTCTACATAGCGAGTTCCAGGACAGCTGGGGCTACAGGGAGACCCTGTCTCAAAATACCAAAAAAAAAATCCACTTGGATACTCTCTCATCATTTCCAGTTTTGGGGGGAGGGGATATGCGTGACTTAGCCTGCCCCAGTACCTGTCTGGAGTGAGTTCCGGGCTCCTGTTCTTCAGGAGCACCCTGCACAAAGACACAATGGCACCGGCTGCAAAGGCCAGGAGTAATATTTTTTTTAAATAATAACCACTTTAACCTTTGAAGTGAATGAACAATCTTTTTATATGATAAAGTGAAAATAGAAGTGGTTCAAATATAGCATTTTTTTATATAACTTGGTCTTAACCGAACAAGGGAGTCAGCATCAGGGAAATATCCATTAGTATAACAATCTGACCTGCCCTAAATATTTTAGTTTAATGGTGCTGAATAAATACAAAGATATATAGTTTGATACTAAAGAAGAGTGAATGATGGTGGATGTGGGGAAATCAGTGATCCAAAGCTGTTGCTGGTTCCCAACAATATGAGATAATGCTGAGAGTAAGTGTGACAAATATGCATAGCAATGGGCCATTAAACAAAACTTCCAGTGCCAAGTGCGGGTTAACTGTATACAAGCCATTGGTGGGAGAGGTTCTAATGCACCCCAAACAATACAAATCATTATATTTTGAGACAGACTGTCCCTATAGTCCCAGATGACCTGGAGCTGACTCTAGACAATGATGGCCTTTAGGTCATAGAAATCTGCCTGCCTCTGCCTCCAGTGTCTTGGGATTTGAGGTCTGTGCAATACATCTACCTTAAAAATTATTTTTATTTAAAACTTAAAAAATCTATTTTGCTACTGTGAAAGGAAAGTCTTATCAAAAGTTTCAGAGACTAGACTATTCAGATGTAGTTGTAAGCAAATATTTTAATGCAGCTCTTATGTTTGTCTTTGAGACAAATATAACCATAATTGAAACAGAAATAAATGTAAAATATGAAAATTTAAAGACTAAAATATAAGCAAATTTTTAAAGTTGAGTGATACACTTTCTGTTTAAATGTGTGAATATATGGACTTAACAAATTAGAATAACAAAAATAACTAGTAACTACAGAATATTGAAAAATAATTATGCATTATGTAGGGAAGAAAGAAAAACACACATGAGGGGAAAGGTCCTGGATAACATTAAAAGGTCCAAGATTTATATATTCAATTGCAAATACAGGATTAATGAGAAGGTTTAGACATAGAAGTTTTTGACAAAAATGGCTAAAGTTTTTTCAATAAGGGAAAAAGATATACACACAGATGAGCACTAGTAAGGGTGAATTTTGTGTCAACCAACCCTAGACATTTAATCGAAGTATTAAAATTCAAAGATTAAATAAAATCTTAAAAGTTGCCTAAAGTTGAGGAGATGTAATACCAAAAGAATCTTGGACAATGAGTTAAGAGTATATAAAATGACCAAAATCTGGATAAATATACAACTGAATGTTTGTTTATTAAGTACTTAGCATGTGTGTAAGTTAATTGGGATGGAAGGCAAGTACAATCCCAGCACTTGGGAGAATATCTCAGCAGGACTGCTATTGGAAGGTCAGCCTGGGCTATGTAAGTATCTCAATCAGAAAACAAATAAAAATAAAAAAATATATCAAAAATGACAAAAGAAACAAACTTATAAATAGAAAATTTCTAATATTGAGACTAATATTGAGTGCTAGGATTAAAGACATGTGCCATCACGCTTGGCCCAACTCCATATTCTTATCATGAAAATAAAAGATACATATTCTTTGTGGTGATTAACTACAATTTTCAACTTGATATAGCCTAGAACACCCTAGGAGCAAAACTGATTTGAGGAGTTGTCTAAATTGGGTTGTCCTTGTGGCTTGTGGCTTGTGTGGGGGAGATCGTCTTCATTGAGTTACTTGATTTGGAGAGACAAAGTTCACTTTCAGCAGCACTATGCCCTACACAAGGAATTGTCATCTGTGTAGGAGTGGATAAATTGAACTGAGCAGAATCAAGCCAGAAAGCAAGTGGGCACTCATTCATTTCACTATGATTTTGACTCTGGATGCAATGTAACAATCTATTTGAAGTTCTTTTCTTGACTTCCCCACAATGAGACTATAGCCTGGAACTGAAAACTGAAATAAAGTCTTACTTCACACAGGATGCTTTTTGTCAGGGTGTATTAGTCACTTTTCTGTTGCTGTGATAAAGCACCATGACCAAGGAACTTATAAAAGGAAGAGTTTATTTGAGCTTACGATTGACGGTTCCAGTGAATTAGAGTCCATTGTGGCAGGAGGCGTGGCGGCTGTATCTGGAGCAGCAAACTGAGGGTCACATCTCGCAAAGAGCACAGGAGGCAGAGAGAGGAAGCAACTGTAGAGCACGAGGCTTGTTAAGCTCACTAAGCCTGCCCCCAGTAACACACTTCCTGCAGCATGGCCACACACCCCAAGACCTCCAAAAACAGCGCCACCAACTGGAGACAAACGTCTGAATACCTAGAGCCTATGGGGGACACACATTCAAACCACCACGTCCACGCCCTGGCCCCCATAGGCTCCAACTCAATAAAATGCAAAATGCATTTAGTCCAACCTTAAAGTCCCCACAGTCTTTACCAGTCTCAATGCCATTCAAAAGTCCACAGTCCAAGTCTCTTCTGAGACTCAGGCCAATCTCTTAAACTGTAAGCTCCTAGTAAAACAAAAGACAAATTACATATCCCAATGTACAGTGGAACCGAATACACATTCCCCTCCAAAAGGGAGGATAGAGGCATAGTGAGGAAATACTGGACCAAAACAAGACCGAAAACCAGCAGGGCAAAACACCAAGTCCTGTAGCTCCAATGTTCGACTTCTGGCACTTGACTTCCAAAGGGCTTAGATGGCTCAGCTCTTCCAGCTTTTGCTTGCAACATACAGCTCTTTCTTAGGCCGGTACCACTCCCTGTATGCAGCTCTCCTTGGCAAATATCTCACAGGTTCTGGCATCTCAAAAGTCTTCTTGGGGTCTCCGCTGCCAACAAGGCTTCACATTCACAGCTTCACACAATGACCTCTCAGGGCCTTCTTTATTCAGGGACACCCCTGCTGCACTCTGCCTGACCTTGGCAGCTCTCTGAAACCACGTGGAGGAAGAACTGATGACCCCTTCACTCTTGCAACTTTCATGCCTCTAAAGCCAGCACCACGTGAATAAACTGCCGAGTTTGGCTGCAAGTTTGGGATGGAACTCTGTCCATTTACAACCACATTTGCAATTTTTCTCTGCCCTGGACTTGCTGGAGGATTATGCTGGGTGTGGTCTTGCCCTAGAGCTACCGATTCTTTTGTTTTCTTGTAAATCTCAGAGGCCCCTTCTTAATCACTTCAATCTCCTAATCAAAAGGAACTCCTCTCTTCACATACCTTGGTCCCCACTTTAATCTTCCTAGTGCAGATCCAAACTGTACATTCTGCATTTCTTTCTGCCCATCTGCTCTTCTTCACTGTAGATCTGCACAATATTCACCATTAAAAGCCACGCCACCATTTCCACACTAGGATGTTCTTGAAAATCCTCCTCCAAAGACATTAGTCCACTGCTTTTTCAACTTAGCATCAGCAAGCATTTGGGCTGTGGGCAAACTGCTGTCAGACTGTTTTATCTAAATATCCCGGTTGCTGCCTAAGTCTTTTATTTTCCCCTGGAACCACATCTTTTGCAGCCATGCTTTCTTCCAGCCCTCCACTAGAATGGCCCTTTAAGCTCTGCTTACAATATCAACAGCCTTTCCAGCCCAAAGTTCCAAAGTCTTCCACACTTCTCCAAACATACACAGGTCAGGTTCTTCACAGCCACAGCCCACCTCGGGTACCAATAACTATATTAGTCACTTTTCTGTTGCTGTGATAAAGCACCATGACCAAGGAACTTATAAAAGGAAGAGTTTATTTGAGCTTACGATTGACGGTTCCAGGTTCCAGGGAATTAGAGTCCATTGTGGCAGGAGGCCTGGCGGCTGGATCTGGAGCAGCAAACTGAGGGTCACATCTCGAAAAGAGCACAGGAGGCAGAGAGAGGAAGCAACTGTAGAGCACGAGGCTTGTTAAGCTCACTAAGCCTGCCCCCAGTGACACACTTCCTGCAGCATGGCCACACACCCCAAGACCTCCAAAAACAGCGCCACCAACTGGAGACAAACGTCTGAATACCTAGAGCCTATGGGGGACACACATTCAAACCACCACACAGGGTTTTCCGCAACAGTTATAAAAATTATACAGAACACATGCTTGCTTCTAACAGGAGAGGAAATACCCAATGCAAAAGAACTCCAAATGATTTGACAGACCCAAGGAATCATCCTTAATAGCATGCTCATGGGCTGAGAATAGTGAGTTCCTTACAATGAGTTCAGTATAGGAAGTGAGGAAAGAGGTTTCTATTGGAGCAAGTTAACTGCATTGCATTTGTTTGATACCTACCATCTAGTCTCTGTTCTAGTTGGCTTTATGTTGCTGTGATGAATACTATAGTTAAAAACACCTTGGAGAAGAAGGATTTTTCTTTTCTTTTTTTCATCTTACAGGTTCATCATTAGGGACAGAAGCTCAAAGTGATAATAGGCCTGGGGGGGGGAGCTGAAGCAGAGATCATGCAAAAAGGGTGCTTACTTAGTTTGCTGCCTCTGGCTTGGTCAGCTAGGATTTTAATGCTGTCCAGGCCCACTTGCTTAGGGTCGCCACAGCTCACAATGGCTTGGACCCTCTTATAACAAGTAATAACTAAAAATGGATCCTCAAACACATGGCCACTGGGCAGCCCCACATATATGGGTGTACATGCAAGCTTTTAATTCAGGTACATGGGGAGCAAAGGAAGAAGGATTACTGCAATAGTGAGCTTACGATGTTCAATATTGAAAGTTCAGGCCAGCCAGGGCTACCTTTGTAGATGTAGTCTCAAATAAAGTAAAAAAAAAATTATCAACAAAATAAAATCAGACCAACAATAGAAGGTGCTATCAAGATGTGGATTATAAGGGAACTCTTAAAGAGGATCTGAAAAATGTAGATAATGACATTATTGAAAACAGTATGCAGAGTTCTCAAAATTAAAATTATAATTATAATTTGATATAGCATACTATTACTGAGACTATACACCATAAAAACTAAGTCAGTGTATTGAAGAGTTAACATGTAGGCCAAAATGATGGAGTTTTATCATTTGTAACCATATGCATAAAACTGGAGATTATTGTCTACATCAAGTGAAATCAGCCAGGGGGAAATAACAGTTTTCCTGTGATATCACTCATAACTTCATCTCAGAGCAGCTGTGTGTAGAGAAGTTCTTATGTACTCTTTTTTAGCAATAATTGAATGTATGTACCAATATATTCACTATAACAAAGGATTTCTATTTAATTTGTCAATGTTTTTTTTAATGTGTTCTTTGTGAATTTCATACAATGGATTTTGATCATAGTGAGAAATCCTTTCCCATCTCTTCGCCTATTCTATTCTACACACTACTGATTTCAAATACTTTCTTTTTCCTTTTATTTTCTTTTTAAGCCTATTGAGTCAAATTTGTGTTACACATATATTCATGGGTATATGTCTATCTTTTTGAAACCATACAACCTGACAGGCATCACATAATTAGAGTAAACTGACTGTCCATCGCCAAGTATCTATCAATTGACAATAGAACCTCAAGTGTGCTGGAGATTTTTTTTTTTTCACCTTGCCGTACGAAGCTGGGTATTTGTATGACTTGGGCTAGAACCTTTCCTGTGAATGCTATAATAAGCACCATGAATTCATATATGCAAATGCACTGTTGTGTTCAGATAACACTATTTTCTTATAATCCTCTATCAAATCTGGCTCTTACCATTTTTCTGCCTCATGTTCCTCAACAATCTCTGAGTATCAGGATGAGAGACTATGATATATGTCTCATTCAGGGCTTAGAACTCTAAAATCTCTTAATCTCAGAAAGATGTCAAGCTATGGATATCTGTGTTATTCACCACAAGCTACAAGAAGTTTAATTAATGAGAGTTCAAAGATGTACTAATGTACGGGTATAACAATAAGAATCAGAAGTTGCTATAATACTATATCTATATAGCATAATAATTGTGGTAGGTTCTCCCTTGTGCCTGTCACGTGTAGCCACGATTCTTGGCCATGTAAACAGTATCAGATATGGACTCCATAGCATTAAATGTGCTATCAATACAACTGGAAGTTAGTTATTCCCATAAAATTTATACCACATTAGCTGGGTGTCATCACACACCCCTGTAATCCCAGCACTTGAGAAGAAGAGGCAGGCAGATCACTGTAAGTTCAAGGCCAGTCTGGTCTACATAATGAGTTCCAGGACAGCTGGAGCTACAGGGAGACCCTGTCTCAAAAACACTAAAAGCAATACAAGTTGTAAAAAAAATGGCATTTCCATGTTAAAGTATCAGTGTATTTTGATGCTTTTTTGGTATCACAAGTTTCATTTATGTTATTTTGATGCTATTTAAAGTTCAATTTAAAATAAAAAAGATAAAATTTAAAAAGAACACCAAAAATTCTATACCACTAGTTCATCACTTGGCATATCTTCCAAGGCCACTTGGTATACCAACATTGCTCAACAGCTAAGAAAGATAGATTACTTTTCTCTTCTGATAACAATCATGGCACTTTGTAGGACTATGAAAGCGAGTAAATAGAGAGGAAACATAGAGTTCAGTACCAACTTACTTTCTCCTTAGTTGTTCTAGACTTATGTAGGGGCCTCAGCAATAAGTTCTCATCATCAAGTTCTGGTGGGCTGTTGGTTAAATATATCATCTGTTGGTCCTTTAATCACACATAGCCACAATCCACACAGTGTTCTTCCCTCCTGGAACCAGGCTGGCAGCTTCAAAAGGCTACAAGCCTCCTGGTGGCAGGAGACAGTTCCTAAGCTCTGCTTCTGGCAAGGAGTGGGGAGGGGACCATGAGAAGTTACCCAGAGAAGAATTAAAGAAACGGACTCAGAGAAATGGCCTAGGATATAGACTCAGCTTTATTCATGCCAGCAGTTAAAAGCTACTATGCTCTCAGCAGGGAAATAGGGGGCAGGAGGAAAGGAAGGGTGAGCCACCTTGGCTCCTACCAGGGGACTGCAGAGCTCCTGTTTGTGCTACAAGTAAACTAGAGTTGTGACATTTTGCTCAATACCTTAAGGGAAGGGGCCATGCAGTTACGGAAATTTGCAGAGATAGGTGAGGCAGGAAACTGCAATATCCTGACCATCACAGAGCCACAGATAATTCACAGAGACAACATGAATGTCCATAGAGATATCAGATAACTCTCAGAAGTTCTGGGACAGGTCTTACAGGTCCACCTTGAGCCAGGCAAAATTTCATTAGTACAGCCCCTCCTTTGTTTTTTAATTAAAATGGAGCAGTAATGTCACAGTCCTCCGAAGATTTTTTTGGGATGGCCTGATACTGGACTAAGGACATTTGAGCTGTATCCCCAAACTGGCTTTTGACAAAGCAGAAAGTCGACTTTCTGAGGTGAGAATTATTTTTAATAAAAAGGATTATCCTGGGGTCCTAGGGGAACTTAGATTGCAGGTAACAGAGATATTGCTAAAAAGATCTTCCTCTGACCACAGAGGCAGGAAAAGGCTATAGGTCACTTGATACAACTCTCAAGTGCATTTACACCTACTGATTTAAACATAGAAACTGATGCCAGTGCATCCCAAACTGACCATAAGAGATGGAAAGAGACCCACTGAGTATGCAACTTTGCCCTTAAGTGGTGGAAGTCTAAAAAAATGACAAAACAAAAGCAATACCTTTTCTCCCATTAAAACATACAGGTATGTGAGTGACATAGTCTCTAAAATAGTATTGCTTGTCCTACACATAAAGATATACAAAGTCATACAGGTATGTGGATAACATTGTCTCTAAAAATAACATTGCTTGTCCTACACATAAAGACATACAAAGACATACAGGTATGTGAATGACATCACTTCTAAGAGTAACATTCCTTATCTTATACATAAAAACCTACAGATATCACTTGACATCCCTTTTAACACAGATGGTGTTTTTTACTTGTACCCCCAAAGTCCCAAGCCTAGCTGGAGAGATGTGTATATGCAAACTACATTGATGGAACAAAGTTCAGTCACAATTGTCTCATGTATGTTTTTATTTAGTTAGCAGTTTCCAAGCTTTTGGGGGAGGGCAGGTGAGAAAAAGGAATAAACCATTTTTTGTTGTTGAAAATAGCACATGGGTTTTCTCAGCCTTTTCCCAGCAAGAGGTTGGAGACTCAGCTCTGGCTTTTAGTTTCTCCTGAAACTTGGATTATGCCTGGAGGCAAAGCAAAAGAAGCTACAGATGGCTTTTTCACTGAGCTGGAGTCTTGGCTTTCAGGGGTGCCTTTTGCAATTTACTGATGGAATATGAATAGTAAAAGCATAGGCAGTTAAGTAAACATTATTCACTATACTAGGTTGTGCTGCTGGCAAAGCACAGTCAGTTAGAGATACAATTCTTTTATATTACTGTGGGTAGAAAATACCTTGCTTATCATTCCAGTAGTTAGATGGATGAAGGCTTGTTAAAATTCTTTAAAGAATAATATAGATTTGCCCTTTAATTTTAAATTTGAAAAACAAAATAATATATCAGTTTAGTACTTGAAGTTACCCATGGCCTTTTTAGTTTTGTTAGATTTATTGGGCCTGATTTTTAGCTTGATAAAAGACAGCTGTAATATATTTAATGATGTAATTGGCTGTTGGGAGAAATCACAGCCAGTACAGTAACTGGCCTTGATACATACATATTTAATAGATGTTTTTGAGAAATAGAATATCCTTCCAAGAGATTTTATATCTCTTAATGTAAAAAAGAAGTTAAGCCATCCTTTGGAGGGCATTAAATTAATTTTACCTTATTTTAGGATAATATATTCTTTTTAAAAACCATAATACCACATAAATACCCACACAGGAACCAATGTTCTGAGGTTCATTGTTGATGAAGAGATGAAATACTGTCTTTTATCACTAAATTATCTTGTAGATAAAAGGGGATGTTAGAGACAACATTATAAAAAGATATTGGATATACATTAATATCAAGACCGTTACCTGGAAATTTAGTATGGATTGGAATTAAAAGTAACTTGTAGTTTACATAAATTCAATTGTGACCAATCTATTATGTAGACAGTATTAGACCAATTTTTAAACAACATAAGTAATTTAGTTTACCATTATCCAATGTGAGAATAGATTTTGAACATAAATAAAGTTAGAGGAACTTTGATTAAACATACATTGTGATCTTTTTTGAATTTTTTATTTATTTTTGTATGTGTGTAAATGTACTGTCTGCATGTAGGTCTGTGCACCCATGTTGTGCAATGTCGCAGAAGTCAGAAGAGGGTGTTGGATTCCCCTGGAACTGCAGTTAAAGATGGTTCTCAGCTGCTATGTGGGTACTGAGGATTGAATCCAGGTCCTCTGCAAGAGCAGTTGGCGCTTTTAATCACTAGGTCATCTCTCCAGCGCCACATTGTGATCTTTAAGTTACCTGATTAAGACTGTATCCTGTAGAAATAGTTTACACGTGTATACTTTTAACCTTTATATGTATTACAATTGTTAGATGTATAACTTTAAGGTTTTTACAGAATTTTACGGAATGGGTTTTACAGATCCTACTGGGTGCTGGTGGAGCACATCCAGTAAATGACAGTACATACATAATAAAGCTTTGAACTATTATAAGTGTAAATTTATATTTTCCCTTAATAAATAAATTAATTTATTAGTTGTTTAAATATACTGGCAGACCTGAATTTGGGAAAAAAATCAATTCTGGCTTTAGAGTTAGACTTTACTATATTTATGTAAATAATTTTACCTAAAAATGACAAATAGTTGTTAAAGAAGATTAATTAGTTGTAATTTTTGTTAGACTAAGCTGGCTTCAGAATCTCCACGTAAAAACTGTTTTGCTGAAATAAAATGGTATTGAATTCAGACAGACATGAATTAAGATGACTTGTTATTTTTGCTCTGTGGTAGGTTACAAACCACGTGGTCTTGGGGGCCTGTGAATTAAAAAAAAAGTAAAAACAAATCTAAAATGCTCCAAGATTGTTCAAGGCCTTCTTTTATTAATTAATTTTAGAATAGTTTAGGATCCTTAATTGATTGACTGATTGACCTTGAAATGCCTAGGACTTATTAATTGATCAGTTGTGTATAATTCATTTAAAGATGTTTTTGGGTACCCATGTATCAGATTTAGAAAAGTATGCTTGAGATGGAATTTAACTTAACAGATTTTGAATGGCCATTTTAAAATATATTATCTCGAGATAAAAATTGATGTTCAAGGAACAGTACAGTTGCCTCAATTTTGACCAAGTATCATGAGAAAGATGGTGGTGCATGCCTTTAATCCTAGCACTTGGGAAGCAGAGGCAGGCGGATCTTTGTGAGTTAAAGGCCAGCCTGGTCTCTAGAGCGATTTCCAGGAAAGCTGGGGCTACAGGGAGANAAAGAACACAATAAAGTTCAAAGGTACATTTTTTCTGAATATCTTTTGGAAAAACCTTAATCAAAAAGATCTGGATTCATACTGAAATTTTTTTTGTTTGGCAACAGGCCTAAAGCATCTTGGGAAATGTAGTTCCTCAGCCAGGAAGGAAAGGAAATGAAAATGCCTGCAGCAGGAAGTTAACATGGTTGAAATAGGCCCAAGGAATTTTGGGAAATATAGGTTTGCACTCAAACCTGGTGTGTGTTGCTTTTTCTTTCCTGAGAAATAATTTTGGTTATAAATTTTTGAGGCTCCAAGTTGGGGCTACATTAATAAGAAATGCCTGCAAATGAAGGTCTTGATTATCCTGATCTGGCACAGTTTTTGTGGTGGAGAGGGAAGTAGCTAAAGGGCTGGCACTTTAAGAGAAAGTGGCCAGGAGTGAAAGGGAGGACCAGGGGCCAGTGTGGGCTGAGCAAGTGTCCATATAGCTGCTGGCTGTGTCTGGCCCCAGTCTGACTAAGTTCTCATCTGGATCCCCATCCCATGGGCCCTGCTGGCCTCCAGCACAGCACTCCAGCACCTCCTTGTACCTGGGATGCAGCTGGTGTACATTTTTGCTGCTTAGCCTCCTGCACCACACTCTTAGCCTGTGGGTTTTTCTGGTGTGTCTGCTTGTTTCCTATTATAAAGAAAGTCAGGAAATTCTAGTGGTTAGGAGAAAGACAAATCAAAGACTAATCTCACATAAAAAAAAGAATTTTTTATGGAGATAGGCCAACACCTGGATGCTACCCTGTACCCTACTTTCAGGGGGTACTTCTCTCTTTCATGGTAAACCCTCCAAGTTTTTCCCCCTCTCATGGGGGGAAAGGGAGCTGAGAGAATCAGCTCGAGAAAATACCTTTTTTTCTTCTTTTTCCTGTGGAAAGTCAATCCCTACATTTTTGACACCAGTTGTTGGTTAAATATACTATCTGTTGGTCCTTAAATCATGCATGGCCACAATCCACACAATGTTCTTCCTTCCTAGAACCAGGCTGGCAGCTTCACAGGCTACAAGCCTGACAGCAGGAGACAGTTCCTAGGCTCTGCTTCTGGCAAGGAGTGGGGAGGGGACCATGAGAAGTTACCCAGAGAAGAATTAAAGAAACAAAATTGATTCAGGGAAATGGTCCGGGAGATAGACTCAGTTGTATTCATGGCAGCAGTGTGTTTATATACTAGAATCTACTGTGCTCTGGGCAAAGAAGTTGGGGGAAGGAGGAAGGGAAGGGTGAGCCAACTTGGCTCCTACCAGGGGGCTGCAGAGCTCCTGTTTGTGCAACCAGTAAACTAGAGGTGTTACATTTTGCTCAATACTTTAAGAGAAAGGGCCGTCCAGGTTTGGAACTTTGCAGAGATAGGCGAGGCAGGAAATGCAATATCCTGACCTTACAGATCTACAGATAATTCACATAGACAACTTGAATGCCCATAGACATATCAGATAACTCTCAGAAGTTCCGAGATAGGTCTAACAGGTCCATCTCGAACCAGGCAAAGTTTCATTCCTACAGTGGGCAACCAAGAGCAATGGTAATAGCTAGTGTTGTTGAAAGTATCTGAGACCTTAAATACAGAAGAGTGATACTATCCNGAGGAGAGTGTTCGGTGGATAAGCTTTTCTGTTCCCTCTTCTGAAAATATGTGAAATGAAGCAAGTGCATTAAAAGGTGATGCTCTCTGATACTCAACAAAGAACCAGAAATAAATTCTGAGCTAGAGGATGTGTTTTTATTTGGCACAGTTATCTATCTGCTTGTCTATGCATCTATCATTCACCTATCATATATATATATATATATATATATATATAATAGTCCAAAGTTTCTTATAATTTTTCCAATGTTTTGTGATAGTTAGACATCTCCTTACTCCATTCTCCACTTTGTGATCCTTTTCCCACCCTATTTCATCCTTCTTATTGCATTACTTCCCCTCCCCCTCCTTTATATCATTGCATTCTATCTTCATTCCCATAAATTTCCCCTATGGCTTATTATTAGTTTCTTGACCTATATTGATTTTCCAGTTGAAACCTGCCTATCTAAATATTCAGTTAGCCTGCCCTTATGTGATAGATTTTGTAATGTTTGTCTTTCTGGGTGTGTATCTGTATGATTATTTTTAGTTCCAGCCATTAACCTGAGAATTTCAACATTTCTTTATCTGAATAATAGTCTGTTTTATAAATGTACCAAATTTTCATCATCCATTTATCAGTTGATGGCCATCTAGTTTGTTTTGGTATCATGACTATTTAGAATAGAGCAGCAATGAGCACATATGAACAGCATCTCTTTTGTAGGATATAAAATTATTTGGGTATATGTCAAAGAGTTGAATGCTTGCAATAGGTGGTAGATATATGTTCAAATTTCAGAGCATCCAGTTCGACTTCCATAGCCAAGGTTCCAGTTTGTATTTCCTGCAGATGTTATTAACTGTTCCCCTTTCCCTATGTCCATGACAACTTTCAATATGTCTGCTTTTATTCCAATGCATGTTGTTTTTATTACTAAGTCTCAATATTTTAATTTGATTCAAAAAGGAATGGTGACTCCTTCAGCTCGTCTTCTACTGTCTAGGATTCTTTTGGCTACCTTAGATGCTTTTGTGTTTGAGGATTGTACTGAATTATAGATTCCTTTTGGTACAATGATCATTTTCACAATACTAATCATATGAATTTGTGTGCATGGGAAGTCTTTCCATCTTCTCCTATCTTATTCAAATCAAAGTGTGTGATGGAGAGATGGGGGTCTTTAAACAATTAAATGCTGAATCTGGCTCTCATTGACTTGGGAGATTGTGTGCTACATTATCCTTCCGCTTAAAGTCTCTGCCTCAACTTCTCTCAATGATGGACTCTATCCTACAAACTGAAATAAACAAATTCCTCTTTTAAGTTACCTTTGGTTTGAGTGTTTTATCACATTAACAGAATGAGATTGTTAGGATATTTGCAACCATTGCAATCTGATATATCTCCATAGGAGTATGTGTCCATGAAAACCATGGTTTTCAGTGTCCATTGTTTAGATATAGGGCTTGTGGCTAATGATTGGCTTAAGAGGGTCCTGATCTTACCAGTGTGTTAATAAATTGATGGATCCATAACTTAACAAACTATTAAAATCAACTGGAAACAAGAGTTGGGAACTAGTTGAAGGTTGTAAGATTGTTAGGGTCATGCCCTTGAAAGGTATGTGTTGTCCCCTCTTCTTCACCATTTTCTGCTTCATGGGCATGATGAAATCAACAGCTTTGTTTTACCACATGCTCCTCATTCTGATGTTCTTCCATGCCAAAGGCCAAAAAGCAAAAGATTGGTCTGTCCATGGACTAAAACTCCCGAAACTATAAGCAAAATCAAGCTTGAAAAAGGTGATTTCCTTCCCTGTATTTTGTCACAGCAACTGAAAGCTAGCAACTGTCATATGCATTACAACCCAGATTCTGAGGATGGAGGCTCATTGGTTAAATTCAAGTCCAGCTGGAAAACCCATTATGTTACATTTTATCCATATTCTGTAGCTTTTCAATAGGGAGAAAGACATAGATCTTAGTCTCTAGTGTAATTTTCCTATTTTCTTTTTTTTAAATTTTTTTATTAATTTTATTTATTTCTGTATGTGTATGAATGTACTGTCTGCATGCAAGTTTGTGCATCGTGTCGTGCAATGCCAAGGAGGTCAGAAGAGGGTATAGGATTCCCCTAGAACTGGTGTTCTCCTGGAATTGGAGTTTCAGTCGGTTCTCAGCCACCATGTGGGTGCTGGGGATCGAACCCGGGTCCTCTGTAAGAGTGGTTGGCGCTCTTAACTGCTAGGCCATCTCTCCAGCCCCAATTTTCCTATTTTCATGTGACAAAGTTAATGATGAGTTTTCACAAAGTCTGGTGCAGAATACCATGTTCCCAGGTGCCCAGAATAAAGAACACTTCTTTGTGAATGTTACTAAGTGGAAATGTGGAAGTTCACACAACCAGAAGACAATGGGTTCTCATGGGTTCCCAAACTCTGAGCATGTAAAATCATCTGAGGGCATTCTTCAACTTTACACTCTGACGCATTGCTTCTTGCTTGTCACCCAGAGCTGGACCTCAAAGCCACAAACAATATCTGCTGACAGTTGGATTTGGTCTTTAGCAAAGACCAACTTGTATTTCAGCGAAAAATCACTCGGACTTTAGATATTTTTCTTATCAGGAAAATTTTTAGATGGTCATACAGCTTCTACTTTTTTCCTCTTTCATTTTACACAAAACATAGCTTGAATCAGATTAGTTTTCTTTCATACTATGGTCCAAATTACTTTATTCAAAAGAGATAGAAATTACTAACCATAAAAGATTTCAATCTCAAATTCTCTGGTATTTGAGACATACAGTTTACTTATTTTATTGATTTGATTTTGCATTTCATAAATAGCTCTTAATTAAATTTAGAGCCCCTTCTCCATCCATGTTCACACATATTCTCCCCCCAGACCTCATGCACTCTGTCTTATAGGTTTTACTCCTATCTGGTCAAGCATTTGTACTCAGATCTCCTTCATGCAAGATGTTCTTTCTTTCTTTTTCATTTTTTGTTTCTTTCCTTTCTTTCTTCCCTCCCTTACTTCCAGTCCCTTCCTTCCTCCCCCTCCCTTCCTTCTTTTCTCCCTTCCTTCCTTCCTTTATCCCTCCCTCCCTCCCTTCCTTCCTTCCTTCCATCCCTCCCTCCTTTCTTTCTCTCTCATTAGTGAAAAAGACTTGGAGGCCTATAGGCTCCCACCTGTGACTTTCAGCTTTCTTCCTCTTTACACCTTTTGGTCATTCTGTCATTTACACAGATTATAGATATATTGATAACGAATTGATGATAGATGATTGCTAGATGATTGAATTAGTTTGTTATATGTAATGTGTTATCTGAGAATTAATATTAGAAATTAAGATTGTAATAAAATAACTTGTGTTCCTCTCTGCCAGTATTACAAGGTAAGTAAGAGTCTCTTAAAAGTTGGTACCATTGGGCTGGAGAGATGGCCTAGCGGGTAAGAGCGCCGACCGCTCTTGCAGAGGACCCGGGTTCGATCCCCAGCACCCACATGGCGGCTGAGAACCGTCTGAAACTCCAATTCCAGGAGAACTCCAGCTCCAGGGGAATCCGACACCCACTTCTGACCTCCGCAGCATTGCACGACACGGGTGCACAGACTTGCATGCAGACAGTACATTTGTATACATACAGAAAAAAAAAAAAAAGTTGGTACCATTGAATCCATAGTAACTTGTGAATACATTGCTACTTAATAAATAATGATATCATCAAGAGACAAAAATATGATCATCTATGTTTCTGACATAATATTGTATCATTGCACTTTCCAAAAGTTTAGTTGCATGACTGAGAAATAAATTTAAGGTAGCTAAACTCAGGAAAGGTGTACAATACAGGAACTGTTGTAATAACAGGAACAGAACATCATTCACATCCTTCTTTTACCTCTTTTGACCACCAGGTTCTAATGCTGTTCATTAAATTAATTCATATTAAACATGATGTGCACAAGGCAACTGCAATTCTATCATGAGTCTAACTCCATTTTTCTATTTCTTTTTTTCTGGAAAACACTGAAAATTAAACCTAAGGCTTTCCACATATTAGACAGGTGTTCTACCACCCAGCTATATCCCCAGGTCCCTTTGTCACTTTTATTTTGAGACAGAGTCTCACTAAGTTGTGTGGTATAACCTTAAATGCTAGCCCAGGTAGGGCTTTAACTTGCAGACCTGTCTCAGGCTCCCAAGTAACTGAGAATATGCCATCACCAGGCTCAGCTTCTAACTCCACTCAGTGTCTGACTAAAGTCAGATCTTTTGTTACTTTTTATTTATTTTATTTTTATAATGCTTTTATTGATGTTTTGTGTATTTCAGACGTCATTTCTCAGTTCAGTTTAGACATATTCCCCTTTCCCTTCCCCCCACCCCACCCCAGATAATGCACTCTACCATAACTATCCTGCATCTTTCTCTCAGTCCTTTTTATGTTCAGGAATTCAGATTTTCTTCCTTTAATTTTATATTACTTTGAAATATGCATATACTTTCCACTCATATACAGTAATTATAGAGTCTGAAAGTAAGTGGTGGATTGATGCTATAGCCTGTTATAACAACATAGTTGCTTTAAGATAAACAGAAATATAATAATAATGTTGTTCAGCTTGCCTTTAATCTGGGGATTTGGTGTTAGCGTGCACAAATGAGGGAGACCAGTCAGAGCTCCTTTTTCTGGGACTGTGTTACTTCACTTAGCATAATGGCCTCGAGATCCATCCATTTACCTGCAAAGTTCATGATGTCATATTTCTTTACCACTGAGTAGTACTCCATAGAAAACAAGTGACCCACTCAAAAGATGGAGTCAAGAGCTGAACAGAGACTTCACCAGTGAGAAACTAAATGGCTGAAAAACATCTTTAAAAGTATTCAACATCATTAATAATTAAGGAAATGCAAATTAAAACCACTCTCAGATATCATCTCACTCCAATGTGACTGGCTAAGATCAAGAACTCAAAAAGACAAAAATAAATAAATAAATAAATAAATAAGAAGAACACAAAAGACACCAAATGCTGAAGAGGTTGTGGGGAAAGAGGAACACTCAACCACTGCTATAAGAGAACGTAAACATTATGGAAAGCAGTGTGGAGAACCCATAAAAAACTCAAAATGAGCCTACCACCTGACCCAGCCATACCACTCCTGGGTATATACCCAAAAGACTCATCCTACTGCAAAGATACATGCACATCCATGTTTATTGCAGCTCTCTTCACAATAGTGAAAATGTGGAACAAACTAAAATGCCCCCAACTGATGAGTGGATGACAAAAATGTGAGGCATTCTTAAGTGTGATATCTGTCAGTGACTATCAGTATTACTACTATCAAAATTATTACTAATATTATTAAATATGTTAATATTTCTATGGTTTCTTGTGACTTTTTGTAGTAAATCGTTTCTTTAGAGGTGTTTTCTCATCCAGGTTATTGACAGGCAAATTTAAGAGATAGAAAATTACTATGTTTTTGTTTTATACAAGAAAGCCTTTTTGATAGTAATCATAATCTTCCTGAGAATTCATAAAGTCATGTCTCCAGCAATGCAGGAGCTACAACTCTGAACCCATTCTTTTGGTTAAGAAAAAATGGTCTGTGTGTATAGTGACACATATCTTTAGTTCAGAACTCAGGAGGCAGAGGCAGGAGAATCTCTATGAGATCGAAGCCATGTTTATCAGGAGAGAACAACATTTCCAAAATGGGTGTCCAAAAAGCCAAGTGTCCTGCAACCTCCTACCATTACTTTGATATAAAAAGGAAATGTCGATGGTTCTTCCATCCTTTTATATAATATTTCAAACTTTCAGAAGTGACAGTCATGGAACTTTCCCTTCTCTTAAATGCAGTGTACAAGAGACAAAAGAGACAGGCTCTAAAACCTACTATGAGGAGAGTCCTGATCAATCTTTGGCATAGCTACCCTCAGCTCAGCTGTCAACATAACCTGGAATCATCTGAGGGAGTCTCAGCTGAGATATTTCTTAGATTAGATTGTTCTATGGCCATGACTGCAAGAGGTTTACTTGAATGGTTATCAGTGTGGGAGGGCAGAGTCCACTGTCCTCACCATCTCTAAGCAGCTGGGCTTGGGTTGTTAAAAGGCTAGCTGAGCATAAGACAGAGAGTGAGATGGTAAGCAGAGTTCCTACATAGTTTCTTCTTCAAGGTTCCAGACTTGCATTCCTGCCCCGACTTCCTTTAATTACAAACTGTGACCTAGAAGTAAAAAGTAAAAAGCAAGTACTTTTTTTTCCTTCCCTGTTATAGCAACAACAGAAACTGTAAAATTCTTCAATGAACTTCAAGCTAATTTCTAAGTTGGTACCAGATAGATTGTGATGATTGTCAATAGAATTACAAATTATACATAGGAATAATAAAAGTGACATCTAGCTCAAGAATATAGGGTATTTTTTGAACTTGTAAGAATGCTCGTAAGTAAGATATAGAATAGAAAAGGACAGGATGAGTGGATTTTGCCTGATTTTTCCTGAGGAGTTTTGAACAAATGTTTTACTGACCCCAGATAGGACACTAACAGATGACTAAGGAAGTGACATCACTCAAGTCTAGTCTAGAGAAACAATGAGAAATTGAGGCTGATTACAAGAACATGGCTGAGGGCCTATTTAAGTAGCATGAGTGATTGAAATGGAGCTACATCATTGACAACCCCAACCCAACAAGAATTATGACTCTTAAACCCACTGTCATGGAGTCCCTGAACAACTTTAAGGAAATTTCACTGGCTTCCTCTTCACCAACAATTTTTCTTTGCTAACCTTGGAGAAGAACTACTGAAACTTATATATTTCTGAGTCTTCTAAGGCCACTTAGTTTCTGTAGTTCAATAAGTAATCATCTTGTTCCCAGAAGGGAATATTTCAGTTGGAAAGAATTCTATAGACTAGCTATAGGGATGAATTAAACTAATACTGGAGGCAAATTATATAATGGTGACTATAATGAGTGATCAAAACTGGAATGTAGGAAAGACACTGAGATGGTTATCAACAGAAATCAGAATTTGAAAACTAAGTAATCGCTGAAGAATCAATAAAGATATTCATCAAAGGATTACATATGTGGTCTGAAATTCAGAGAAGCTATGGTGGGGACAGTATTATATTTTAGAGCATATATCATCATAACCAAGGTTATTGATATGATACTGTCCCATTGCTAAATGACAGCCCAAGAAGGGGAAAAAACATAAGAAATACCAGCATCCCAGATAATGATTCTGAGAGGATTAGTCAGCAAGAAAGGGAGAATAAGAAATGTATGGTGTCATAAAAGACAAAAGAACAGATTAGTGAAAGAAAATTTGCATAACAAAATAATAAAATCAAATATATAGAGTATTTTCAAAGGTGATACACGTGGACAAGTGTAAGACAACTTGTACAAAACAAGTTATTTTTTATTTGGAAAAATGACTTATACTCAATTTCCTAATTTTAAAAATTTTCACCCAAATAATTAAAGTACTACATGGAATAAATTGATTTTATGTATTTAAACATTTACACACATATTTATGGTCAATTTATTTTTTTTCCTTGAATTTATTAGTGAGAGCAGGGTATCCAGGGTTGTCTGAAAGCATGATAATATATTTGTGTAATACTTGTAATTTAATGAGTTTTAAGTTTTGCTTGAATATATGCAAAAGAATATGTATCATGTCTTTGAAAGAAAATACTACCTGCGTCCATCACGGCATACCAGAATACACTGGGAAAAGGCAGCATTAACCAGATATGGCTGGAGTTTATTTTTGCCAGGGTATGCCAGATTTCCCCTTATCTCTCCTCACTATGTTCTCAAAGGAACAGCCAGACTAGATAATAGTGGGAGGGATGTTGCTATGGAAATGGTGGGCAGCAGCTGGATGGCTTCTTGTTTTCTGAAGCTATGTGCCCTGAGCTGTGCTTGGAAGTATAGTTGAAGTATTCTGCTAAGTGCTTAACATGGGACAGGCTTCACCTTCAATGCTTTGCACCAGTGTCCTAGGGTAGGCCCATTTTATCAATGTGTGTGTTAACACTCATGGCTCTTCCACATTCCATGAGGTTACTCACAACAGTGTAAGAGGGGTACACCCCCCCCCGTGCCTGAAGAAGTTGTATTACTAGCAAATATGCATGCATGGGGTTTTGTTTAGAGGAGGATGGTAACAGGATGTGTACTGTTGTTGAAAGAATGTTAAGTAGAAAACTGGAAAATGGGGTGTGACTGAGGAATGGCAACCTTAAAGGAGCTTTACAAGAGGAAATGTAAATTCAGCCTGAAAAATTTAAAAGAAGCAAAATAAGATGTCACTGGACCTAGATACCCCCATTTAATCATTAGTCTCATCATAACATTCTAATTTTACAAATGAGTAAATTAAAATATTGAATACTTTTATAGTGATAAGATAGCAAATATGACATGGAGGTACTACAGAATTAAGGCCTGCATTTCCAACACGTCTGACTCACTTCTACATTAGATCGTAAATGTGATGAATGTGAATAGATGGTGAGGAGAAAAGGAAATGCTGAAAGTACAGACCAATGTGGTCAAGAAATTGGAAGAGTAGAAATATCTTTTTGTCTTTCCCTAAGTCGCTGTCTCTCATCCATTTCTCCTTTCTCCTCCTCTTCTATTTCTTTCTCATCTTCCCTATCTACTTCATACACTCTCTCCTTTCTACCTTCCAATTGCTCACATTTTCTGTCTTTGTCTATTATTTATAACAAAACAAGCACTGGTTACTGAATTTAGAGTACTAATTTTATGTCAACAAATATAAATATGATTTTCTGATCATTACAGGGATGTACTTTTTAGTGTAATCTTTACACTTAAAATTATTTTGTTGAATTTTGTGCATTGCACAAATCTTATTCATACTTAAATCCCCCCTTCAACTTCTGCACTCTCCATAGACACCTCCTGTCAGATTTCATGCACTCTGTCATATATGCTAAGACTTACCAAGTTAAGTTTGTGTACCCAGATATCCCTCATATTATGAGTACATCCACTGGAGCCTAGACAACCTATCTAGTGTCATTCCCTTAAAGAACAAGATATCTCCATCATTCAGCTGCCAAATCAGTTCTTACTTAATGTTGGGACTTCTTATCTATATCCTCATTTCTGTGCTGAGATTTTGTCTTCTTTGAATTTACATGGGTCTTGTGTATGCTGTCACCATTTCTGTACATTCATAGGAGCAAGCTCCCAGTTGCCTGGAAAGCTCTGTTTCCTAGTGGTCATCAGCCAACTTTGGCTATTAAAGACTTTCTACCCGATTTTCCACAATCCCCCTGAGTTCTGGGTGGCAGAATTACATAGGGGTCCTATCCAAGGACACATACTCTGCAGTCTCTTATTTTCTACAATGTGGCCAATTGGGGTTTTCTGTGTTAATCAAAGCTCAAGGATGCTTTGCTAGTGGGTGTTGAGAAATTAATATTCCCACATCCCCTTGTCACACTATGCACTGTGAGCCTTAGGCATAGAAGTTCCACTGTAGCTGCATCACAGATGGATGTATGGAGCTGGAAATGATTTGGAAACCTCCTCCTTGAAGACTTCATGATATCAAAGAATAGACATGTAGTTTCTTAGTGTAAGGTAAATATGTATCCTTGTATATATAGATAAGTATACCTCTCACCACTCATCAAGAAAGCTTCTTTTTGCAACAGTTGGAGACTATTAGAGAGTTCCACAACTGGTCAAACACAGAGATGAGATTATTCTTGCTAGTACAAAAAAATAGAAAAAATGAAAAGGGACAAAGTTCTATTGGAAAACATTACAATGAAAAATGTTTTAAAAATCTACCGACTTCTGGGAACTAGTAATTTAAATGTTTCATCCATATATAGAGATGAGTAATTTTGACCATAGTCTTAGATTAAAATTTTAAAGAAAATATTTATATAAATCTTTGAATATTTTATTGTGGAAAGCACTACACATATCATGGATTTTATTCCTTTAGTATTTAAGCACAGTGTAGTAGTTATAAACAACTGTTTATAAGTAAGGTTTTCCTGAGATCTCTAAAAGTTTCCTACACTTCCTCAATATCACATCTCCCCAGAGCCTGGTAATAATTATGCTTTTGCTTTCTATGAATTTGACCAGTTGAAAATCCTCATGTAAATGGAATAATAGAACATCTTTCTCCATCATAAGAAAATAAATTTTCTTACTTAACATCCCTCAGTTGAATATTCAAAAGTTCCATGAGACAACCCACTTACTTTTTTAGGATCTGAGCCCTATTCTTCTGTTTTATGTTGATAGTGTTGTGCTCAGAAAAACCCAGATGGAAACAGAATACTCACAAACTCTCAAATGACTGCAGCACTTTCTCAACTTCCTCAATGATGTGGTGGGTATATTGTTGAAAGAAGTGCTGGCTTGACTTACTCCTCAAAGACATACAATTTTGTTTTTCTCTTCTATCATTTAATTTCATGTGGTAGATTTATTCAGAGGTCTCTCTCTGATGACATATTTTCTGTTTATTAACACACCTTTTTAATTGTCACAGGTATTAATAACATTAAACAATTTGTTTAAATAGATGCCAGCCTAAACATCAGCACATAAGAAAAGGACAATCTTGATTGTAAATATGATTAAATATTTTCATCTCTTTCTTCTTTTCTAACATTTATTGCAAGGCTCCAAATTGGAAATATTTTTTAGGAAATTATCTAAATAATTATGATGATAACAGATACCACTGTTGATTTCAAATCACAGACACGTGAAAATATAATATAATCAGACATCAAAAACTCCCTCAAGCTTTCTCAGGGACAAAAAGAGTTTAACTACATTCATAGTAATACATTGTAGGACATTTTTATCCACTAATAAATAAATAGCATACAAATTGTTTTGGTATTATATTTATTGACTTACTAATTGTAAATAGATACCTTCTGGACATTAACCGTTTTTTGCATATAATACAGTAATTCGAATATACATGTACCAATTGTCATTCTGCCTTTGAATAAATTAAAACAATACCTTTAAGCCCACATTAATAGTTTGAAGTTCTTCTGAGTGACTTGAGAATCAAGGTATCAATTAAAGCAATTAAATTTTATTTCATCAAATGTCTGTAATTATTATTATATTTATATAAGGAAGGCAACATGCTATTTTATGTTACATAAAAAGGAAATTATTACTACATTGAAACAAACACATATAATCAGCATCTTACATATAAATTTCCTCCATCCTTAAGCATAGGAAGAACAGATAAAATCTACTCATTGATGAAAATTATAGTGTATGGCTGCCATTACATGAAATATATCAATTAAAAATATCAATTAAATAAAATCAACATACCTTGAAACATATCAATTAAAATGGTACCTTCAAAAAGTGCAAATAATAATGACATATACGAGAGTGGCACAATTTATATTAATGAAACTAGAGATCACTTACACATTTTCTAATAAAATAGGCCTCTTTTGACTGGAAATTATAATATTTTAATGGAAGAATTAATGAGTTTGAGAATAAATAGCATTTCAGAAATGTGAAATGGAAAAATATTGCAAGTATAATAGTAAGTTTTAGTCATGTGCATTTAAGATGTTATACTAGAACTCATATGTTTGAAATTTCATTGAACAGACGAGTCACTTCAGTAATATTCACACTATATTATACTCAGATTTCAACATTTTTGTGCAAATGATCACAAACATAAACAAAAGGCAATATATAAGCTAGGAGAATTTGATAAAACATTACACCTTAAGAATTAAGTTATTCTATAAAAGTGAAAATGAAAATTAGAAAAGTTCAGGTAAAAATACTTAAAATAGGTGGAATCACCCACCCATCCAGACATCCACCAGGTCCAGAGAGAGGAGGAAGTTCGTTGCCTGGGGAAGAGGTGAACACAACACCAGGCAGGCTCATCACAGCCTTGTGCATAGCCTGTTGCTGACAGCCAGTCACACCTGCCCCAGCACAGCGGCAGGGCAGAGTCACGCAGTCATCCAGAAACTCACCAGGTCAAGAGGGCACCGGCAACCCACCCTCCCTTTTGAACTACAGTGAGGTTATCCCATTGAGAACAGCTATAGTGACATCGGAGCAGAAGACAGGCGCATGCTCTGCAGATAACCGACCTGACTATTACCTCCAGGTTTCTAGAGAACCTCCAGACCAGAAAGGAAGAACTAGCTGAATCTCCCAAAATATAACTAAAAATGGAAACTGGAAATATAGAACAACCAGCCCTCCATAAACCAAGGAGAAGACAATGAATGCACCTGTAGGAAACATGCAAAGTAAGTCTTCAATGCAGCAGAAAAATGTTTGAGATTCACACCAGAGTACAAACAATAAAACAAACCCACATGCCAAAAACAAAAAGAAAAAAATAACATGGGAAAAGGGCATAATATGTTCCCACCAAACTCTACCAGTCCTATAGATGATCCTTACAATGAGATCTCATTGGAAAAAACCCAGGACACAGATCTCAGAATAATCATAGACATAATCAAAGAAATTAAAGATATAAAAACAAATCAGAGAACTAAAGGGAGAAAATGAAAAACTCTGGAAGGAACTAGAGGGAGAGAATGACAAAATTGGGAAAGATACAGAAACACTGAAAAGATCCCTTGCTGAATTGAAAAAGGAAACCAAACAGCAAAGCAAGGACCTACAAGAAGAGAATAACAAGCTCCAAAGGAACTGGAAATACTTAGGAAATCACAGGATGAAATGAAAAAGGAAATTGAACACTAATCCAATCAACAAGAAAGGATGGGATAAAGGCTCAGAAGCAGATTGGATGAAGCAGAAAATAGACTATCAAACCTGGAAGACAGCATGGTATGGTGGTTTGAATGAGAATGTCCCCCATAGGCTTTAAGTATTCAGATATTTTTGCCTAGTTGGTGGCACTGCTCAGGAAGGTCTTAGAAGGTGTGGCCATGCTGGAGGAAGTCTGTCATTGGGGGCAGACTTAGTGAGTTTAACAAGCCTTGCAGTCTCCAGTCTCTCTCTCTTCTTGTGCTCATTGGGAGAAGTGAACCTTTTCTGCTCTGGCTCCAGCTGCTATGCCTCCCACCACAATGGACTCTAATTCCCTGGGACTGGCCATCGTAAGCTCAAACAAACTCTTCCTTTTATAAGTTCCCTTGGTCATGGTGGTTTTATCACAGCAACAGAAAAGTGACTAATACACATGGGAAAAATAGAAAGCCAAACAAAGATTATGAAAATTAAAAAAAAATCACGAGAGGAATCAGGAAATATGGGACACTATGTAAAGACCAAACATCTGCATCACAGAGATAGAAGAAGGAGAATCCCGAGACCACATTACTGATCAGATCTTCAACAGAATACTAGAAGAAAATTTCCCCAAACTGAAAAAAGACAAACCCATACAAATACAAGAAGCACATAGAGCATCAAATAATATCAGGAAAGAAATTCCTTATGGCATATCATAGTTAAAATGCTAGACACCCAAAACAAAGACAAGATACTGAAAGACACAAGAGAAAAATAAGTTACATACACAGGAAAAAAAATAAGAATTGCAGCTGACTTCAGTGCAAACTGTGAAAGCCAGAAGAATGTGGATCAATGTATTTCCAGCACTAAATGACTACATATACCAACCCAGAAAAAAAAAATGTAAATAAAACTTAAAGAAAAAAAAAAAGTAGTTCATTACATAAAGAAGATGAAAGAATGCATATCCCAAACCAACCCTTCAGAAAATTTCTGAGGCAATTCAAACTATAGAAGAAAGGAGTACCTATCTCCAAGCAGCAAGAGAGAGAAAATAATAAAAGTATAACTGTGGAAACATAAACCGAGACCAAGACTGCAAACAGAAAATAAGGTGAAAGGAAGAAATATATATCTCTCAATAATAACCTTAAATATTAATGGTCTAAACTTCCCAATCAAAAGACATAGACTGGGAGAATGAATTAGGAAATAGAATCCATCTATTTGTTGTCTACAAGAAACCCATCTCACCCTCAAAGACAGACAGCAACTAAAAGTGAAAGGATGGAAAAAGATATTCCAAGCAAATAGTACCAAAAAGCAAGAAGGAGTTGCTATTCTAATATCAGACAAAATAGACCTCAATGTAAAACTAATCAGAAGAGAAAATGAGGGTCAATACATCCTTATCAAAGGAACAATTAACCACGAAGATTTCACAATCATATGTGCACCGAACTCCAGTGCAAAAATTTTATAAACACAATCTTGTAAGACCTTAAGGTACAGATTAATCCCATGACACTAATAGTGGAGGAGTTGAACCCCTCACTGAACCCTTTGGATAGGTTAACTGGAAAAAGAATAAACGGAGAGACATCTGAACTGAACAATACATTACTAGATCAAGGAAGAGCCGGCACATGCCTTTAAAGCTAGCACTTGGGAGGCAGAGGCAAGTGGATCTTTGTGATCAAGGCCAGCCTGGTCTACAGAAGGAATTCCAGGCCAGCTGGTGCTACAGGGAGTCCCTGCCCAATTAATTAATTAATTAATTGGTTAATAAATTGATTAATTAATTGAATGATTAATTAATTAATTGTTCCTGGACCTAAAGAAAAATGATAATACAGCAAAACAAAACAAAAAACAGAAAGAACACAAAGAAACTAACACTGCAGCTAAAACTACTTGAGACAACAACAAATGCACCTTAAACCCAACAGACAGGAAGAAATAACAAAAATCAGAGCAGAAAGCAATAAAATAGAAACAAATAAAGCAATACAAAGACTCAATTAATCCAAAAGTTGGTTCTTTTAAAGGATAAACAAGATAGACAAACCTCTAGCCTAGCTAACAAAAGAAAAAAAGAGCAATTCCAAATCAATAGAATTCATGATTAAAAGGGAAACGTCACAACAAATAAAAGATCCAGACAATCATATGGGAATAATTTTAAAAACCTATACTCTAATAAATTTGAAAAAAAGAGAACTGTATGAAAATCTGAAATCCCGGAAATCAACAAAGCTTAAACAAAAAAGATATTCAGCTTAAAAAGACCCATAATATTTGAAGAAATTGAAAATATAATAAAAAAATCTCCCACATCAAAAAAGGCCTGACCCAGATGGTTTCATGGCAGAATTCTATGAAACATTTAAAGAGGACTTACAAGCATTACTACTCAAACTGATCAAAGGATACAAAGGGAAAAATCTCCCAAATTCCTTCTATGAAACCAAGATCACCCCAATACCAAAACCAGGCAAATATACAACCAAAAAAGAAAACTATAGACATATCTCATTAATGAACATAGATGCAAAAATACTCGACAAAATACTCAAATCGCATACAGACCCAAATCAAAAAGATCATTCATCATAACCAAGTTGGATGCAGGGATGGTTCAACATATAAATATCATAAAACACATAAATGGACTGAAAGACAAAAAGCAAAATATCATTTCAATTGACCCAGAATAAGCCTTTGACAAAATATAGCATCCTTTCATGCTTAAAGCTCTAAAGAGAATTGAACAGGAGCCAATTTTCTTCAATTTCATCAAAGCCATATACAAGAAACCCACAGCCAACATCATCCTAAATGTAGAAAAGATAGAAGCATTCACCTTAAAGGCAGGAACCTGGCAAGGCTTCTCCCTATTGCCATTCCTCATATATTGCTTGAAATGCTCGCTGGGGAAATAAGGCAAGAAAGGGAAAATAAATGACTACTACTTGGAAAAGAGGAATTCTAGCTATCCCTTTTTGCAGATGGCATGGTACTTTACTTAAGGGATGCTAAAAACTCCACCAGAAAAGTCCCAGAAACAATTAAGAGTTTCAGAAGTGTGGCAGGATACAGTATTAACTTAGAAAAATCAATAGCCTTTAGCATTATATTTGGTTCTGAATAGAGAATAATCCTTTTCACAGTTTCTATGTCCATTAGTCAATTAAAGAAGGCAGTTTTACTGATTTTACAAGAGAATACCTCTATAACAGCTGGCTCCAACTCTCCAGCTGAGAATGACCCCATATCATCTTTATTTCTCCTTATTTCTATGGGGGGGGAGGTTAAGAAAGTTCTTCTTGTTATTAAAACCTATTTGCTGGCACCTATGAAGGTAAGCTTTCGTTCGGAGTCATTATAAAATATATTGTTTTTAGTAGGATCCACGAGGGGCCTGGTGTCTGCAGCACATCTGAGGCTATTTCTTCCCTCTCAAGCCCAGAGGAGTCAATCCTTTCTGCTCGACTTTCTGGTACTATCCCTACTCACTGCCAAAGCTGATATTTTCTTCTCAGCCATTAAGTTGGTGAACTCTGGACCTGTTTGGCACCTACAAATCTTCCCTAGTTATATTTAAGATTTGGGTTGCAAGGTTTTTTGGCAAAAACTTTCATATCTTATCCCTCCTTTTTTATTTAAGGTTTTTATTTTTATGACCCAATGAGTCTCAAAAAAAAGCAGTTGTTTTATACAAACCTATAGGGTGGAATCAAGGCACAGATTTCATCAAATTCACCCATGCTGTTTTGGGTTATTGTATGTGATTAACTTGGAAAACAGTTTATTTTTTTGAGTTAAATCATCCTATAGGTGAAAGAGATTGCTACCAGGTGATACTATATGACAGCAAAAATTATAGAGAACATTTTGTTTTTTATACCCATCCCACACAGTAATTGTTATACAGGTCTTAGTTAAAGCTACATGTGGACAAGAGCTAAAGTTTCCCTTAAGCTATGCACTTAAACAAATATATTCAATACTCGGAGCTCTGACATCAACAATGGGATTATTCTACCAAGGAGATGTTGGCCAGGGGATCCAAGCCCCCACAAATGGTAAAAGGCTCCTTGCCTCCAAACTGGGATACTGCAGGAAGAGAGGCAATAAGGCCCTGCTGTTGAAACTGATATAAACATGGAGAAAGATGTATGGAGACCGCACTTGCAAGTATACAGATGGTCTCTGGGATGCCAGAGGTGTTACCAAAGACCACTAAACCAATAAAGCAAATATAGGTCTCCTTGAGTCAAGCAGACTCCTCCATCAGCACCAGCTACACTCATCTGCCTGGAAATACTGTCCAGCAGTGACAGCCATATGTCTGTATATCCCAAATCTAATGGCTATTAGCTCTCTCCTTGAGGAATAACCCACAGCCAATGCCACACAAGCCTACATCCTCTAATGGTTAGGAGATGTTTATAAACCACACGAAGACCCTTGCCATACTTAACAGAAGAAAATGTAAATTCATGAATTATATACCATCCAAAACATCTGTGTCTATACCAAAGAAACCTACCATAACATTAGTACTGTTTAAAATACCTATATATCTAATTGTGTGTGCTTCATTGTGGATCGAAAGGCTTATATTATTATCTCTGTCTTAATACCTAAATATCTATTGCATGTGCTTCATTACTAGGATCGAAAGTATTGCCTGGACAAGCTGGCAGCCCATGAAAGAAAACAGCCAGAACTGACTAGAGACCAAGACATCAGCTCCAGAGAAAGTAGAGTGTTTGCTTCTCATCCACCTGTGCCCCTTTTCTAAGCCTAGGGAACAATCTGCGGGAAGAGGGGGCGGGCGTGGTAGAATGTAAGGGCTTCGATTGGGGGTTAATGTGAAACTACCGCACTATAGACTGGACAATCTTTGATCAACTTGATTGAACATACAAAGCCCCCCCCCTGCTGGATGGTGAGACCCATGAGCTGTGTGGGTTTGGCAACAACTGCTTGCAAATTGGTTTTACAGAAGGATTGCTTGTACTCAACATTTATCACTTATGTTAAAAAAAAATGAAAACAAAAACAAAACAAAAAACAGAGAACAGAGAGGAAAGTTGCAAAAACTTATGGCAGAATGATATTGGATGGGAGGGGGGGTGGGGGGCGGGGAAGGGAAGGGGATATATGCCTGAGCTGAATTGGAAAATGATGTATGAAATACACAAAGCATCAATAAAAAAATAAATAAAAAATAAAATTATATACTTTAAACTTCAAAAAAATAGAATGATGTTAAGTCTAAAAAAAAGAAAAGAAAAATCAATAGCCTGGGGCTGGAGAGATGTCCTAGTGGTTGAGAGCACCGACTGCTCTTGTGGAGGACCTGGGTTTGAACCCCAGCACCCACATGGTGGCTGAGAACTGTCTGTAACTCCAATTCCAGGAGAACTCCAGTTCCAGGGGAATGTGAGACCCTCTTCTGGCTTCCGCAGCATTGCACGACACAGGTGCACAAACCTGCATGCAGACAATACATTCATACACATACAAAAATAAATTTAAAAAATTAAAAAAAAAGAAAAATCAATAGCCTTTCTTTACACCAACAACAAGCAACTGAAGAAGGAGTAAAAGTAGACATTCTTATTCACAATAACCTCAAAAGGAATGAAATATCTAGGAATAAATCTAACCAAATACACCAATGATCTCTACAACAAAAATTTTATAATGCTTTCTTTGATGTTCTGCATATTTCAGACATCATTTCTCAGTTCAATTTAGATATATTCCCCTTTCCCTTCCACGTCCCCCCCTCCAAAGATCATGCAGTCTGCCATAACTGTCCTGCATCTTTCTCCCATTCTTTTTTTATGCTTAGGAATTCACATATTCCTCCTTTAATTTTATATTACTCTAAAATATGAATGCATACTTTCTACTCATATACAGTAATTACAGAGTCTGAAAGTAAGTTGTGGATTGATTCTAGATCCCATTAAGAGATTTATATTATAATAACATAGTTGCTTTCAGATAAACTGAAATATAACAGTAATGTTGTTCAGCTTGACTTTCATCTGGAGATTTGGTACTAGCATCCACAAATGAGGTAAACAATTTACCACTTGTTTTTCTGGGACTGTGTTACTTCACTTACCATAATGGCCTCAATTTCCATCCATTTAACTGCAAAGTTCATGATGTCATCCGTCTTTACTGCTGAGTAGTACTCTATTGTGTACATGTACCACATTTTTGTTATCCACTCCTCCATCGAGGGGAACATGGGTTGGTTCCAGCTCTTCGCTATTGTGAAGAGAGGTACAATAAATATGGATGTGCCTGTATCTTTGCAGTAGGATGATTCTTGTGGGTTTCTACCCAGGAGTGGTTTGACTGAGTCAGGTGGTAGACTCATTTTGAGTCTTTTAAGGGTTCTCCACACTGCTTTCCATAATGGTTGTACAAGTTTCCATTCCCATTAGCAGTGGATGAATGTTCCCCTTTCCCCACAACCTCTCCAGAATTTGTGGCTTTTGTTTTCTTGAACCTACGAGACAGGCATAGGAAAAGACTTTCTAAATCAGACAGCAGCTGCACAAGAAATAAGGTCAACAGTTGACAAATGGGACCTCATCAAACTCAAAACCTTCTGTACAGCAAAAGAAACAATCAAGGAAGTGAAGAGAAAATGCACAAATTGGGGTGGGAGGAAATCTTCACCAGTGATTCATCTGACAGAGCATTAACATAAAAAATATATAGACTACTCAAAAAACAAAGAAGTCAGAAAACAAATGACCTAAACAAATATGGAGTAAAGAGCTGAACAGAGACTTCACCAGTGAGGAATTAAAGATGGTGGAGAAACATCTTATAAAGTGTTCAGCATCATTAATAATTAAGTAAATGCAAATTAAAACCATCCTCAGATATCATCTCACTCCCATACAACAAAAATTTTAAACCCCTGAAGAAGGAGATTGAAGAAGACATTAGAAGATGGGAAGACCCCTTTAATCCTAACACTTGGGAGGCAGAGGCAGGTGGATCTTTGTGAGTTCAAGGCCAGCGTTATCTACAGAGCAAGTCCCAGGACAGCTGGGGCTCCAGGGAGACCCTGTCTCAAAAGTACCAAATAATAATAATAATAATAATAATAATAATAATAATAATGATGATCAAAGATGGGAAGACCTTCCATGCTCATGGATTAGAAAACATTTTTAAATACTGAATATAATTGCAGAATTCCTGTAAATTATTTTAAGATGAGACAGCCCATCAGTACCAGAGAGAAATAACCCCCAGGTTCAGATATTTATGTGTTTTTCATTTTAAAAATCGGTGCCACAACGTCCCAATGATTATCAAACAACCTGTCTGGGTGGCCTTCGAAAGCCAGAGAATTTGTTTCCCGAGGAGCATGGAACACTTAGTTATTCATAAGCAGGACCTGAGCACCATTGGGCCACATCCTATGCATGAAACATGAGATGCCCTGGACGCCAGGGGAACTACCTGGGTTCCTACTGCAGAGCTTGCAGTAGAAAATCTCCAGAAGGAACACAGGGATCTTTTACATTCCTTTTTCCAGGAGCTGAAGTGAGAGAGAGCGAAAATTTGTTGGTTCTTTTAGCAAAGTGACAGGCACTGGCTGACATCTGGTGTCAAAACCAAGACCTTCCTGTTCATTTAGGGTGGAGGCTCTCAACAGAGGGCACATTTGGGAATTTCTGCAGTTTTGGTTGTCACCCTGGGAACCTACTGCTAGAAATTAGCATGCTGGGATCCTCTGAGACACTCCACAAGTCTCTACCACTGCAGAAGAGCTGGCTGCAAATATCAGTAGTCCCCAGGTTGAAGATGGATTTAGGAGCTCTTTTGCAAAACATTGTGGAGGCCTGACTATTTCAGGGTTGCTGAGATCATTCTAGATCTGCTGGATCTCCTGACGAGCCCTGGTTGTCTAGGGAGGATAAGGAGAATTCTTATGATTGTTAAAGTCTAAAATTATTTGCTCCATAATCAAAGGCTTTAGTCCCAGAAAAATACAGCATGAAATTATCCCTTTGCTTAGAAAGAATGTGTGTAGTGGAAAGGTAGAGGTGTTGTTTGTGTCCTAAGTATAATAAATTCTTAATAAAATCGCAAAATAAAAAAACAAAAAATGTCAATTCTACCCAAATTAATACATGGATTCAATGAAAACCCAAATAAAATCCCCAAGAGTTTCTTCACAGATTAGGAAAAATAATCCTTAAATTTATATGGAAAAACAAAAGACCTCAAATAGCCAAAGCAGACCTGAGTGAGATGAGCAACACAGTGGGGATCAATATACCAGACTTCAAAATACATTACAGGGCTTTCATCATAAAAAAACAAAAACAAAAACAAAAACAGCCTGGTACTGGCACAAAAACAGACCTGTAGACCAATGGAACAAAATTGAAGATGTAGACTTTAGCCTAGACAATTTCAGCCACCTCATATTTGACAAAGAAGACTCTAAGAGGAAAGAGAGAATCTACAGGAAATGGAGTTGGCAAAACTGGATCACCACTTTTGGAAAAATAAAATTAAACACCTACCTTTCACCCTGTATAAAAATCAAATCCAAATGATTCAAAGACCTGAACATGAAACTCAGAACTATGAAGGTGATTGAAGAAAATGTTGGCAGCAGCCTATAAGACATAGGAGTAGAAAAAGTCTTTCTAAAACAGACAGTGCCTGTGCAGGCAATAAGGTCAGAAATTGACAAGTGGTACCTCATTAAACACAAAAGCTTCTGTACAGCGAAAGAAATAATCAGTGAAGAGAAAACCCACAGAGTGGGAGGAAACCTTCACAGCTGATACATCTGACAGAACATTAATGTCCAGAATATATAAACTACTCAATAAACAGAGAAGAAAACAAATGACTCACTTAAAGGATGGAGTAAAGAGCTGAATTATGGGGCTGGAGAGATGGCTCAGTAGTTAAGAGCACCAACTGCTCTTCCAGAGGGCCTGGGTTCAATTCCCTGCACCCATATCTACAGATTGTAGGGAACCACAACAAGAAAGTACTGGGACAGGGAATGGATTGAAGGTGTAAAGTTCTCACCCCCAAAATAATCCTCTGCTTTGAAAAACTTTGAAAAGACTCAAAACGGTATATAGGACATGTATGGCAGACTGCATGAACCTGGAGGGGTAGGGGGGTGGAGGGGGAAATGAGTCTGGATTAGACTGAGATGCTAAGTATGAAGTGCACAAATCTTCAATAAAAAATAGTTAAAATAATGCCCAAACTATTTTCTTCAAAACTCAATTGTCTAAAAGATTTTGCATGGTAAAATTATAACTAAGAAGTAATTATATAAATAAGTAATCTAGCAATAAAATACGTTCATTTGTAAAAGTGATTTTTAAAAGATAATATTCAGTTATACATTTTCCAAAAATAAAAATACACAAGTTAGTAATATATATTTATATCAAAACATTCATATTATCATCCAAATAATGAAACAACAGGCTAATCTAAAATTTCCTGGTCCAAGATGCTCACTAATTACAAATTATGATCTAAATATAATATATGGAATGACCCAAATAAAAGATGAATTTTAAGGTATTGTACCTCATTAATTAGATATGGCATGTAATGAAAAGTAAGGTTTCATATTATATGAACATCATGCAACAGCAGTTATATTTTTATAATAATTGGGACCAGATGGATTTAAAAATAATATTAATGTGTTGATTACATATGCATGTGATTTTAGAAAACAACCTGGAAAATGCACAAAGCTATTCTCGAAATTATTAATTGTAGTTGAATTTATAAAAAAGGCATTTGTTATATACAATTGTTATGTCTTCTTAAAGAAAACTCAAGGACAAGAATGCAATAGTAAATTTAAATCCAAATAAACATTCTAGGTCAAGGCATATGAAAATTTCTCTGTCAAATCATTAGCATGAGGCTCAATCAGGAAGAAAACCAAATTTGAATCAGCCATCAATCAAAACCAAGAATGTTGTAAGTAGACCAGAAACAATGCAGCAAATGCAAGTGAGATCTTTCCCTATTGAACAGACTTCTTTCTGCTAAATAATCCAGATTCAATGCAATCCCAAATAAAATCCCCCAGAGTTTCTTCACAGATTAGGAAAAATAATCCTTAAATTCATATGGAAAAACAAAAGACCCCAAATGGCCAAAGCAGAATAGGTGTACTATATTAACAATAATTACAGCACTGAGATTGATATGATTTTGTATTTGGATTTTGTATAATAATATTCCACATTTTATTCAATCAAAATTAGTAAATGTTTATATAGAGCTTAAGTTCAGTGTTAAAGGAATTCCTGTGCTTTAAAAACATTAAAAAAATAAAATTACACAAATTATAATTTGACAGTTTTGCCAGTTTGAGATATCTTAGTGCTTCATGTGTTTCCTTGTCTGCTTTTGCACTGATATTTTGTCACCTATAAGTTCATTTTGATTATCCAGCAAGTGAAGCTATTTATTTTTCCTTCTTTTTAAACATCTTATGACACTCATTTATAATATACTATTATGTTTTTGTAATGTCTACATTTATCATATTCTCACAGGAAATGTAGTGGCCTGCACAAGGTCTGCACAAAGTTTAAGCTAGTCAATATTCTAGGATAGAAGAAAGAAGGGTTTACAACCATCCACCCCAAACTGAGAAGCTTTCGACAGCTGATCTCTTCTGGGTAGAGAACCAGGTTCCCAATGTGATTCCCTTAAGTCAACTAGGTCTCAGTAGATGTCACTACAACCTTGAGTAAATGGGAAAGATAGATTCAAGATTGGAGCAAAAAAATAAAAAAATAGGACATCGAGTTGAGGGCAGAATGGAGGTAGAGATGAATCTTCAAGGAATTGTAGGAAGAGTTGGGTGTAAATGTGATTAAAATACTTTGCATTATGAAATATTAAATAATTAATAAAATATTATAAAATATAAAATAATATAGAATGGCTTGAGAATATTATTTCAAATTCTTATTCTTCTATAGTTGTTAACATACTATAGTTTTATATTGTAACAGAAACATTTATATCAGAAAAGACATTCTTATTTACCTTTCTCACACTCACAGACTTTATTATATTCACTTTTCATAAACTGGATTCTCTCAATTTCTCAACTACAACATATATTTATATAGCTTATGCTATTGAATTTCTTGAGCTTCATTGACAATTGACAAAATCTATTCACTTCACATATTAACTATGACTTGATACATTTTATGGCAAAAGTACTGTCACAATCAAGCCAATGAATACATTCATCCTCTCAGAAACTTGTCATGCTTTATGAGTGCATATGAGGAGATCACTTTAACAAGAGTCACCATCACATAATTAGACTCCAGTAACATTCATTTTCCCACTGAAAGCTTATCACATTTAAGCAGTATTTCCCATTTCCCTCACCACCTGCTATCGAGTAACCACTGATTTATACTGCTCTGTACTTCTGTGAGATTAACATTAATAAAGTCACACAAATCAAGGAAAAATAAAATGAATTAATATATATTTTAAAATGCCTTTATTGATTATTTGTGTATTTCATACATAATCTTTCAGAATTATTATATTTTTAAGATTGAACATTTTGATAATATTTTATTAAATGGAACAATTCCGGAAGTCACATTTTTCATGAAATGATAAATTCACTATAACCTAAAATAACTGTTTGTATTTTTAAGATTATTAAACAAAATTTTCAATAGAGTCTTTCGTTTTACATGAAGGAATCTTATGCCTAATTAATTCACTGAATTGTTAAACATCTAGGCATATATACATATATATATACATATATATAATATATGTATATATAATATATGTATACATATATTATATGTATATATTATATATATAATATATAACATAATATATATATACATATATATATGTATATTCACAGTGTCCATAATCTTAAATCAACATTGACCTTATCATCTTGAAACTTATATTGTAATTCTAGGTATAACTGCACCTCCTAACATCTACCAAACTATTAAGTGGTCCACGTATTGCTTAGGCTACTTCACACCAACAAATTGTCTTTTGATTTTTCAAAAAGCAATATCTCATTTTTTTTACTTTTAAAATATTTTATTGAGATTTTATGCATTTCAAATAATAGACTTTAGACAAATTTAGAATCCCCATCATCCAGGGCTGGAGAGATGGCTCAGCAGTTAAGAGCACCAACTGCTCTTGCAGAGGACCTGGGTTCAATTCCCAGCACCCACATGGTGGCTAAGAACTGTCTTTAACTCCAGTTCCAAGGGAGTCTGATGCCCTCTTCTGACCTCCATGGCATTGCACAACACGGGTGCTCCAACCTACATGCAGACAGTACACTCAGATGCATAAAAAAATAAAAAAGAATCCCCATCATACCTGGCAACCCATTCCTCCACACACACTGAATACCGTGCATTCTGTAATACAGTCTGCTCTCCCTTACCAGCTCTAATCACTTGCCAAATACCCCTAGGCTAGTGTTGGGGCCTGTTGCCTTTATTTTATGCTGGTTTTTTTTTTTTTTTTTCTTTTCCTGATTGGGTCAACATGGGTCTTGTTGTGCATGTTTTCCCAATAGTTTAAGTTCATATGAGCAAGTTCCAATCAGCAGTCACAACGACTGACACGGCAAGCTATCTCTGTTGGTGCAGTAGTGGCACTGTTATCTAGGGGGTAATCAACAGCTATGTGATTGAACTAAATCCCTCTCAATGAGAGGGATCTCATGTGTGGCACTGTAAAAATACTGAAATACACATAGTCGGAGAAGTTCTAGATCCTAGAGAAAACATTATCACTGCCATATCTCTAAATAAATGCCGTTTTTACTGTATTATATTTTCAGACAAATAGACATCTCAGCAGTCATCAAAGAAACTTCTTTCTGCAACTGATGGAGGCTTTTACAGATATGCACAACTGGTCAAAAAGAATATATATCTAAGAGATGTCCAGCCCTAAATGATACACGTACAGTGAAACATTTACACATAAGGCTCATGGAATATATCAGAATAAGGGGTAGAAAGAATACTAATATATCACATTTTATTTATGAAGTTTGGGCCAAATGATGGTTAAGATATTTCATGATGATTACAGTTACTGTAAAGATTGAAATGAAATCAAATTTAAGAACAGTAATGAGGGGGCTGGAGAGATAGCCTAGCGGTTAAGAGCACCGACGCTCTTGCAGAGGACCCGGGTTCGATCCCCAGCACCCACATGGCGGCTAAGAACCGTCTGTAACTCCAATTCCAGGAGAACTCCAGTTCCAGGGGAATCCGAGACCCTCTTCTGACCTCCGCGGCATTGCACGACACGGGTGCACAGACCTGCATGCAGATATTCACATACATTCACATGCATTCATACACATACAAAAATAAATAAATAAATAAATAAATAAATAAATAAATAAATAAATAATGAAAAAAAATTAAAAAAAAAAAAGAACAGTAATGAAAAACATAAACATGCCTTAGAATCTTTCTGTTGCTGTGAGTACATACTCTGACAAAAGAAACTTCAGGGAGAAAGAGCTTATTTTTGATCAAAGTTTGATTGTGTCGTCTACATTGTTATGGATATTAGAGTGCCAGTAGCTTGAGACATAGGTATGACATTCACAATCAGAAAACAGAGAGCAATGAATGCATGCAATCAGTTACTCAGCTATTTTTTTCTGCTTATATAGTATCACATCAGGGAATGGTACCATAACAGTGAGTGATTCTTCCTACCTCAAACAAGGCAATCAATGTTAATTTCCCATAATCATGCCCATGGGCTCATTACCAGGTGATTCTAGATCCCATCATGTTGACAATTCAGATTAGTCACCACATATATAATTATAAAATCTTAAGATATAGTTAGGTAGGAATGTTCAGAATGCTATGAAAATGAGTGTAAGCTAATAAATTACTGTGTTATCAGTAAAAGTTTACAGATCATAGATATACAATTGAAACAAGTGCAGAGAATAATCCATAAAAATCATGAGTGGAGAGAAGATGATAATCCTGCTGTTAATGACCTTGAGACAGGTAAACACCACGTGGAATCACAAACCAAATTAGGGGCACACAGAAGGGGAGGATGCAGAATAAACATCAGTAAAGGGCTTAATTTTTTCCAAACATGTCTCTGTTTTCAAATTAAAATCAAACTATTTTAAAATTTTACCATGAAAATTTTAATTCAGATTTTATGAATTATTCACTATATCAAATAATCATTTTCTTGGCTTTTGCATATTCATATATAGAAAATTGGTTTGTATTAAGAGTAAATCATTATAAACATGGTTTGGAAATCTCCCAGAGATCGGAGTAACGATAATAATTCATGAATTTCAAGGACCAATTGGTGTTGGTTAGTGTTTCACACTTGCAAAGCATTCATTCAATATTAATTTATCTGTTTTAAACTTTTTCCAGTTTATTGCAACCATATATATATATATATATATATATATATATATATATGTGAATACATTAAAATAGCGTGGTTTACAAATAGAGAAGCAGCTGGAGAGATGTCTCAGTAAGTCATAGTTCATATTCTTCTTGCATAAGACCAGAAGACAGTCGCCAGCACCTTCTACAGTATGTCTCACCTCTGCCTATGACTCCAGTTTCAGGGAATGTGATGCTCTCTTCTGGTCTGTGAGGACACTACACTCATCTTCGCATACCCACACACCTGTGCATACATATAATTAAAAATAATATTCAACTTGCGAACATGTTGTTCCTGTGAAAACATGCCTCAAGACTTCTTCTTCTATATGATTCCTCCATACTTATCAAAATAACAAGTGACATGCTATTTTCTGAATTTTCCTGTTGTGGATATCTATGATTGGAATCCTGTTAGGTATAAGAAGCTTCTTTCCTTAGCCTTGTATTTCCAATGCTTATTAATGTTGAAGCATGCACCAGTCCCTAAATTACCATGTAAAACCTCAGAAACGGAACAAATTAGTGTGTTATTTACTAAGTATAAGGCATTGGAAGAAAATAAGTCTGAGCTCATTATTCAGAATGCAAGAATATTAAATATTGCTTAAAACAGTATGAATTTTCAGAGCTAATGAAGAAATTGTATGAAAGAAATTTCATCATATATAAATTTGTAATTTATTTTCTAGGAAGATTTCTAGCTCTTCACTCAAACCCACCACACTTCTGTGTGCATTGCTGCATTTTTACATGAGTTTACAGATAGTAATTTGAATGTTATCCACCTTTTTGGATATTATGATTAACATTGCTATAATCATGAGTGTACAAGTTTTTGTGTATGCAATATAGGTTTTACTTTTAGATTTATGAGTCTGGAAATAGGTGGATAACATGGTTAGTTTTAAGAGTTTGAGGAACTGTCAGTCATTTCCAAATGATTGCACAATGTTAAATTCTTTTCAGTAGGATTTGAGAGTTGTAATTTCTCCACATACCTACCGACACTTTTTTCTTATGACTATTTTATTCTACATGTATTAGTGTTTGTAAAGCACTATCTCATTATTTGACTTTCCTTGTTGATGAAAGACTCTTGATTTTTTTTTCTTATACATTTTGATGATTTTCACCTCTGGATTGGAGAAGGATTTACTCAACTAATTTTGGCATTCCAGTATTTTTTGATGTTTTATTATTGAGTTAAATATATATATATATATATATATATATATATATATATATATATATATATTAGAAAATGTGTTCCCAATATGTCTTGCTATTTCAGTGCTATAATAAATACATCCACTTGCTTCACTTGCTTTCATCTTCAATTGCTTATAGATTTATGTCTGAAGCTGACTTACTGACCTAGATTTATTTTGTTTTTATTGTGGTTTTGTTTCCTTCACATTAATGAATGAGTTTGGATTTATGGAAGACACTTGGTCTTTGACATTACACAGTGACTCATGCCAGAGTGAGTTCACAGTGGTGGGTGGTGGGGGAGGGAGGTTGTGAAGCAGAGGAAGAAACTCAATAACACAAACCGAAATATACATTCTCATAATATTTTAGGTAGGCAATTTAGCATTTAATAAGTAAAAAATAATCAGATGAAAATATATCTGAAGAATGAAATAAAAGCAGACTGGGAAATTACATGAGCAAGTTAGCAATCAAAGCAAAGCAAGAAGAGTGTGCTAAGTATTTTCCATATGGCAAACAAATATCTGAAAAAGCTTAGATATCGAGAATTTATAATTTACTTATGTAGAGGGGCTGGAGAGATGGCTCAGTGGTTAATAACACTGACTGCTCTTCCTGTGGAACTGAGTTTAATACTCCCAGCACTCACATGGTGGCTAACAACCATCCATAACTCCAGTTGCAGGGTATTCAGTGCCCCCTTGCCTCCACAGGCTTTGGGTCACATGGGCGCAATTACATGCATGGAGGCAATACACTCATACAGATTAAAAATTAATAAAATAAAATATTAATAAAGTGAAACTTGGCTATTCAATCTAGAGAAGAATAAACTTTATTGTGGTAAGTTTTTACAGCACAGACATATTCAAATTCAGAAGAGAGGCAAATTAATGTGCTATGACATACATGTAAGACATGAGAAGAACTGGAACTTGCAGCAGCAGCTAAAGAAGTAGAGATGCTTCTCATAGGATGAAGTGGATGAGGCAAGATTGAAGAAACATCACATGCAATTTCCACAAACTATAATATTCACCACTTGATGGGAGCAAAAGAAATAACGAATTAAACAAAGACTTGATATTCTGGAGCTCAAAGCACTGTACCTATGGAAGACAGTAAAATTTAACAAGAGTGGAGTTCAATGTGGGTGGTTGTTTATTTGGTAAATTAGAGAAAATGGCAGGTACCTCCTCACATATCATCTATAAAGCAGGAAATGGTGAAGGTGTACAAAGACAGCAGAACAAAATATAAATTGTGATATTTGTGAACAAAATCTGTTTAAGGAATAGTTCACTACATATAAATTGAATCTTTGTTAAAGACTGTTGAATTACAATTTTTTGTAAATACTTCAAATTAAATTTTAGGGGTAAGGCAGAAACTATATAAAGATGAAAACTACATAAAGATGAAAACCTGGATATTGAGGTTTTTTTTTTCCTGACCTGAGCTTCTGCTACCTAAATGTCTGTGTCTTGAGTTTCTGTACCTTAGTTTCTCTAGTCTAATTTCTAGCACCCCCAAATTTTGTAACTTCAATTACTATGAAATCAGCTTCTCACATTCATGGCTTCAATTTCATTATCTCATTCTATCTGAATTCAAGTTCCATGGCCTTATATCTTATGACCGCAGTTTCCACCCCCAGTTACATGGCCTCTTTTTGATGTGCTTAAGCTCTCAACTCAGTTTCTCTTTCATATTCCTACTCTTAAGATTCCATGACCTGTGCTCGCTTCGGCAGCACATATACTAAAATTGGAATGATACAGAGAAGATTAGCATGGTCCCTGCACAAGGATGACATGGGAATTCTTGAAAAAAAAACATTCCATGACCTATATTAATTTGACCTCAGATTCTATCTGCTAAGACCTCTGAGTCCAGCATCTCCTAGTCTATACACAGTGGGGTTCCTTTTGCTTTAATTTATATGGTCTCTGTTTGTACCATCTCATGTTCTGTGGCCTCATAGTCTATAGCCTCTCTCTCTGTCTCTGCCTCTCTTCTCTTCTTGTCTCCTCTGTTTCTATCGCCTCTTGGTTTGTATGTCCTTAATTTCTATGATGTCATGATGACATCACAACTTTCTACGACATCAGCAGCTGTGGTCTCAGGTCCTGTGCCTTTGGTTTCTTTGATTTCAGTATTTATGCAATTTTTTAATTTAATTTTTTTCTTTTACTGTTTTGCCTGGATGTGTATAAGTGTACCATGAATAGATAATGCCTGCAGATCCCGGAAGAGAACATCAGATCCTTTATCACTAGACCTATGAGCCATGCACTGTGGCTCATACACTTAATCCCAGCATTTGGAGTTAGATGCAAGCATATTTCTTTGAGATTGAGGCCATTCTGTTCTGCAAAACAATCTCAGGGCAACCCAGACCTACAAGGACACTCATCTAAAAAAAGTTAAATAGAAAAGAACTGGAGCTATGGCTGACTGTGAGCTGCAATGTGGGTGTTTGGAAAGATTTTAAGAACCAGGGTTAGTGAATGACATGAGGAAGCTGAGTTTACCCCAGGCATTTCCTCTAAGATTCTGTGTCCTTAGTTTCTATAACTAAATTGTGTGCCCTCTATAGCTTTTATGTGAAGACCATAGTTTGCATGATCTCAGTTTCTATGACCACAGATTCTGTGTCCTGAGTTTCTGTGGTCTCATTTTCTGAAACTAGGGCTTCTTGGCCTTTGTTTGTGTCATCTCAGCTCCATGATCTCTGATTTCTTACTCTTTTCCGGGTCATCCATTTCTCCTGTGTCACATTTTGTTAGCTTGTTTTCCTTGACCTGAAATTCTATGATGACAGTTCCCTTCCTTCATTTTCTCCTAAGACAGTTTTTGTTGTCTGAGTTTATATAGTCTTAGGATCTTTAGTTTCTATAGACTCATTTTCTATATCCACATTTCTGATGTATTCCACTTCACAGTGTCTACATTTTTATCACCGTAGTATATTTGAGTGACTCCCTCCATGTCTACTTTCTACTTTGATATCAGGTCTCTCATTGAAAGTACAACTTGTTAGGGCTGGAGAGATAGCCTACTGGTTAAGAGCACCGACTGCTCTTGCAGAGGACCCAGGTTCAATCCCCAGGACCCACATGGCAGCTAAGAACCATCTGTAACTCCAATTTCAGGAGAACTCCAGTTCCAGGGAAATCCGAGACCCTCTTCTGACCTCCGCAGCATTGCACGACATAGGTGCACCAACCTACATGCAGACAGTACACTCATACACATACAAAAATTAATTCTGCTCAACTATCTGGCCAGCAAGCCCCTGGTCTCTGTCTCCACTTCTGCCACGTTGCAAATGCAAACACACACTGCTACATCCAGCACTTGTATGGGTATTCTGAAAGGTTCAACTTAGCCTTATGCTTATATGATATCACATTACCAGTAGAGCTGTCTCAATCTCATTTTCCATGGCTTCCGATTCTACTATATCAATTATGATAGCCTCGTTTTGGACATCCTCAATTTCTATCACCTCATTTTCCAAGGTTTCATTTTTCTGGTCTCAGTTTCTGTCACTCAGGAGTGCTATCCTCAGTGACTAAGCCATCAGTACTTGTTCTTTCCATTACCACAGTTACTGTGATCTCAGATTCAGGTTGTATGTCATCAGTGTTTAAGAAATCGTTTTATGTGACCTCAGTTTCTGTGACTGCAGGGTCTATGGCCTGAGTTTCTACTGGTCTGTTTTTTTGACCTCAGATCATATGACTATGCGTTTTGTGGTTTCATTTACTATTGCCTCATATTCTATCTCAGGTAAGAGCTCTCATTCTATGTCATCAGATTCTGAGAATTGGATTTTTATAGATTCAAATTATTTCTATTGTTTTTGTGGTCTGAGTTTCTCTGCCCTTGTTTATCTAACCCTAGTTTCTGTAGTGTCAATGTCTCTGATCTCAGCTCACACAACTGCAGTTTTCTAATTCTAATACACCAGATTCCATGGTGTCATGGAAACCTCTGTGACCTTGATTTCTGTTGCTTTGTTCTCTGTGACTCCAGGTTCTGTATCCCCAGGTTCTGTGGTTTCAGTTTTCAGTGACTTATTTATGGGTTCAGTTTCTATAACTTGTTTTTAAGATCTCTGTTACTCTGACCTCTGTTTCTTCTGTCACAAATTCCACGTCAACCTTTCTATTGCCTTAATGTCTAAAGCCTCAGTACCTAGAAACTCATGTTTTATGGTCATATTCTCTATGTCTTCAGTCTCTGTGATTTCCATTTATATGGTTTCAGTTTTTCTGATCTAGGTTTCTATGGCCCTCCTCCTTATGGATTAATTTCCCCTTTTCAGTTTTGATAGCCTGGTATTTCAACCACCATAAGCCTGTATACATAGTGCACACTTCTGTATTGAATAAAATTCATAACAGATTCTTGAAAATGTAGCATTTAATTTATAAAATTTTTATTCACTAGATAATAATGAGACTCTGTTGTGAAAGTAATACAGTAGGTTCTGTAGTATTTCCAAAGCCAATATCTCATTTGTTCAAAGATTTGTATAATGATTTAGATATAAAATGCCCTCCCAAGTTTCAAGTATTTGCATACCTTGTCCCTTTTTGAAAAGCCACAAAATCTGTAGGATTCCTTACAGGAGGAAATGTGTCTTAGAAATTCATAGTCTAACCCACTGGTAGTTTGCACTCTTTTTCTGTTACCTGATCTCTCAGCTTTCAGCTTCTGTTAAGATGTCTGCTGCAGCTATGCCTCTCCATGGGGAGAGACTCCTGTCTATGAAAGCTTAAGACAATATAAACTTTCTTCTATAAGTTGACTTCATCATGGTATTTTTTTATCACAGCAAAATAAAAATACAAGTTATTAGAGGTTTTCTTTTGAATTCTTTTCTAAGCTGAATAAATGGGATTTTGCTTCTAAAAAGATGCATGTAAAACATATAGTTCAAGTATGAAATGCATTTTTTGTCCTTTTGAGACATGGTTCCAGCTGGCATGGAACTCACTATGTAGACCCAGCTGGCTTCAAGCTTACAGATTTCCACCTACCTCTGCCTCCAAAGTGCTGGGATTAAAAGTATGTGCCACCATATCCTGATAAAATATATTTTTTCTGAAGGCTGGAATGGCTGTGTCTAATACAGAAAGTTTGCTATGACTTATAGTTTCACATAGTTAAAAAGTTTTCAATAGTAAAAATGTTAATTTTTCAATTAAAGTTATATTGAATCCTTGATAATTTCATGCAGTGCATTTTGATAATATTCTGACTGCCTCCCCATCTTATCTCATACCCACTCTATAGGAATGAAACTTTGCCTGGCTCAAGGCAAGGAACTGTAAGACCTGTCCCACAAAACCTTTGAGAGTTATCTGATATCTCTGCAGGCATTCAGTTGTCTCTGTGAGTTATTTATAGCTCCTGAAGTTCTGGGATATTGCAGTGTTTTCTTGCCTTGCCTATCTCTGCAAAGTTCCAGTACTGGATGGCTCCTTCTCTTGAGGTATTGAGCAAAATGTCGCACCTCTAGTTTACCAGTTGCACAAACAGGAGCTCTGCAGCCTCCTAGTAAGAGCCAAGGTGGCTTGCCCCTCCATTCTGCCTCCCCCCACTTCCTTGCCCAGGCCACAGTAACTTTGGTATATAAACACACTGCTGGCATGAATAAATGAGAGAGTTTTATCTCCCGGACTTTCTCTGAGCTCATGTCTGTTTTTCAAAATGAAAAATATTATTGTATAAGTCAAAAGTCAACCTGGACAAAGGTAGTCAAAGAATATACATTTGAATAAGTTTTGTGTCATGTACATAGAATCTGATGAACTGGCCAAAAGTTGTTAATGTAACCAATAGAGTACATAAATGTGTCTGAGCACCAGTAACCTCTGGTGCTAATGAAAACCATGTTGTTTTATGACTACAAACCCATAAGAACAATGAAAATTAAAAGCTCACAAGAAAAGTTGTGTATGGAAACACACACACACACGTATATACTTATATTTTACTGAATATAGCAATTTATTTGTATCAAAAGCTATTGACATTTTGCAAAATATGCCTGGAAAATTAAATAGCAATTGTATTACTTGCTATTTACAAAGAAATAATTAAATTTTGGCTTCCCAGAAAGTCACAGAATATCATATTGTTTTTCTTCTCAGAATCACAAATTGCAAATAATTCAAATATTGTCCTTTGGCAAATGGTTAAACAAAACTGATATATTAACACAAAGGAATAATAATTACAATAAATAACAAAAAAATCTTAGAAATCTCTTAACAGAGATAAATTGTAAAAACATATAGTTAGTAGAAAAAGTCAGAGGTAAAACTACTACATGCTATGACTTATGAAATGCATGTGTGTTTGTGTGCATGTGAGGTGTGTGTGTGTGTGTGTGTGTATGCTCATGTGTCATTTTCAAAAGTAAATCTAATCACTGTTGTCAAAAATGTCACTTTTTATAGAAGCTGAATTGGAGGAAATTGACAGATTGTAGTGTGTACAAATTTATCTGTAAATTAAAAATAAAGGAATAAATTTGAAGAAATAATAAAGAAATGAAAATTTCTGCATTGACAGACAAATTTAAAAACTTGATATTGTCCTGGGTGCATTGGTTTATATATTTGCCAAGTCTCAATTTGAATATATTTTGATACATATTTAAATACTTTTATATAACTTATAGGTTCAATTAAATTCTTGTGTATACTGATTTTGAACTATATTTTTGCTGTATATAAAATATGATATATAAATATATGGTTTGTAATAAGTGATTAGACATGTATTAAGTATGCTCTTTTCAAATAAATATGAAATGTTTTCTATTTGAAGCAGGAATAAGTTCAATCTCTCACCATGAAAAAACAAATCATTGACATTTCAAAGTTTAATCTTCTTACCATCTTTCTTCTATGTTAGCACTATTGATGTTTTCCATTAGTGTGGATACTTCATTGCTCTTAGAACTAAGGAATGTTTCCTTGACTTTCATTCCTTATAAAGATGGGATTAAGAGCACTTTGGCTTACTAATTTTCTTAGTAACTGATGGAAAACTCGATATGGAAGGTGCCATCAGAAATATTAGACAAATAATTAAATTTTGCCAGAAATTGATGAAGAGGAGGAGTTAAATTGCTGAATATTTCACAAAAATAAACCAAGATAAGGTCATACTGAGACAAAACGTAAAGAACAACAACAAAAAATCCCAAATTATGTTAAAAAGAATAACAAAGAAAGAGAATGAAATATAGTTTGCAGCAGAAGCTGAGTAGATATGATATATAAATATCTACATAAAATCACATTGGTTTCCATACGTCTAGTTTTTAACAGAGATTCTTTATTCAAGAAAGAATTACCATTCCACTTTTTTATATGCCACACTATAAAATGAGGGTCATTCTTGCTGTAGATGTTATTATGTGCTCTGAATGTATAACGAAGCATTAATGTAATACTTCAAGAACTATTTTAACTGCCAATGAGTAAAATATAAAATTAGAACCTTGAATAAAACCCTGTAGAAGGTGATATTTGCATATTTAGGTCCAATTATCCATCTATTAGGAAGCCTACAATATCAAGAAAATCTAGGATTATATTTTAGTGGGATTTCTCAAAAAGAAAGAAAGAAAGAGAAAGAGAAAGAAAGAAAACAAAATTAAATGTGCTACATTTATAGCTCAAAATTCACTTTTGAAATCCAGAATCAGTGATGGAAAGTTGGATTTTTACCAATGCATATAAGGCAATCAGGATCAACACTGACTTAGGCACTGGGAGAGGATGCTTATTTGACAAAACTTGATATAAATTACCAAGAATCTTTCTTACACTTTTTGTCCTTCTTAACCTTTGAATTGAAAGTTACAATGAATTTTATAATTATTATTCTATCAAGCTTTTATATTTTTGGCAGTTATTCTTAGCTCTGGGCCCAATTTCAAAGATCCATTCCTTAGTAGCATAAAGAAATACATGGAAAGTACTTTACTGTGTCAAACATACTAGTCCCTTGTGTTCAACAGTTTTACAAAAATGTTTAGTAATAACTGTAGCAGATGGTGCACATGTGATCCTTAGTACACTGCACTAAACAATTAGCCCAACATTATTTAACTCATGTTAGTAACTATTAAATAGAATGGTTCTGTGTCAATATCACTGTTAATTTCTTTCCACATTATAATGTAATAATTTCATTCTTTAATTACTTGGTATTTTATGTGGTCTCTAAATTATTCAACACTGGAAGGATTCATATCTGCTTCCATTTTTACATTATGAAATATAAATCCAATGAAAAATTTGCATTAAACACATATGCCAGTAACAAACAACAATAAATGGTCTCAGTAATATTATATATCAATAACCGTCAAAGAAGAGGTCATAATATTGAAATGGAGGAGATCATCGGGCATGCAAGAGAGAGATAAAGTCATGTAAATGTAGGACTCAGTATCAATTAAATTTTTTTTGAAACTATTGAGTATGTTGCAATATTTTTTGATGTATAATGATGAATATGTCTGTGTCTTAGGTAAAAGTCAGGTAGTTGGGGTGATTTTGTTTCTCAGGTGAGTCTAATATCTTCAAATTTCCTGTTCTAAAATCCATTCACAAACTTATAGTAAGTAAAGAATAACCAACTCCAAATCCAGTTTCACTTCATGTGAATCCTAAGGACATTTAATATGTTTAGTTAAAGGAAATGGTGGATTCCAAAGTGGGACTGAATTCAACATGTGCCCATTGAATTTTAAATCTATATTTTCATTGAAATAAAATTTATCTTTGTCTTCACCAGAAATTATTTAAAATAGGATTCTAACTTTAAACTTTTTATTTTATGGGTATGAGTGTATTGCCTGCACTTGTGTTGTGTAGCACCCATGGAGGTTAGAATAGGGTGTCTGATCCCCTGGAACTGGAGTTAAGGGAAGTTGTTTGCAACCATGTTGAGTGTTGGGAATCAAACCTAAGTCCTCCGTAAGAGCAGCCAATGCCCTAAAACACTGAGCAAACTCTTCAGTCTCTGACTCCCATTTTTTAATGTAAGATAAATGAAAGAAAACAGCATGTGTTTCAAAGGTTAAACTCATTAGAAAACAGATGAGTAACATTCTCATGTTACTATTGATACCTTAAGAAAAATGGTGCCAGATATTGAACTGGATTATCTTTTGAAAGTCATTTTACATTTTCTCCAATTTCTAATGGAATGATGTGGTTGAAACATATGTTTCCTGAATTAATTTACCTAGCCAGTCTTAAGTGGATTAAGTATTCCTCTAAGCTTTCATAGTTCCAATCAGAACTACCAGTCCTCAGAGATGACAATCTTTTCTTTCTAATTGTCTTAGCATTCAAATGGAATCAGGGAGGTATAGAAAATTTTAGAAGCAGAAAATGTATCCTAATAGCTTTGGAAAGCATGTGAGCTTGAAAACTAGGCTTATTTATAAGGAATTGGTATGGAAGTCATGTTAAAAAAAAAAGATATTTTCCAAATTGTGATTTCTACTTTGACATTATAATGTTTACTTCTAATAGTAGACTCTATTATGGAGCGAAGTACTGACTATTTAGTGAATATTAAATTTGAAGAATTTAAACAATTTATATAAACAAAGATATTTTATATTGATTTTAAAAAGAATAAAATGTTCTTTACTTTCCATTGTCCTGTAAAAATTGCATGCATATTTCATAGCTTGAGGTAATAGTAAGATACAACTGCAGTTTGTCAATCACAGGTCTTATCTGAGTTTCATGGGAACAGCGTCATGTTATCAGAAGTTTGTGCTCATACATGGATGTACAGGTGTGATTACAGTATAATAAGTCCTTTTGGTATATGCCAAAGAGTCGTGTAACTGGGATGTATGGTAGGTTCATCACTTCACAATACTGAAAAAATGGAAACAATGTAAATGTTCCACAACCATTGAATGGACAATGAAAATGCAGTACATCTATACACTGAGGCACTACTCAAAAAAGATGAAATTATGAAATTTTCAGGTAAATGGATTGGACTTGATAATGTTATTCTGAGTGAAATAACACAAAGAAAACCAGATGATGTATGTTCTCCCTCATTTGTGGATTGTAGCACCAATTGCTTACATGAGTATATATTCTATTAAACACTAGGATCCAAGAAATATGAAAGGATACATAGACATAAATGAGACAAAAAGTCCTGAAACAGAGGGGCAGTAAGGAACAGACGTTAAAAGATGTTAAACAGATGTTAACAGATGTTAACAGATGTTAACAAGAGGGTGAGGGTATTGGGTTAGAAGGGGAGGAGGGGGAGCTCAAAGGAGGGGACTATGATGGGAAGTGGGGGAGGTCAGGAAAGGGGGAGGGTGGGGATGATGGGAGTACTAGGGCTGGGGAGGGAGGACAGGGGTGGTAAGGGAAGAAGGAGAAATAGAGATGATTGGAGATTGACAGGCTGGGAAACCCAGAGTGTAACGTGATGCTCCCAACACCTCATGAGAGTTTCACATGCACTGTCTGAACATTAGTGCACAGGTTCTGAAACCTAATTGTGCATTAGGGAACACAGTGCAGGACAGAGGACACCTCTCTTTGAATGATTGGGACGAGCTATACAAGTGATTCTCAAAACAAAGTAGGCTATCTCCAAAGCTCTTTATTATTCACAAGAAATAGAGAATGAGGCCCTCCTTTTGAGAGCAGGACATGGTTTAGGGATTGGACCAAGATTAATGGAACAGGAACAGACCTGCAACTTTTTTTTTTTTTTACCTTTATTGGTGTAGTAGAGGCACTGTTCTCTGGGGGATGGTCAACAGCTATCTAATTAGAATTGGAATCACAGTCTACCCATGAGAGGCACTATAAACCCAGCCAAATGCACAGGCTGGAAAGGACATAGAGCCTAGAGAAAAGCCTGTTGGAGTCATATCTCTAGACACATTTCTTGCTATACACTAACTATGGAATCTTTTATTTACAAACAAGCATATCATGCACCACTGATCAATAAAGCTATTCTATGCAAACGATGGAGGGCACTGCATAGTCAGACAAAACATCTAAAAATCCCCATTCCCAAGAGACACATCTACAATTGAAACTCTACACCCAGAATGAGGAGCAGAGAATAAATGAGCGCATGACTCAATTCTCACCAGTAATGCTTCTGTGCACAATAGAGTGTGAGGCAAACAGAAGGCCAAAACTAGTCAACTTCCAAATAATGGGAGCCTCCATAGTGTGTATCCCCAGATGGGGCTACTATATTGAACCTCACCTACCCACAGCTCAGAGAATGCTGCAGAAGGTTGGGGGTGAAAGATTGTAAGAGCCAAGGCTGGTGCATGAACATAGAGAGGCAGTGACTTACAACTGACTGTAAGTTTTCATATATAAACTTGTGCAATGTAGGCATCAGACATGGGACCCTTGCCAACTGGCACAAGTTCTCAAAGTGGAGCAAGAGAAATGGGTGGGGGACTGACCCGACTGAGAATTATAGGAGACTGAGTAATGTTGGGTGAGGAAGAGTATGCCTTACCTAGGATTTCTAGATGTGCTTACCAGACTCAAGTGGATCTATTTGCACACAAGGATATCTGGTTTGGGGAGCTTGACTGGATAGGACCTAGTTTTGATGTTGTGATGCATGAGTTCTGATGTAGGTTGGGACATAGAGGGGAGTGAGTTTGGTTTGGAACCATTGTCTGAGATATACTGATGCTCCAAAAAAAAAAAAAAAATAAGCCTGTGCTCATTATAGAAGCTTCAGCAAATCATATGACTCCATGTGTTTTATTAGCTTTCTAAAAATATTTATTCATTATTATGTGTATGTGTGTTATGCCTGCCTGTATGAAAATGCACCAATGTCATGAAATGCCCAAGATGTGAGAAGAGGGTGTCATATCCCCAGGAACTGCATGTTGGATGGTTTCTAGCCATCATGTAGGTGCTGGGAACTGAACTGGGTCCTCTGCAAGAGCAACCCAACCTTTTAGCAGCCTAGCAGTTCCTCCATCACTTTTTACTAGCTTTTAGGTCATGGCCACACCACCACACTCTCTGTTGGTATTATTATCCCACCTTTCTATGGTCCCTCTTGTTTTCAGAAAGTGCCTCAGAATTACATTAGGATGCAGCAAAAGTTAATTTTCAGCAAAATATTTAGCTTAATTTCATACGCAAAACTTTTTTAGTACATAAGGCTGTATTCAAAAATTTTGAGAATTAGGGTATGGATGTCTTTGTATAGTCATTATTTTCCTATCACAGAAGAAAAACAATTTTCCATGAGTCTAAGTATAAAGTTTAAGGAAAATGAAATCATTGGCCTGTCTGTGCTAGTGTCCGTAGCTATATCTATGAACACATAGTAGACAAGTATGGGACCAAAAAATTGCCTTCTTCAAATACTAATTTATGCAACTGAAAAGAATGAATGACACTTGAAATTTTATAATTAGAACCACACTGCTTATGAATGAATTTGTTGTCACTGAAAATGTTTTAATAGATGGTTTCAGGCATAATTAAAGGAGGGTTATATTTAGGAAGGACAAAAAGATCTACAATACCCTTCATAAAAGTATAGCTGTGACCTATTATTAATCATTTACATATGGATCTGGTTTAGTTAAAAATTTCTTTGTGGAACTGACACAGGTCTGTATTGCACAGTGATATGTTTCCCTTTTCATTTTTTGTTCAAATACATCATGTAAAAATGTAGCTTTTGCAATATTGACTTTAAAGATATATTTCCATGCAAAAAGTTTCCATCCAAGCAACTCATCTGTGAGTAACCATAGAAGATCTGATATTTATCTTCAAATTTCACAATGCTGCCTTGAAAGTTGAAGCTGTTTAATAGCTAATCTTCCTCTTACTTTCCGTCTTGAGCCTTTCTGTTAGCACTATGAGGGAATCGAAGAGTAAGAATAAAATAGATAGTCGAATAAAGAATTAAATTTGCAAATTAGATGTTCACGCATAAAACAGGATATCCCCTTCCCTCTAATGAATGTAAGAAATTGCAGTAACTATCTGGGTTTTCTTACATTGCATATTTTGGAGATTGAACTCAGGACCTCACATGCGCAAGACAAAAACTACCACTGTGCTATACCCATCAGCCTCACTACATAGCTTTTTTTTTTAATTTAATTTTTATTGATGCTTTGTGCATTTCATACATTTTTTCCAATTCAGTTCAGGCTTATTTCCCTTTCCCTTCCCCCCACCCCCACCCCATCCCAGATCAAGCATTCTGCCATGACTGTCCTGCATCTTTCTCTCAGTTTTTTTTTTCTATTTTAGCTATAAGTGATAATCCATGAGTACAAGCATCCTCAACTGCAGAAAACCAAGCTGCAGGCTCTTGTTGCCCAACCCCGACAGCCCCACACCATCCAGTTGCGGGGGTGGACAGGTTTGTATTCATAATCTAAGAATTGATCAAATGATGTTCAGATAATTGCTGTAGTTTTCACCATTCACCCAATAAGCCCTACATTCTACATGCCCCTCTTCTGCAGATTTTCACTCTAGGCTATAGTAAAAGGTGGCACAGGTGGGAATGAGAAGTAGAAACAGCCACTGCTCGTCTGGAGCTGATTAGACTTGGACTCCGGTCAATTGGGTCACTGGCGTTGTCCTTTCATGGCTGGACAGTACGGTGTCCCAGGAATACCGCTTTCACCTACTTTGAATGCACAAAGCAATTTACATAATACAGGTATTTAGCAGCACTAATAGTTATGGTAGGTTACTTTACATAGACCACATGTTTGATATGTTTTAATCCATGATTACATTTTTTTCCCCCTGTTAAATAGACAGGGTCCCTTACTGTGGCTTATAAATCTCAACCTGTAGAGGATGTAGCTTGTGGCACTCAGCCAGGGTGAAATAGTGCTCCTCAGTGCACGAGAGCCAATAGCCAATTACAGTTTAGGGATATACAGGCAGCATGTGATGCGCTCGCATGCGCAAAGTATGTCCAGGCAGTGAGGTAGGTCGGTGCGTACGGTGAGTCCCTTGCTCGCCCCGCGGACCGGAGGGTATTGTTTTACTGGTTTAGGGCCTTTGGGTAAAACTCTCTGGCAGTTTCCAGAGGCCATCTGTGACACTTGCTGTGCGGGTCGTCAATAATCCCTCCGATGTTAAAGTCAGGTCTTGTCGACAGGGTCTTATGCTTCTCCTCCCTGCAGTGTATCCCAACTTAGAGGGCAAAGGGAGCACTATCTTTTGGGGTTTGGATCCCCTGGTCAACTATCCACCCTGGTAGAACAATCCATTGCTGAGTGTCAGAGTCCTCATTAATATACTTTGCCTGGGTCATAGCCCTAGGACTTTAGTATTATGTAATGTCGGCTTGAACAGAAGTAATCCCGTCCACAGTTCCCATTTCTTTAGTCATTAAAAAGGCAGGCTTTTTTAAAACTTAAATCACAAGTCTATTACCGATTAGTTTACAGATTTCACAACATGGCTGACAAAGGTTGTCTCCAATTACAGTTTGGAGAACGACCTCATCATTTATATTTCTCCTTCTCTTGCTAAGGGGGGGAAGCATAGAAAGTTCTCAATATCAAACCTTTGTGGCACCTAGAAGGTAAGTTGTCATTTAGGATCATTATAAATAGTTTTACAAGTAAGATCCACAGAGGGGTTCGATGTTTAAGCAAATCGAGGCTTTTCTCCTTTCCACAATGTTAGACGTATCTTTCCTGTTGCCACTGATTGGTAATCGTACTCATGCAAGCGTAATTTTTTGCTTTCTCGGCCATCAAGTTGGTGACGTTTTGTCCTGTTGGGAACAACAAAAGTCTGAATTCCTGATATTTATTTTAAGATTTGATTGCAGGGTTTTGATGAAAAGAGTTTCATTCTTTCTGTATCCCCCCCCCACTTTTTTTTTTTTTAGCGTATGAGTCTCCAGAAAGACAGTTGTATATACATAACTTAGGGTGGACAAGGCACAGATTTTCATCAATTCCCCATGTTGTTTTGGGTGACTATGTATGTTAACTTGGGAAGCAAATTAAATTTTACGTTAAATCAATCTTAAAAGGAATGCTACCAGAGTGATACTGTATACAACAGAGAAATTATAGAGAACATTTGTATGTGTCAATCCAAAAGTTATGTGCTCTAACAGAATTTTAAATGTTAAAGCAATGTGGGGCAACAGAATTATATTTCCAATTTACTCAGATGCTACGGTTTTATCAGATTCTGTTAAAAATGTTGTTTAATATACACATATTTTACTTTTACTAAGTCCTAAAACACATGTGTCCTGTAGACAGTGTTAGGGAAACTGGGTACTTGCTAGCTCACGTCATGTAGAATATGCCTTAATGAATATAAACACCCATGTCCGCTCTCCCCACCCACCACACCTGTCCCAATTCAACATGTTCAGTCCATTGTTCTGATGCAAGTCTTTCTGTGGGTTGTTCTTTTAAACTATGCAGCCCTCTCCAGAGAATATTTATATCCGGGATGTGGTACTAGCATCCACATATAGAGGGACAACCATTTGTCGTTTGTTTGTCCTGAGGCGGGTGTTACTCTTTCACTAAATAATGTCTTCCAGCTCCATCCATTACCTGCAAATTTCGTGTTTTTGTTGTCTTCTCTTTCTTACTGCTGCATATTGAACTTCCATTGCATTACGATATTCCATTTTCTTCTATCCACTTCTTCTATCTATTTTTGGTTGAGAGGGCATTTGGTTTGCTGTCCAGCGTTTTTGCTATTGTGAAAAGGACTGGCAAGAAACATAGCGGTGGCATTTATCTTGGCAGTAAGTTGTGTTTCCTTGTGGATATATACCCAGGAGTGGTATGACGGGTCAAATGATAGGATCATTTTAGAGTCTTTAAAGGGTTCGTCCATACTGCCTTTCCATAGTGGCTGTACACAGAGTTTACATTCCCACCACAATGGATGGTGTTTCCCCTTTCCCAATGAACCTCTCCAGACTTGGTATTCATTGTCTGTCCTGATCCTAGCCAGTCTTATTGGAGTAAGGTGATATCTCAGAGTGGTTGTAATTGCATTTCCTTATTATCGAGATGATTGAACACTTTCTTAAGGTGTTTTGTGTAGCCGTCTCTAATCCTCCTTGTGAGCTCTCTATTTGGCATGATCTGTTTGTTACAGCTCCGTCTTTGGAATGATCACAATTTGTTTAGTTTCTTCTTGGTTTTTTGAGTAGCTTTTGTAACTCTGGAAATTAATGGCTTTGGCAGATGTATCCTGCTGTGAGGTTTCCTCCCACTCTTGGGTCTTCCTCCTCACTCTACTTTATATTGCTTCCTTTGATGTACAGAAGCTTTGAGTTTAATGAGGTTCCCATTTGTCATTGGCGTCTAGTTCTTGTGCAGCTGCTGTCTGATTTAGGAAGTCTTTTCCTACACCATGTCTTATAGTCTGCTGCCAAGCTTCACTTCTATCACCTGCAGAGTTTGGGGTTTCACTTGATGTTCTTTGGTCATCTGGAGTTGACCTTTTTACAAAGGGGGAGAGGTAGGGGTTTAATTTCTTCTTCTACAAGTGGTGATCGCGTTTTGCCAACGACCCGTTTGCTGAAGATGCTGTCTTTCTTTCCCCTTCTTCCATTGTGTCCTTCTTGGCCCCCGTGTCAAAATATGAGGTGGCTGAAATTGTATGAGGCTCAGGTTTGGATCTTCAGTTTTATTACCTTGGTCAATTGGTCTGTTATTGTTCCAGTACCAGGCTGTCTTTATGACTATAATAGCCCTGTAAGTATCGTTTTGAATGAAGTCTGTTATAAGTGATCCCCCCTGTATTGCTCTTTTCACTCAGAGGTTGCTTTGGCTATTCGGGGTGTTTTATTTTTCCAAAGGAAATTGAGGAATTTTTTCCAGGGCCTGGTGAAGAAACCTTGCTTGGGATGTTTGATTGTGAGCGGCAATTAATCTGCCACGTAGTTTGGGGAGGGAATGAACAGTTTTACTATATTTATTTCCAATCCATGATCATGGGAGGTTTGTTCATCGTCTGATGTCTTCCTCAATTTCCTTTTTTCAGAGTGTTTAAAATGTTGTTGTAGAGATCCTTGGGTCATTTGGTTAGGTTTGTTCCTAGGTAAGTTTGATGTTTTTGAGCTATTGTGAGTGGAAGGTCTCCTTGTATTCAATCTTCAGTTGCTTGTTTTTTGTTTAGAGAAAGGACTGATTTTTTTCTAGGTGTATTTTGTAGCCTCCACTACAAAAGCTCTGAAACTCTTGTTTCTAGAGTTTTTCTGGTGGAGTTCTTAGCAATCCCTTAGGTAGACAATCATATCATCAGCAAAAAAGGGTAGCCTTGACTTCCCTTTTCCAATTAGAACTCTTTAATTTCCCTTTTCTTGCCCTATTAATTGCCCTGTGAGGGTTTCTAGCACTATATTGAAGTAGGAGTGGTGACAGAGGGCCACCTTGGCCGAGTTCCTACCTTTAAGGGGAATGCGTCTGTCATTTTCCCATTTAGGATATTTGGCTGTGGTTTTCTGTATATGGATTTGATTACTTGAGAATGATCCTTCCAACCCAATTCCCTCCAGGACTTTAAACAGGAAAAGGTTGCGGGATTTTGGGCAAGGCTTTCTCCGCATCAAGTGAGATGATGGTGTGTTTTTGTCCTTTAGTCCATTGATATTTTGATGAGGTTTATTGATTTTTCGTATGTTGAAACATCCCTGCATGTCCTGGTATGAATCCAACTTAGTCCTGATGAATGAAGGTCTTGATGTGAGGTGTATACGATTTGGCCAGAATCCTGTTGAGGAATGTTTGGCATCTGTTTTCATTAGGGGGATGGGTTTATAGTTCTCCTGTTTGGTTATACCTTTGCCTGGTTTTGGTAGTAGTGTAGTGCGGGCTTCATAGAAGGAATTTTGGGAGAATTCCCCCTCCGTTTGTATCCTCCTGCCCTGGCGTGTTATGGCATCTCCCCTACGACCCACTACATAGCTTTAAAATGAAGGATCTATGGTCATGTGTTTAAAGAACCTATGTAACTTTTTTATTGATGTTTGTGTGTTTCATACTCATTTCCATTCAGTTCAGGCATATTCATCCCCTTCCTTTCCCGCCACCCCACCCCAACCCATCCAGATCATGCATTTGCTGTAACGCTGTTCGCTTTTTTCTGATCTGTTTTCTTGTTTTTTTGTTTTCTTTTCATTTTTTAACATTTTTTTTTTTTTTTTTGAGTACAAGCATCCTTTCATGTAAAACCAATTTGCGATCAGTTGTGCCCAAACCCCACACAGCTCATGGGTCCCACCATCATGGGGGGGGGTGGGGGTGGGATTTCAATCAAGTTGATCAAATGATGTTCCGCCTATATTGTTGTAGTTTTCCACATAACATATCAACCCAAACTCAATCGAAGCCCTTACATTCGACCACGCCCCCAAGGCTTCCGCAGTTTGTTCCCTATGCTTAGAAAAGGGCACAGGTTGATGAGAAGCAAACAGTCTACTTTTCTCTGGAGCTGTTGTCTTGGTCTCTAGTCAATTGTGGCTGTTTTCGTTCATGGGCTGCCAGCTTGTCAAGGCATAACCTTTCGATCCTACAAATGAAACACAAGCAAGTGGAGATATAATAGGTCTTTAAACAGTACTTTTTGTTATGGTAGGTTACTTTTGGTATAGACACATATGTTTGGTATAGACACATATGTATAGATGATATGTTAATCCATTAATTACATTTTCTTTTGTTAAGTATGATAGGGTCTTCGTGTGGCTTATAACTTCTCCGAACCACTAGAGGATGTTAAGCTTGTGGCATCAGCCGGGGTTATTCACTCCAAGGAGAGAGCTAATAAGCCAAGTAATTTGGGGTATATACAGACATAATGGCTGCACTGCTGCACAGTAATACGACGCAGGCAGGGGAGGTGTAGCTAGTTAATAAGGGTGATGAGAGAAGAAAAAAGAACTAAAAGAGGAGTCTTGCGTAAGTGACATACCAAGGAACCCTATATGTGCTTTATTGGTTTAGTGTCTTTGGTAACACTCTCTGGGCATTCCAGAGACCATCTGTATACTTGCAATTGCGGTCTCCATACATCTTTCCCCATGTTTACATCAGGTCTTCAACAGCAAGGCCTTATTGCCTCTCTTCCAGCAGATATCCCAGTTTGAGGCAAGGAGTCTTTACCTTTTGTTGGTGCTTGGATCCCCTGGCCACATCTCCTTGTTAGAATAACGTGTATATTATCAACATTTGGGTTAAAGGCTGAGAAAACGGTAAGGCATCTGAGTTAATTGGTATATAAATTTGCTGTTGTCCACATTAGCTTTAATTAAAAGCTGTAAAACATTATTTTGGGATTGGTATAAACAAATGTTCGCTATAATTTTGCTGTCATATAGTATGACCTGGTAACACTCTCTTTCACTATAGGATGATTTAATCTAAAAAAACTTTGTTTCCAAGTTAATCACATACAGTACCCAAAACAGCATGGGTGAAACTTGATGAAATCTGTGCATTGACTCCACCCTATAGGTAGATTAATAAAAAAAAACTGGCTTCTTGAGACTCATAGGTCAAAAATAAAAACTAAAATAAAAATGGGGATTATAGTAAATACGAAACGTTTGTCAAAAAAACCTTGGCAGCCAAGCTTAAAACTAACTATGGGAAGGATTTGTATGTTCCAACAGGCCAGAGTATCATCAACTTAATGGCTGATAAAGAAAATGCAGCTTTGCAGTTTTGCAGTGAGTAGGAAGTAACAGAAAGTCCCAGCAGAAGGATTGACTCTCTGGGCATTGAAGGGAAGAATGCTCAGAGTGCTGCAGACAACCAGTCCCCTCTCTGAATCCTACTAGTAACAACGATTTTTAATGAATACTAACAAAGCTTACCATTCAGGTGCCACAAAGGTTTTAAATCAAGAAGTTTCTTAACTCCCCCCAGAGAATAAGGAGAAATAGGATGATGAGGTCATTCTCAGGCTGTAGATTGGAGCCAGCTGTTATAAAGGTATTCTCTTGTAAATTCAGTAAAACTGCCTTCTTTAATTGACTAATGGACATAGAAACTGTGAAAAGGATTATTCTCTATTCAGAACCAAATATAATGCTAAAGTCTCCTTAAGCTATGCACTTAAGCAAAATATATTAATACAGGAGCTCTGACATCAACAATGGATTATTCTACCAAGGAGAATCTATGTAAATTTTTTAAAAAAGAATCTATGTAAAATTTAAGCAAATTTACAAACTAAAATCTCATTTAGCTTCCTATTAAGATACCATCATACTAGTCCCAACAATTCTTGAAAAAATATCTTATAAACATTATCAATTGAAAAACCAGTAAAATTCTAAAATTAGAGCTAATGCAGTATTTTATTTGGCAAGTTAAATCTAGCAGTATTTATACATGACTATATCATTAGATTTCTAAGAATTATACCAACAATTCATTATGAAGTCAATCTGAAGATACATGTTGTTATCTTTAAATACTTAAAATATATGGACCTTTAGGCATTATTTTTGTTTCTTCTAGTTAAATCAAAGCAAATAACTAGGCTTATCTTCAATCCCTAAAATGATATATTTAATTTTATTTTTTTCTGCAGTGAATAATATAACCTTGCTTTCAAATACAATAAATAATAAGGAATAATACTTGAAATAAAATATACATTTAAAATATCATAAGAAATCATTGCTTCTTCTTCATGCTGCTGCTGTCTCTCAGGAGGCTAGAAACATAAATGACACTAATTATACCTGTTACTGCAATGCATTATTCATGAAATTGGCGATAGAGCATCTTGAAACTGCCTGCCATTTCGAATTACATTCCATCAAAAAGCCATATGCTGCTCTCACAGACTATTGATACTGAGGCATACATAACAAACAGAGAAAAGCATATGGACGCATTAGCTGCTTTCTGATGAGCAACTGAAAATATTATTGAGTGATTCAAATAGCTTATGATTATGCAGTGCTTTCACTAATAAGCTTTAACAAAACAGGCCACGAGTAGTCATAGATCCTAGCTCTGACCTATGACAGGTGCGGATGTTGGGATCCAGATCAGGAAGCCTTGCTGACCTTTTCTTCACTTGTCAAGTTAGGATTACATGATTTTTTTAATGTGAACTCTCACAAATCTTTTGAATCCAATCAGTGCCTAGACTAACTCACTTATCTCTTGCCATTAACACTATGTCACGGAATGGTAAAATTATGTTGTAAAAGGAGATTATGTTGACTCCCAGTTCTAGAGGTTCAAAGCCAAAGGTTAAATACAGGTATGGATGTTTTTCTGGCATATCAAAAGGTATCGCTAAAGGAACAGTCCAATGGACACATTGGACTCCTTCATCTCAAAAAGTTAGTGTGCAATCTTGCAGGCTTTACCATGGTCACCTTGTTTAATCCTGAAACTACTGAAAGGCCCTAAGAAAAAAAAAGGCTCTAAGAACCATACTGAAATAATTTTCCTATTCTCTAACACCTCACTATTGTGATTAAACTTCAAAGTGAATTTAGAAGAGGTCAAATCCTATTCAGGCCAGAGAGCTGTCTTTGAGAATACTGATGTTCATTGGGTGCTAATTGCAATGTGTAAACAGAACGGTGTCATAATCACAATCTTAAAACTGTGGAAGATTATTTTAAAAAACCAAAATTTTTCTAAATGCTCTTTGCTACCATTCAGAATGTTGCCCTACAGGTAACTCAATTAATATCTATAGTAGTCTTAGGGCTAAAGGATTTTGACAGCTTTTTAAACCCAACAACATAGGCTGACTTAGAGACTCCCTACTCGCTTGTCAGTGCCATGTGCCACTGGATGATAACATTTAGTCCTATGTTCACTTAGTCCCAGAAATGTGGTGCCACATTTTTATCAGTGGGAAGCACAGTCAAAGGAGCTTTTGATTATTAAAATAGAAAATGTCTCTTCACATCTTTTTTGATGATCAGTTACAATGGCTGCAAAAAAAAAATACTTGCAGCTGCCTCTATAAGCACATTAAAGATTTCCCAGTTTAAGATTATGGAAATAATCCCTTTGACATGAGTGTGCTTTAAGACTTCATGGAATTATCTGAACTTTACAATTTGGGATTATTACTCCTAGACCCTTTATAGGCAGAATTGAATATACTCTCCATCTTTTGTAAATGTAAAATCCAAAAATAAACTAGAAATTTCCTTTAGAATTACAATGTGGAAAAAATTTTATCTGTTAATAATTCAGAGCTTAACAGAGGTTTTGTAAAGATTTAAGAGGCTAAAATTACAAGGGAACTACTTGATGTTAATAAATATACCTGGATTCTAGGGTTAAGACCAGCCTGGTTTCCAGTGGAAAGTACTTTTGAAAATGTTTTAACATGGACATCAATTGTTAACAATAATATAAGTAGTAGTTTAAATAATCACTGTGATTTATTAGAAATATTAGATATTTATATCTGAAGCTGAAATCTGAAATAGGAAAATGGGATTACTCCAATCAGTTACAATGGCAACTGATCTGACCAATCAATCCTTGATAATAAATGAATGGGAATGGTTAGATATAGAGATAATATATATATATATATAATATATAGAGCACATAATACATGTAGATGTGTATGTACAAATTGGTTATATAGTGAGGAAAATATAATATAGGTACAATTCATGTAAACAGAGTATAGAAGGCATATATCTATGAAACACGGAGTACCAAATGAGAGAAATATATAGATATATAGATATATATATATAGATATATGTATACCACACAACTTTGGAAGCATAGAAACATCTTAAACTTTTATTTGAAGAGTCAAAGGTCAAGTTACCTTCCTCCCCTCTATATATTTCTGCCCTGTAAATGTCTTTGTGACATATTATAGAATGTAGAGTTCTCCTATTACTGTTGGTGCACCTTAGTGATTTATTCTGACTAAGGCCAAAGTAACACCTTTTGAATAATTGTTTGCAAGTCCACTTCAATGTCTTTGATTGGGTTTCATAGTTAAATGTATAAATTACTTGATATTACTCTTTATGAAAAACAGAACTACTAACCATTAAATCAAAAAATTAAAAATTAAAAAATTTTTCTTCCAGCGGCCTGTTATGGACTTTTGAGTGCTAGCTCATCAAACGTATGTTTTAATATAACAAGTATGTTTATGTTAATCGCGTATGTGGTATGTGTGTATGCACATATACGTTTATGGAGTCCTGAGAACAACCTCAGCTATTGTTCCTCAAGAGCCATCCACCCTTGAAAAAAAAACCTCACGACGTAACAGATGAAAACATAACAATTTAATATGAACATGATTTTTTGCAGGGATTGTCCATATAATATATTTACCATGTAACACAATACTCTGCATCATAATGCAGGTTACACACAGGAAATTTTATTTTAATATTTGCAAATAATTAGTCAAAACCAATTCCAAACAGTATATACAACAGTAACTAGGTCATTTTAAAATTCATTAAGATTTTTCTTTTTAAAGGGGGACTTTTTTTGAAAATTTCAGTGTATTTATTTAAGTACTATTGACAATTACGTGCATGAGAACTGTATTGGACTTTACACCACACCATTCCATTTCACAAGTTTTTTTCCCCAAGTACTGTAATTGGATATATTACTCTTTTTGCCTGTATATTTTCTGTAAATAGCAAGTTTCTGATAGTTGTGTGTAAAGAATGAACACACTTTCTTTTTGTGTGGTCTATATTTGTGAAGATCATGAGATATGTTGTTATTAGCTATTATTTTAGTTAACTTCTATTGCTGTAATAATAACAGTGACCAAATCTAACTTAAGAAGGAAATGGCTTATTTTATTTTATACATTCCAGGTCACATACAGTTCATCACTGACTGAATCCAAAGCAACAATTCAGGGCAGGAACCTGTAACACTGACCATGCAGGGACATTGCTTATGGGCTTGGTCCCCTGGCTTAGCTCATTCGTGTTTTCTTATATTAACAGGACCAATGCCCAGGGTGGGCGACCTCTCAGCATGGACGGGGCCTCACCCATACACGTGTTAATCAAGAAAGGCCCCACAGAACGGCCACAGGCCACTGCAATAGAGAAAGTTGCTTGGTTGAGGCTATATCTATACATGTAAATCAAGTCAACAACTAAAGTTGTCCAGTACAACTGATCTCTTTTCAATGTGACACACAAATGTATCACTTTGAGACACAACCTTTCCATTTCTTAATATTACACGTAAAAAGAGTAAACAACTTTAAAAAATTCTTCATTCTTTAAGAAAAAATATCAAGTCTCTTAACTGTAGACTCCTGTAAAATCCAAAACAAGTTAAGTACCATCTTATTTCAAAAGGAATATAAGGTACACAAGGCTGGACATCTGGAATTCATTCATAATCTTCTGGACTCCAAAGGGCTTGGGAAATCGGTTTCTGTGCCTCGACCAGCGACAACACACACCAGATAGTCCTGTAGGGCTCGGAGCCACTCTACTTGCAATCTGCCACAGCCGCTTAGTGTTATCCGTGGTTCTGGCACCTCGATATGCTGTAGATATCTACTGAAAAGGAGGCTGCACATTCATCAGTGAGCTCTGCTGGCCTCTCAGCTTGCCAGACCTCAGACTGTCTTTATGAATCCTTCACACATGGAATAACATAACTGTGTTATGTGAAAATTATGCAGACCAAATCCTGCTTCAAGCTTGAGCTTGGAAGTTTGTTCCCCTCTGACCCAGCTTCTGTGTGATGACCCTGAGAAAATGCTTCACAGAAGATTGTGCTACAATGATATTGGTCTTTTGTTACCACCGCTGGTTTTTCAGCACCAGATGACAAAGGCATCAATTGTCCAAGTAAAGCAATGTTTCACTTCAGTGGTGATGGTCTTTCTTAATCACAGTGATTTTAACCGACCAAACAGGAACCTGGGGTTTATTCAAATTGAAAATATCAAACAAACAGTTCTGGTAATCTCTGACTTCCCTCTGAAGTTTCAAATACTATGCCTCTATCACATACACATCTTTTAGCATTATCTTCCAAGTCATACGAAGAACTCGTGAGAGCTAAGCATAGATTGTCAGGGTCCATCAAGCAGCAATACCCCAGGCCTGGTATAACGTCTCTTTTCTAGTGTTCTTTCGTACTTCGGATAAAACCACTGACTAGGGCATGGGAGAGATAGCCTAGCGTTTTAGAGACGCCGATTGCTCTTGCAAGAGGACCCAGGTTTCATCCCCAGCACCACACCAGGGTGGGTTGAGAACGCGTCTGTAACTTCCAATTCCTAGGCAACTCCCGTTCAAGGGGAATTCCGCACCCTCTTCTGACCTCCGCGGCAATTGCACGACACGTGTGCACAGACCAGCATGCAGACGTACATTCATACCATATAAATAAATAAAATTAAATTTAAAAAAAAACACTGGGGACTATCTACATGGTGAGAAAGGTTTTTTTACATCTCACAAATAAAGTTTCATCAAGGGAAGCCAACAAAAACTCAGAGCAGAACCTAGGAGCAGTATCGGAAGCAAAGGCCATAAAAAGTTCTGTTTACTGCTTATTCCCCTGGTCAGGTTCAGCCCTGATTTCTTTTTTTTTTTTTAACTTTTTTAATTTTTATTTGAGCACATTTATACATTTTTTTAATCAAATTAGACTCATTCCCCATACCATGCCCTACCCATGCACATTTGGCCCCCTACCACCAGAGTCTTCAATGGATTTTTTGGTCAGACAAGTAAGTCCTGTCTTTGATCTTTTGCTCAGTCTTTTATAACCTTTAACCTTTTTGATGCACAAGTTTACTGTTTTGGTCATTTGTTCTGTAAATATTTTTTTCCTATCTTCTTTTTTTAGGAATGTTTAAATTTTTTATGTGTATGAATGTAACCGTCTGCATGCAGTTCTGCACACCCATGTCCCAATGCATGCCTTGGAGGACCCTGTCCCTCGAAGAGCAGTCAGCACTCCGTAACCTCTAGGCAAGCTCTCCAGCCACTCTATCTCGTTTTTGTTTTTGTTCCCTTTTTGATTTTAATTTATTCCAAAATATGCATATAATATACTCCACACATAAATCAAAATTACAAAAATCTGAAAATAAACTATAGGTTAATATCCAAAGCACATTTGGAGATTCGCATGTTTTTTAAAATTTGTTAAATTTATTTTTTCCCATGATATATGTACTGTCCTCATGTAGGTCGGTGCACCCGTGTTGTGCAATCCGTGGAGGTCAGAAGAGGGTGGTCAGATTTTCCACTGGAAACTCGGTTAAGTACGGGTTTTCTCACTTGCCATTTGGGGGCTGGGGATCGATCCCGGTTCCTCTGCAAGAGAAGCCAGAACTCTTACCTCTAGGGCATCTCTCCAGCCTGGAGATTCACGTTTTTGAACAGTAAAGTTGCATGCAGGTAAAAAGAAGTAATAACTTTACACTCCCTCTTTTTAAAAATATGAATATTAATATTCCCCAAGTGAAAGTTCCTTTGGAAAACATGAACTCTTTTGTTAAAACTTGAGTTTCCTCCTTGGCAAACCAAACAACCATCAATCCTGCCCCCCTGCACCACACTGGGGTGCCTCCCACCCATGGTCACCCAATGAAGTCCAGCAAGCATGTGTCCCTGTCTTGATCTTCCTGCACTGGCTCTATAACATAGCCTGGGTATCCAATAATGGCAGTCGAACACTCGAAGTGGCTGAAATCCCAGTAGCCATCCAGGCTACAAGCTGGATATCTATAACACAGGACCAATTGCGTTGGGTGGTAGCATCTACAATAGGCCTACCCTTATGATTCAACAATCAAAGAAATTCTGACCGACAGGTCTGCAGGCAAATCGAATGGAGGATATTCCTCAATTGAGTTGCTTTCCAGGTGTATCAACTTGTTAGCTAAACTTCCATGCACAGCTATTTATTTTTTGTTATAGTGATTCAAAACACAGTTCCAAACAATTGACATTTTGGATTTCCATTCTAATTTCAACAGTGTTTACAACTTAATAGTCATTTTTGTGTATAATACATCAGTTTTCAAATGATATTCAATAATATGCACATTCCAGATGAATTCTTGCTGAAGTTCACATTTAAAGCTATGCCAGTAATTCTGAACAATACATCTTTATTCAATGTACTATGTGAACACATCCATATTCGGACAGAAACACACACACATGACACACCCATGCACATATACACAATGCACACAACAGAAACACCAGCAGGCTTTCAAAGAACATTCATTTCTATTAATAAGTTGAGTCATCAAGATGTGACTTTGATTTGAAATTGACTTAACTTCTTAAGTAGTTCACACTAAGTTGTGCAATTTCCCTGTTTATTATTGATGTCATAATCATAATGATTGAAAATTGCTGTGTGTATACAAAGTTATGACTATTGACTGACCAAATTCTTAATATAATTACTGAAAATTTTCAACTGGAGCATAACAAGACAATCTGTCCAAATGTACTATTTGTAAATGTATAATTATTAATAATCAATGAAATTTTCAGAGAATAATTTGTATCATCCAAAGGGGAGAAAACATGAAATATACTTACACATGTGTTGGATGCCGTTTTATATTCATTTTATTGTGGTTTTCCAAACTAGCCTTCCTCCCTGTGGGGGAAGAAAACAACTTTTGATTTCCAGTTTGATGGTGAAACAGTAATACCTCAACTAATAAAAGTGTCAGCTTCATGGTGGGTAATGTGCTGATGTACATGAAATGTAATAGTGAAAAGATGTTTCTTGAGCTTTTCATTATAAATATTGTATAAATGTTGACCTTTCCTCAGCCCTTTGGAGATTTAGGTGTCTTTTTGAATATCTTAGACAGGTTTTGTTATATCACTGTACCATCGTATATGCCTTTTGAAATTGTGCTCTTAAAAATGACACCATTTATGAGCCCCATAAAGAATATGATTTCTCTGGAGGTTTAGGTGATTCTAGTGAAATATTGAAAACCATGCTATATTAAATATGCTACAACTGAAACTTTCTTCTAAGTAGTTAGAGAATTAAAAATGGTTTACACTACTGTAGTAGCTTATAGTCTAAAATCCGTTCAAAATAAACAGGAAAAATTTGTCAGATTGGGACAGTATTTCGTCCCCAGGAAGTTTTAGAATGCAAAAAAATGAAAGATGTTAACATTAAGTTTCCAAATACATTTTTACATTTCTTCTCATGGATAATATTTTTAGGTAAGCCTTGTTTATATCTGGTTTAGCTTATTAATCCCATACGAAGTGGAAGAATGGAAAATATTAAATTTTTTAAAGGTTAGTGAGAATCACTGTCATGGGAATTCTTTTGATTTGATAGTTTCACTGGCTCAAGTGATATTAGGAGAATTAGAGTTACCAGCAGAGGCAACAGTCAAGTAACCCAAGTGCAATTGTGAGGCAATTAGGATACCTCACATGTCGCATCCTTAATGCCTAAGCCTAATTCCCTACTGTTTCAGCGAATGTTGAAAGCCATCTTTTATTATACCATAAATACATTTCAATTTTTTAATCTCATCAGTGTTTCCTCTTACTAAAAACTACAGTTAGCAAAATTTTTCAGAATCTTACATTAGACAAAAGAAGACCAATTTCTCTTAGAGAAATATTTGAGTCTTTTACTGATTTATATTCTTTTTTGGAATTGTTTGTTAGACATGTAGATGTGATAGAGTCATGGACTCCAACCTTTCTGTACTGATAAAAGATGATTTTTGGTTTTAATAGTCAATAGTGGAGCATTTAGTTTCTCTTTTTGCAATGTATCAGTGAACAAAAATCAAAAGTAATGTGAGGTGTTTTTCCACACCAATCATGGTCAATAAAATTATGAAACAGCACCCAAAGAGTGCGGAAAATAATGTACAGTTATTCACTGCCTAATTATGCATATGGAACCAAATGTAATTTTCAATGAAAAAATCTTGAGAACATATTGAAGGAGAAATTTCAAATCCTGACAATTTAAATAATATAGTTTATTTCTAAGGGAAGTCAAAGAAGTAAAGGCTAATTGTGCTGGATAGCTTAATCTGTCAACCTAACACACCTGGGAAAAGAACCTCAACTGTGTAATTTTCCAGATCAGATTGGCCTGTGGCCACGTCTGTGGAGGAGTGTCTTGATTGTCGGGCAAAGCATAATAAAGAAAGAATAAAAAAAATAAAATATATAACCAGGGCGAACAGCTGCCCACCCTGGGCAGGTTGTTGTGTACCGTTAAAGAAGCAGGCTGGGCATGATCCAGAGAGCAGCAGTAAACAGCATTCCCCATGGCTTGTGCTTCGGGCTCCTACCTCCAGGTGCCTGCCCTGATTTCCTGCCTGGGCTCCCTAAGTGAGGAACTGTGACCCAGGAGAAGGAAGCTGAATAAACCTGTCCTCACCAAGTTGGAATTGGTCAGATTGTTTTTGTCACAGCAATGGAAGAGCACCAGCAACAGAAAAGTGGTACCAGAGAGTGGGGTATTTGCTGTGAAGACCTGACCTTTGTGTTTTGGGGAAGGACTGTAGAGGCATTTGGAACTTTGGGGCTGGGAAGATCATTGAATCCGAAAGATCGTTTGCTGTGGAGCTTGGAGCAGTTTTTCTGAAGGAGTTGTAGAAGATGAGTCCTGGCTTGTGAAGTTTCTAGTTTCAAAGCAGAGCAGAGATCAATCAGGACTATGGAATCTGTGGGTTCTGGTAGCTGGGGTTGAAGAATCAGCTGTAACATGAGACCAGAACCTGAAGTGAAATCTTTGTGTACTGGGACAATTGATGCTGTTAGGCTGTGGCTTGAAAAATCAGCTGTAAGTAACAAGAGACCAGCATCACGTGGTGAAATCTTCTGGGAAGAAATTTCTTCAGGGTCAGCGTACAGAAGAAGCTGTGATCCGAAAGGGGCCTGAAGCCTCCATGTCAGCCGAAGCAGAACTAGTAGCTCGTAAGAGTCCCGCCTATATGTTTCTGGTGTTGAATTTGAGGGGGTCACAGAGAGCAGCCGAGGCTTGGCTTTGTGAGAGGTCAGGAAAGAACCATTGGTGGAAGTGCACATCAGTTGCAGTGAAGACCCAAGGAGTGAGCAGCACGGAGAGAAGCTGTAGGCTTTGCACGCAGGAGAGAGTCAGAAGAGACCCACTTGTGAAGATTCTGCCTCAGTTTCAATGGCCACCCGCAGCTGTTTTGAGATGCCAGGACATGGGACGACCACCAAGAGCAGTGGCAGTGTGAACAAGTCAGCCTAGGCCTTCGAGATCAGCTGTGTGTGTGCCACAGTCAGCAATGTGGGGAGGGGGAGCTGGCCAAAACCCTTTGGAGTCAGAAGGAGCTCGAGTGAATGCCCAGGTGTCCAGCCTGGAGCTACTCTGCTGGACTTAAGTTTTGTTGAGGAGTGCCCTGATTCTTCCCTTTGAAATAAGAAGTACTTGTTTTGGATTTTACGGCAGCCCACAGTTAAGAGACTTTTAACGCACTGTGAACTTTTAAGTTGGTTGGACATTTTAAGGCACTTTGGGGGCTTTAAGGGTGGATGTCCGTAGGTTTTGGGATGAAGTGTTAACATTGTACTTTGGGGATAAGGAACTGGAAAGGTTGTGGTTGAATAGTGATGTGTTGTTTTGTGTGTCAAGTTGAAAAGGGGTCAATTGTGCTGGATATATTTAGTGTCAACTTGACACACCTGGTTGAGGGAGCCTCATTGGAGAAATTGGCTCATTGGATTGGCCTGTGGCCCACTCTGTGATTTATTGTCTTGATTGTCAGGCAATGTGGGAAGGCACAGCCCACAATTATTTGGTGCCACCTTTGGGCAGGTTGTTGTGTACGTATAAGAAGGCAGGCTGGGTAGAGGCCAGGAGAGCAAGCCAGTAAACAGGCATTCCTCCATGGCTTTTGCTTCAGCTACTGCCTCCAAGTTCCTGCCGTGAGTTCCCTTGCCTTGAGCTCCCTAAGTGGATGAACTGTGACCCAGGAGATGTAAGCTGAATAAACCCTGTCCTCCCCAAGATTTGGTGTCGTCAGAGTGTTTTTTGTCACAGCAATGAAAGACAAACTAGAACACTAATATTAGGAACCACAAAAAGTCAGCAAATTCTCACAACCAATTTCAAAGACAAACAATAATAATCACATATAAATTATAAAAACAGAAACATACGAAGGTAGTTTTTCTTTATGTTTAGACCTGAGTATTTTGCCTGTACTCATATTGCCAATGTGCATGTGTGCAGAGGCCAGGATATGGATGCTCTAGAATCAAAGTTACAGGTGTTTGGTACTTGCTTGTGGGTGATAGGAATTGAATCTATGTATATGCAAGAGTAGCCAGTGCTCTTAACTGCTGAGGCATCTCTCTGGAACCTCATCAAATGTTTTTAATTTCTTGATTCACAAGAAATCATTCATAAATAAATACACATAATGGCATAATGCATCCTGTGTCCATTTATCTTGCTGGAGTAAAGAGTAGTCAGTTTGTCGGGCTGTAGAAATAGCCTAGCGTTTAAGGAGCGCCCCGACGCTCTTGCAGAGGACCCAGGTTCGATCCCCAGCACCACTAGCGGCTAGAAACTGTCTGTAACGCCAATTCCTGAAGACTCCAGTTTCAGGGGAATCCGAGACACTCTTCGGACCTCCGCGGCATTGCGACGACACGGTTGCACAGACTGCTGTGATAAAAACCACTGATTAGGCGTGGAGCGATATATAGCCTAGCGGTAAGAGCGCCGATGCTCTTGAGAGGACCCAGGGTCGATTCCCCGCACCCCATATGGTGGTTGAGAAACGTCTGTAACTCCAACTTCCAGGCAACTCCAGTTCTCAGGGGAATCCGGCAACCCTCTTCTGACCTCCCCGTATTGCCACGCACCGGGTGCACAGACCAGATGAGGACAGTAACATTCCATACACATAAAAAATAAAATCAATTAAAAAATTAAAAAAAAAACACTGACTAATCCTACATGGGGAGGAAGGAGAAGAAAAAGGGAAAAGGATTTATTTCCATCTCACAAATGAACGTTATCAAGGGAAGGCCAAAAACAAAAACTCAGAGCTAGAACCTTAGAGCCGGAACTTGGAAGCACAGGCCATAGAAAAGTTCTGTTTACTGGCTTATTCCCCTGGTCAGGGTTCAGCTGATTTCTTTTTTTTTTAACTTTTATTTTTTATTGGAGCACTATTTCAGGTCATTCACATTTCTTAACAAAGTGAACACGCATTCTCCCCTCCTCATGGCCCAATCGCATGCCCTTTGCCCTCCCTACCAGAGCTCATTGGATTTTGTCCTTTACAAGGTTAAGTCCTGTCTTGCAGCTTTTTCAGTCTTTTTATAACTTTTTGAGCCTCCAAGTTTACTGTTTTGGTCAGTTCTTCTAAATATAGTTTTTTCTATCTCTTTTTTAGTAATTTGTAAATTTTTTAGGATGCGGTAGAATCTGTACCGTCTGCATATTGCGTTCTGCCACCCCCCTGTCATTGCAATGCCTTTGGAGGACCCTGTGTCCTCTGTAATAGTGGTCAGCACTCTTAACCCTAGGCCATCTATCCAGCCCCTCTATTCCCTTGTTTTTTTTTGTTCCTTTGATTTTATATTTTATTCCAAAATATGCCCTTATCTATACTCCACACATATAAATTCAAAATATAAAAAAATCTGAAAATAACTATAGGTTAATTCCAAGCACATTTGGAGAGTAGCATTGTTGTTAAAGTGGTGTAAAGTTAGGTTACATGTGTATGAACGTACTGTATGCAGTTAGGTCGGTGCCCAACCCGTGTTTGATGCAATGCCTGGATGTGGAAGGTACGATAAGATGTGTTGTCAGTTAACTCGGAAATCGAGTTGTTACGGACGGGTTCTCAGCTGCCATGTGGTGCGGGGGATCGATTCCCGGGTCCTTTGCAAGAGAAGTTGGCGGATTTAACTTCTAGGGCCATCTCTCCAGCCCTGAATACAGATTTTTTTAAAGTATAATTTATTTTAAATGATTTTGCTTTAAACATTTATGCATTGTTTTTTAAAATATGAAATATACTTATTCCCCAATAGGAAGTTTCCTGGTGGGGAAAAGAAAACATACATCTTTTGGTTTAAAATTGAAGTTTCCTCCTATGGACAAGACCAAACAGCCATCAATCCTGCCCCCCTGCACCACACTGGGGTGCCTCCCACCCTTGGTCCCCAAATGAAGTCCAGGAAGCCTTGTGTCCTGTCTTGAACTTCCTGCACTGGCCTCTATAACACAGCCCAGGTAGTCCAAAAGGGCCGCGACACGCGGAAGGGGCTTGAAACTCCAGTAGACATCAAGGGACAGCGGGCGGATTCGAGAACAACAGGACCAAACGGGTTTTCGGTGGGTCGGGGTGGTAGCATCTACAATAGGCCTACCCTTATGATTCAACAATCAAAGAAATTCTGACCGACAGGTCTGCAGGCAAATCGCGACCGGGAGGTATGGGCGCTGCAAGGGAGGTGTGCTGGGCCAGGTGGTAGCCATCGGGTGAAGCTAAAAACTATCCAGCACACGCGAGTCGAGGGGGGGAGAGTAGGCAGAACACCAGGGCCAAACACGGGACCAGGGGGGAGTGCCCTGCTAAGGGCCAACAGGGGTGAACGGACGAGTTCAAGTTTGGGGTAGAAGACATCAGTGTTCAAATGATATGCAAGAATATGCCACATTCCAGATGGAATTCTGGCTGACGTTCATACAGTTGAAAGGATGCAGGGAGAGTGGAACCCAGACTATGTCGGGAGGAATGGGACTATGTGGCACACCTCCATATTTCATACCTAATACCATTCACCACACATACACAACCCACATACACACACTACACATGCACACAACAGAAACACCAGCAGGCTTTCAAAGAACATTCATTTCTATTAATAAGTTGAGTCATCAAGATGTGACTTTGATTTGAAATTGACTTAACTTCTTAAGTAGTTCACACTAAGTTGTGCAATTTCCCTGTTTATTATTGATGTCATAATCATAATGATTGAAAATTGCTGTGTGTATACAAAGTTATGACTATTGACTGACCAAATTCTTAATATAATTACTGAAAATTTTCAACTGTACATAACAAGACAACTCCTGTCAAATGTATACTATTTTAAATGTATTAATTATTTAAGTAAGCAAGGACAAATTTTCAGAGAATAATGGGATTCATTCCAAAGGGGAGGAAAACATGAAAGCTACCTTACCCACACTGTGTTTGATTTTTTTTCATTTTATTGTGTTCCAAACTAGCCTTCCCTCCCTGTGGGGGAAGAAACTAAGCAAACAACTTTTGATTTTCCATTTTGATGTGATTGATGGATGTGAAACCGTAATACCTCAACTAATAAAGTGTCAGCTTCTGGTTGGGTTAATGTTGCTGATTACATGAACTGTAATAGTGAACAAGATGTTTCTTTGAGCTTTCATTATAATATATGGTCTAAATGTTGACCTTTCTCAGCTCACTTTGGAGATTAGGTTCTTTTGAATCTCTTAGACAGGTTTTGTTATATCACTGTACCATTGTATATGCCTTTTGAAATTGTGCTCTTAAAAATGACACCATTTATGAGCCCCATAAAGAATATGATTTCTCTGGAGGTTTAGGTGATTCTAGTGAAATATTGAAAACCATGCTATATTAAATATGCTACAACTGAAACTTTCTTCTAAGTAGTTAGAGAATTAAAAATGGTTTACACTACTGTATTAGCTTATATTCTAAATCCTTTCAAAATAAACAAGAGAAAAATGTGTCAGAATTTTGACAAGATATGGCGGACCCCAGTAAGGTTTAGACTTCAAAAAAAAAAAATAAAGATGTTAACCTTAATTTCCAAAAGACATTATTTACTTTTTCTCATGGATATATTTTTAGGTGCCTTTTTATATCCGTTTAGCTTATTAAATCCCATTACGAAGCGGAAGAAACAGATAAAGACACAGAACAAAGACTGGAAATATTAAATTTTTTAAAGGTTAGTGAGAATCACTGTCATGGGAATTCTTTTGATTTGATAGTTTCACTGGCTCAAGTGATATTAGGAGAATTAGAGTTACCAGCAGAGGCAACAGTCAAGTAACCCAAGTGCAATTGTGAGGCAATTAGGATACCTCACATGTCGCATCCTTAATGCCTAAGCCTAATTCCCTACTGTTTCAGCGAATGTTGAAAGCCATCGGGGATTTGAAAAAACCAGAAATACAGTGCATATTGGTGAATCGCAGCAGCTGTTTCCGCGTACGAAAATAAAACTTCACGTTAGAAAATTTTTTTCAGATATCTTACCATTAGACAAAAGAAGACACAATTTCTCTTAAGAAATTATTTGAGTCTTTATTGATTATATTCTTTTTGGACGTTTGTTAGACTGTAGATGTGATCGAGGCATGGACTCCCACCCTGTCTGTACTGATAAAAGATGAGGGGTGTATAATTAGGAGAGGCATAGGCGGAGCAGGTGAGTTTTCGCTTGGAAAATGTTCAGTGAACAAATAATACACAAAGTAATGTGAGGTGTTTTCCACACCAATCAGGTCAAATAAAAATTATGAACACAGCACTCCAACGAGTGCGCGAAAATAATGTACAGTGTGTGTCACTGCCAATTATGGCAATGTGAACCAAAGTAATTTCAAATGAAAAATAATCTTGAGAACATATTGAAGGAGAAATTTCAAATCCTGACAATTTAAATAATATAGTTTATTTCTAAGGGAAGTCAAAGAAGTAAAGGCTAAATTGTGTTGGATAGCTTTAGTGTCAATGACACCCCTGGGTTGGGGGGAGCTCCACTTGACTGGCCTGTGGCCCGGTCTGTGGGGAATTTTCTTGAATATTGAGTGATGTGTGTGTGCGGGTGGGGTGGGGAGCAGCCCACAATGAGTAGTGCCACCCTGGGCCAGTTTTTGTGTACTGTATATAAGAGGTCAGTGTTGGGCAGTAGCCAGTGGGGGAGCAAGCATATATATATATATATATACATATATATATATATATATGTATACACACACACTTTGGAAAGCATAGAACATCTTAAACTTTTATTTGAAGAGTCAAAGGTCAAGTTACCTTCCTCCCCTCTATATATTTCTGCCCTGTAAATGTCTTTGTGACATATTATAGAATGTAGAGTTCTCCTATTACTGTTGGTGCACCTTAGTGATTTATTCTGACTAAGGCCAAAGTAACACCTTTTGAATAATTGTTTGCAAGTCCACTTCAATGTCTTTGATTGGGTTTCATAGTTAAATGTATAAATTACTTGATATTACTCTTTATGAAAAACAGAACTACTAACCATTAAATTAAAAAATTAAAATTAAAAAATTTTCTTCCCAGTCCTGTTATGGACTTTGAGTTCTAGCTCATCAAACTTATGTTTACTATAACAAAGTATGTTTATGTGTAATCGCGTATGTGTATGTGTGCACATATGCACATATACGTTTATAGAGTCCTGAGAACAACCTCAGCTATTGTTCCTCAGGAGCCATCAACCTTGAAAAAAATCACACTTAACAGATGAAACATAACAATTTATATGATCATGTTTTTTCAGGTATTGTCATATTATATATTTACCAGTTAACACAATCCTCTTCAATAATTCAGTTACACACAGTAAATTTATTTTAATATTTGCAAATAATTAGTCAAAACCAATTCCAAACAGTATATACAACAGTAACTAGGTCATTTTAAAATTCATTAAGATTTTTCTTTTTAAAGAGGGACTTTTTTTGAAAATTTCAGTGTATTTATTTAAGTACTATTGACAATTACGTGCATGAGAACTGTATTGGACTTTACACCACACCATTCCATTTCACAAGTTTTTTTCCCCAAGTACTGTAATTGGATATATTACTCTTTTTGCCTGTATATTTTCTGTAAATAGCAAGTTTCTGATAGTTGTGTGTAAAGAATGAACACACTTTCTTTTTGTGTGGTCTATATTTGTGAAGATCATGAGATATGTTGTTATTAGCTATTATTTTAGTTAACTTCTATTGCTGTAATAATAACAGTGACCAAATCTAACTTAAGAAGGAAATGGCTTATTTTATTTTATACATTCCAGGTCACATACAGTTCATCACTGACTGAATCCAAAGCAACAATTCAGGGCAGGAACCTGTAACACTGACCATGCAGGGACATTGCTTATGGGCTTGGTCCCCTGGCTTGAGCTCATTCTGTTTTCTTATATGTTAACAGGACCACATGCCCAGGGTGGGCACCTCTCAGCATGGACTGGGCCCTCCCATATCACTTGTTAATCAAGAAAATGCCCCACAGAAATGGCCACAGGCCACTGCAATAGAGAAAGTTGCTTGGTTGAGGCTATATCTATACATGTAAATCAAGTCAACAACTAAAGTTGTCCAGTACAACTGATCTCTTTTCAATGTGACACACAAATGTATCACTTTGAGTCACATGATTTCATCTTAATATTACAACGTAAAAAGTACAACTTTAAAAATTCTTCATTCTTTAAAAAAAATATCAAGGCTCTTAACTGTAGACTCCTGTAAAATCCCAAATAAGAACCATCTTATTTCAAAAGGGAATAATAAGGTACACAAGGCTGGACATCTGGAATTCATTCATAATCTTCTGGACTCCAAAGGGCTTGGAAATCTGTTTCTGTGCCTCTACCATCTACAGCACACACAGCTTGTCCTGTAGGCTCGGGCCAGCTCTACTTCAATCTGCCACAGCCCTTAGTCGTTATCCAGTGGTTCTGGCACCTCTATATGCTGGGATCTCTACTGAAAAGGAGGCTGCACATTCATCAGTGAGCTCTGCTGGCCTCTCAGCTTGCCAGACCTCAGACTGTCTTTATGAATCCTTCACACATGGAATAACATAACTGTGTTATGTGAAAATTATGCAGACCAAATCCTGCTTCCAGCTTGAGCTGGAAGTTTGGTTACCCTCTGGACCACAGCTTCTGTGTGATGACCCTGAGAAAATGCTTCACAGAAGATTGTGCTACAATGATATTGGTCTTTTGTTACCACCGCTGGTTTTTCAGCACCAGATGACAAGGATCAATTGTCCCAGTAAAGCCAATGTTTCACTTCAGTGGTGCTGGTCTTTTCTTAATCACAGCTGATTCTTTAACCAGAACCAAACAGGAACCATGGGTTTTCAATTGAAAATATCAAACAAACAGTTCTGGTAATCTCTGACTTCCCTCTGAAGTTTCAAATACTATGCCTCTATCACATACACATCTTTTAGCATTATCTTCCAAGTTCATACAGAAGAACTCGTGGAGATCTAAGCATAGATTGTCAGGTCCATCACAGCAATACCCCATTCCTGGTATCAACTTCTCTTTTCTAGTTTCTTTCTTACTGCTGTGATAAAACCACTGACTAGGGCTGGAGAGATAGCCTAGCGGTTAAGAGCGCCGATTGCTCTTGCAGAGGACCCAGGTTCGATCCCAGCACCCACATGGTGGTTGAGAACCGTCTGTAACTCCAATTCTAGGCAACTCCAGTTCCAGGGGAATCCGGCACCCTCTTCTGACCTCCGCGGCATTGCACGACACGGGTGCACAGACCAGCATGCAGACAGTACATTCATACACATAATAAATAAATAAAATTAAAAATTAAAAAAAAAACACTGACTAATCCTACATGGGGAGAAAAGGATTTATTTTACATCTCACAAATGAAAGTTCATCAAGGGAAGCCAAAACAAAAACTCAGAGCAGGAACCTAGAGCAGGAGCTGAAGCACAGGCCATAGAAAAGTTCTGTTTACTGGCTTATTCCCCTGGTCAGGGTTCAGCCTGATTTCTTTTTTTTTTTTAACTTTTTAATTTTTATTGAGCACATTTCATACATTTCTTAATCAAATTTAAACTCATTCCCCCATCCATGCCCAATCCTCATGCCCCTTTGGCCCCCTACCAGAGCTCATGGATTTTGTCATACAAGTTAAGTCCTGTCTTGCATCTTTTTCTCAGTCTTTTATAACCTTTTTGATGCACAAGTTTACTGTTTTGGTCAGTTCTTTAAATAGTTTTTCTATCTCTTTTTTTATTAATTTTTAAATTTTTTTATGCGTATGAATGTACCGTCTGCATGCAGTTCTGCACACCCATGTCATGCAATGCCTTGGAGGACCCTGGTCCTCTGCAAGAGCAGTCAGCACTCTTAACCTCTAGGCCATCTCTCCAGCCCCTCTATCTCTTTTTTTTTTTTGTTCCCTTTGATTTTATATTATTCCAAAATATGCATATATATACTCCACACATAAATCAAAATTACAAAATCTGAAAATAAACTATAGGTTAATTCCAAAGCACATTTGGAGATTCGCATGTTTTTAAATTTTTTAAATTTATTTTTCCATGTGTATGAATGTACTGTCTGCATGTAGGTCGGTGCACCCGTGTTGTGCAATGCCGTGGAGGTCAGAAGAGGGTGTCAGATTCCACTGGAACTCGAGTTAAGGACGGTTCTCAGCTGCCATGTGGGTGCTGGGGATCGATCCCGGGTCCTCTGCAAGAGAAGTCGGCGCTCTTAACCTCTAGGCCATCTCTCCAGCCTGGAGATTCACGTTTTTAACAGTAAAGTTGCATGCAGGTAAAAAGAAGTATAAATTTACACTCTCTTTTTTAAAATATGAATATTAATATTCCCCAAGGAAGTTTCCTTGGGGAAAACATGACATCTTTTGGTTAAAACTTGAAGTTTCCTCCTAGGCAAACCCAAACAACCATCAATCCTGCCCCCCCTGCACCACACTGGGGTGCCTCCCACCCATGGTCACCCAAATGAAGTCCAGCAAGCATGTGTCCTGTCTTGATCTTCCTGCACTGGCCTCTATAACATAGCCTGGGTAGTCCAATAATGGCAGTCTACACTCTGAAGGGGCTGAAATCCCAGTAGCCATCCAGGCTACAAGCTGGATATCTATAACACAGGACCAATTGCGTTGGGTGGTAGCATCTACAATAGGCCTACCCTTATGATTCAACAATCAAAGAAATTCTGACCGACAGGTCTGCAGGCAAATCGAATGGAGGATATTCCTCAATTGAGTTGCTTTCCAGGTGTATCAACTTGTTAGCTAAAACTATCCATCACAGCTATTATTTTGTTATATTTATTCAAAACACAGTTCCAAACAATTGACATTTTGGATTTCCATTCTAATTTCAACAGTGTTTACAACTTAATAGTCATTTTTGTGTATAATACATCAGTTTTCAAATGATATTCAATAATATGCACATTCCAGATGAATTCTTGCTGAAGTTCACATTTAAAGCTATGCCATGTAGATTCTGAACAAATACATCTTTTATTCAATTTACTATGTGCACACATCCATATTCATACATAAACACACACACATACACACACACATACACATATACACATGCACACAACAGAAACACCAGCAGGCTTTCAAAGAACATTCATTTCTATTAATAAGTTGAGTCATCAAGATGTGACTTTGATTTGAAATTGACTTAACTTCTTAAGTAGTTCACACTAAGTTGTGCAATTTCCCTGTTTATTATTGATGTCATAATCATAATGATTGAAAATTGCTGTGTGTATACAAAGTTATGACTATTGACTGACCAAATTCTTAATATAATTACTGAAAATTTTCAACTGTACATAACAAGACAATCTGTCCAAATGTACTATTTGTAAATGTATAATTATTAATAATCAATGAAATTTTCAGAGAATAATTTGTATCATCCAAAGGGGAGAAAACATGAAATATACTTACACATGTGTTTGATTCTTTTTTTCATTTTATTGTGTTCCAAACTAGCCTTCCCTCCCTGTGGGGGAAGAAAACAACTTTTGATTTCCAGTTTGATGGTGAAACAGTAATACCTCAACTAATAAAAGTGTCAGCTTCATGGTGGGTAATGTGCTGATGTACATGAAATGTAATAGTGAAAAGATGTTTCTTGAGCTTTTCATTATAAATATTGTATAAATGTTGACCTTTCCTCAGCCCTTTGGAGATTTAGGTGTCTTTTTGAATATCTTAGACAGGTTTTGTTATATCACTGTACCATTGTATATGCCTTTTGAAATTGTGCTCTTAAAAATGACACCATTTATGAGCCCCATAAAGAATATGATTTCTCTGGAGGTTTAGGTGATTCTAGTGAAATATTGAAAACCATGCTATATTAAATATGCTACAACTGAAACTTTCTTCTAAGTAGTTAGAGAATTAAAAATGGTTTACACTACTGTATTAGCTTATATTCTAAATCCTTTCAAAATAAACAAGAGAAAAATGTGTCAGAATTTTGACAAGATATTTCTTCCCCAGTGAAGTTTTAGACTTCAAAAAAAATTAAAGATGTTAACCTTAATTTTCCAAATACATTATTTACATTTTTTCTCATGGATAATATTTTTAGGTAGCCTTTTTATATCCGTTAGCTTATTAATCCCATACGAAGCGGAAGAATGGAAAATATTAAATTTTTTAAAGGTTAGTGAGAATCACTGTCATGGGAATTCTTTTGATTTGATAGTTTCACTGGCTCAAGTGATATTAGGAGAATTAGAGTTACCAGCAGAGGCAACAGTCAAGTAACCCAAGTGCAATTGTGAGGCAATTAGGATACCTCACATGTCGCATCCTTAATGCCTAAGCCTAATTCCCTACTGTTTCAGCGAATGTTGAAAGCCATCTTTTATTATACCATAAATACATTTCAATTTTTTAATCTCATCAGTGTTTCCTCTTACTAAAAACTACAGTTAGCAAAATTTTTCAGAATCTTACATTAGACAAAAGAAGACCAATTTCTCTTAGAGAAATATTTGAGTCTTTTACTGATTTATATTCTTTTTTGGAATTGTTTGTTAGACATGTAGATGTGATAGAGTCATGGACTCCAACCTTTCTGTACTGATAAAAGATGATTTTTTTAAATTAGAGTCAATATGGAGCATTTTAGTTTCTCTTTTCAATGTATCAGTGAACAAAAATCAAAAGTAATGTGAGGTGTTTTTCCACACCAATCATGGTCAATAAAATTATGAAACAGCACCCAAAGAGTGCGGAAAATAATGTACAGTTATTCACTGCCTAATTATGCATATGGAACCAAATGTAATTTTCAATGAAAAAATCTTGAGAACATATTGAAGGAGAAATTTCAAATCCTGACAATTTAAATAATATAGTTTATTTCTAAGGGAAGTCAAAGAAGTAAAGGCTAATTGTGCTGGATAGCTTTAGTGTCAACTTGACACCTGGGTTGAGGGAGCTCCATTGGATTGGCCTGTGGCCACGTCTGTGGAGTATTGTCTTGATTGTCAGGCAATGTGGGAGGGCCCAGCCCACAATGAGTAGTGCCACCCTGGGCAGGTTGTTGTGTACCGTATAAGAAGGCAGGCTGGGCATGAGCCAGGAGAGCAAGCCAGTAAACAGCATTCCTCCATGGCTTGTGCTTCGGCTCCTACCTCCAGGTTCCTGCCCTGAGTTCCTGCCTTGGGCTCCCTAAGTGATGAACTGTGACCCAGGAGATGTAAGCTGAATAAACCCTTTCCTCCCCAAGTTGGTGTTGGTCAGAGTGTTTTGTCACAGCAATGGAAGACAAACTAGAACAAAAATTGGTACCAGAGAGTGGGGTATTTCTGTGACAGACCTGACCTTGGTGTTTTGGGGAAGGATTGTGGAGGATTTTGGAACTTTGGGCTGGGAAGATCATTGAATGCCTAAAGATCGTTGCTGTGGAGCTTGGAGCAGTTTTTCTGAAGGAGTTGTAGAAGATGGAGGCCTGGCTTGTGAAGTTTCTAGTTTCAAAGCAGAGCAGAGATCATCAGGACTATGGAATCTGTGGGTTCTGGTCAGCTGGGGTTGAAGAATCAGCTGTAACAAGAGACCAGAACCTGAAGTGAAATCTTTGTTGTGCTGGGACAATTGATGCTGGTTAGCTGGGGCTGAAAAATCAGCTGTAAGTAACAAGAGACCAGCATCACTGTGGTGAAATCTTCTGGGAAGAATTTCTTCAGGGTCAGCACACAGAAGCTGTGATCCAGAAGGGGCCTGAGCCTCCATGTCAAGCCAGAAGCAGGACTTAGTAGCTCGTAAGAGTCTCCTATATGGTTCTGGTGTTGAAATTTGAGGGGGTCACAGAGAGCAGCCGAGGTTCGGCACTGTGAGAGGTCAGGAAAGACCATTGGTGGAAGTGCACATCAGTTGCAGTGAAGACCCAAGGATTGCAGGAGTCACGGAGAGAAGCTGAGGCTTTGCACCAGGAGAGGTCAGAAGAGACCATTGGTGAAGATGCTGCCTCAGTTTCAATGGCCACCCCAGCTTTTTGGAGATGCCAGGACCATGGGACGACCACCAAGAGCAGTGGCAGGTGTGGAACAGAGTCAGCCTAGGCCTTCGAGATCAGCTGTGTGTGCCACAGTCAGCAGAGTCGGGGAGGGGGAGCTGCCAAAACCCTTTGGAGTCCAGAGGATCTCGAGTGAATCCCAGGTGTCCAGCCTTGAGCTACTTTGCTGGACTTAGGTTTTGTTTGAGAGTGCCTGATTCTTCCCTTTGAAATAAGAGAGTACTTGTTTTGGATTTTACAGCAGCCCACAGTTAAGAGACTTTTAACGCACTGTGAACTTTTAAGTGTTTGGACATTTTAAGGACTGTGGGGCTTTTAAGGTTGGACTGTCTTAGGTTGGGATTAATGTTAACATCATACTTTTGGGATAAGAACTGGAAAGGTTGGTGGTTTAATAGTGATGTGTTTTGTGTGTCAAGTTGACAAGGGGTCAATTGTGCTGCATAGCTTTAGTGTCAACTTGACACACCTGGGTTGAGGGAGCCTCAATTGGGAAATTGGCTCCATTGGATTGGCCTGTGGCCACATCTGTGGAGTATTGTCTTGATGGTCGAGCAGTGTGGGAGGGCCCAGCCCACAATGAGTAGTGCCACCCTGGGCAGGTTGTTGTGTACTGTATAAGAAGGCGGGCTGTGCATGAGCCAGAGGAGCAAGCCAGTGAACAGCACTCCTCCATGGCCTGTGCTTCAGCTCCTGCCTCCAGGTTCCTGCCCTGAGTTCCTGCCTTGAGCTCCTAAGTGATGAACTATGTACCCAGAGATGATGCTGAATAAAACCCTGTCCTCCCCAGAGTGTGTCGGTCAGAGTGTTTGTCACAGCAAATGAAAGACAAACTAGAAACACATATATTTAGGAAACCACAAAAGTCAGCAAATTTCACAAACCAATTAAGAGACAAACAATAATAATCACAAACGTATAAATATTAAAAACAAAACATACGAAGGTAGTTTTCTTTATGTTTAGACCTGAGTATTTTGCGCGTACTTCCATATTGCCAATGTTGCATGTGTGCAGAGGCCAGGATATGGATGCTCTAGAATCAAAGTTACAGTGCTTGGTATTGCTTGTGGGTGATAGGAATAATGAATCGTTGTATAAGCAAGAGTAGCCAGTGCTCTTAACTGCTGAGGCATCTCATCTGGAACCTCATCAAATGTTTTTAATTTCTTGATTCACAAGAAATCATTCATAAATAAATAAACTAATTGCATATGCATCTGTTCATTTATCTTGCTGGATTAAGAGTATTCAGTTTGTGCGGGACTGGAGAAATAGCCTAGCGGTTAATAGCACGCGACGCTCTTGCCAGAGGACCCAGGTCGATCCCCAGCACCCACAGGGGCTAAGAACCGTCTGTAACCAATTCCTGAGAACTCCATTCCAGGGGAAATCCGAGACCCGCTTCGACCTCCGGCATTGCACGACACGGGTGCACAGACCTCTGCAGACAGTACATCATACACATGCAAGATGAATAATTAAAAAAAAAAAAAAAAGAGTATTCAGTTGTCTTGTTGGAGGCAGATTAGATTAAATATAGATATATTATAATATATATATATATATATATATATATGTAATAGATAAACTCTACATCTCAAGTCCATATTTTTCAGCTGTCTTCAAATATAAGGCTGTTCCTTTAATCTAGATAGAAGAAAGACACATCTCCATTAAACGTCAAGGTATCCTTTAAAGGAGAAGTGAGGAAAAATTTCACAATAACTTTCAAGATTTTGTGATCTGCCTCAGGGAAGCATGAGCACATGATGAAAGACAACTTCCTATTTCTTTTTTTTTTCTCAAATTTTTAAATGCCAAGGTCAAGGATTCAATTTATTAATCGGGATTATACATACACGTGGATCCACTGTGATCAAGTAATTAATGTTTAATGCATTGATTTCAGAGATGCTTCTTGAGATAAACAGGAAATAATGGATACAAGTGGGAGGTATCTAGTTAGAGCTAAAATCACTAAGTGACAAAAGTTTGGCCTGGATGAGGAGAAACTTTATTGTCAACAGTTTAGGGGATATTTTAATATGAAGTGAAATCTTTATATTCGTGGTCATATATGTGGAAAAATGATGCATTACTTTCTATTTTACCACTAATTATGGATGGAACATACATCTAATGTATGTGAGTTCTTTGTATCTGAATCCATGTTTAGAGGCACTATAGAGTTTAGATTCCTGGTAACTGTCCTTTTTTATTGAGTTATAAAGAGTATAGACTAATGGCACAGGGAATTGGGGGAGAGAATGAATATGAAAAAGAATAATGATAAATATGTATGAAAAATTCCATAATAAAATACATCAATTTGTATGTTAATTTTTGAAATTACTTAAATATCTTTTAGAGGGGTAGGTTCATTTGGCCTTTGATTATTGGGAATCAAGTAGCTACAGATATCCACACTTAAGATCTACTTAATAAGGTAAAAATACAAGAAATACTAACACTAAATTAAATAAATATACATGAATATAAAAGTAATCTTCATACAAGACCAAGGTCTACCTTGTGATGATCGGATGTAAAAGATAAGTTTGAGCAATCCTAGTCACATTTGTGTTTTCCATTAATAGACCAGTAAGGAACATTAAAGCATTAGATGCTAACTTTGACATTTTCATATCTAAAAAGAGATGTTAGAAAGACTTTTCAGGAAACAGAATCACTTCTTCTGGCAGTAGAGCTTTGACTGTTTGAAGTGAGGAGATTAAAGGGATGAAGGATGAAATATAAGGCTATAATATTTTAAAAGGAAATTAGAACTTCAACAGCTAATGTGATGGGTGTGAAGAGTAATCTGAGGCCAGTGAAATAATACCTGAAACAAGAATCGAGAACACTTCTGGAAGTAGGTTTAAGGTTAGATGCTGAGACCAGATAAATAATTTCAAGATTTTAAAATAACTAAATATCTTAGGTTAATTGATATTTAAATGGAAATGTTTAAAAAGTAAATGAAGATAATTATGTGAGTTTGCTTGAGTCCCTCTGTACCTATGGGATCTATCTCCATTGTTTCTGCTGATCAAAAATACTGAGACAAATAAATATATCCTTACTAATAAATTATAGATTTTTCCACTGTGGTTTTCCTACACAATATAGTTTAACAACAGTTTTATACATCTTACATTGTATTAGTTGGCATACATTATCTAAGGATGATGTACAGTATTATGGTCGAATAGAATAACTGCACCAAAAACATATATAAATAATATATATAATAATATATATATAATATATATATATATGTTGTATTTGAGAATTCACAAATTTTGATATCTCTTGGATATCCTAGAATAAATATCCACCACAATTGTGCAGTAAATTCTATCTCTTTGAAAAGATTTATCTTCCTTGTGTTTTCATCCTCAGCCTTTCACCACGTGCTAGGAGAAATATGACAATGATGAGGTCGCTCCCCAACTGTAAATTGGAGACAACATTGTAGAGGTAATCTCTTATAAAACTGGTAAAAACTGCTTTCTTTAATTGACTACTAACATCAGGAACTGTGGAAGGATTACTCTCTTTAGAACCAAATATAATACTAAAGTCCTAGGCTATGCACTCAGGCAAAAATATATTAATACAGGAGCTCTGACATCAGCAATGGATTGTTCTACCAGGTGATGTTGGCCAGGGGATCCAAGGCCCCCAAAAGGTAAGGCTCCTTGCCTCTAAGTTGGATACCTACAGGAGGAGAGGCAATAAGACCCTGCTGCCGAAAGACTGACGTTAACATGGGAGGGATGTATTGAGACCACACATGCAAGTGTACAGATGGGCCTCTGGAATGCCAGAGAGTGTTACCAAAGGCCACTAAACCAATAAAGCAAATATGGGTCTCCTGAATCAAGCAAGACTCCTCCATCAGCAACCAGCTACACCTCACCTGCCTGGAATACTGTGCAGCAGAGGCAGCCATGTGCCTGTATATCCCAAATCTAATTGGCTATTGGCTCTCCCCTTGGAGAAATAACCCATGGCTGATGCCACAAGCTTACATCCTCTACAGATTAGGAGATGTTATAAGCCACAGTAAGACCTTGTCATATTTAACAGGGGGAAAATTGTATTCAGATATAACATATCCAAACATGTGTCTATGCTAAAGTAACGCTACCATAAACTAATTAGTGCTGCTTTAAATACCTATATATCTAATTGCTTGTTCTTCATTAGTAGGATCGAAAGGTTATTCTGGACAAACTGTCAGCCCATGAAAGGAAACAGCCAGAATTGACCAGAGTCCAAGTCAACAGCTCCAGAGACATGGACTGTTTTACCTCTCAATCCACCTGTGCCCCTTTTCTAACCTAGGGAACAACTGCGGAAGAGGGGGCGTGGTAGAATGTAAGGCTGCGATTGGGGTGAGGGTGAAACTAACAGCAATGTGTCTGACACTCATTTGATCAACTTGATTGAACAAACAACCTGTCACCCCCCACAGGTGGGGAGTGGTGGGCACTGTGGTGGGCTGCTTGTACTCATGGATTTTGCCTGCAGATAGGTTTTGCATGAAGGAAGCTTGTACTCATGGATTATCACTTATAGCTAAAAATGAAAAAAAAAACTGAGAGAAAGATGCAGGACAGTTATGGCAGAATGCATGATCTGGAATGGGGTGGGGGTGGGGGGGAGGGAAAGGGAAATAAGCCTGAACTGAATTGGAAAAATGTATGAAATGCACAAAGCATCAATAAAAACTAATTTAAAAAAAAAAAAAGAAATAGATTTATCTTCAAACAAGCTATGACCTATGAAGATGGAGTCTGGTTTACTTACAAGGAGGGCCTAAGGGCCAAGCCCAGGGAGGTTCCTGCAATGCTGCCATTTCCCTGATGCTTGTGAGAATACACATGGAACTCTGAGATGCTGCTGGAACCATACTGGGGCCAGGGGCTGATAAAATCCCACTACCTTTGGCTGGAGCTTTCTCACCATTTTCTTATCATAGGAGAAGGACACAGAATTCATGCCAGGTTTCCAGGTGGCCTTGTTGGGAAAGGATAATTGCTGCTCATCATTTAAAAGATGCTATTTCCATTCACTTGGTAGGCAAGCCTAATTATTCTCTAGTAGGATTGGAGCGTCTGCTTATTGCATTGCCCAGTAACACTGAAATCTGAGGCAGAGGCAGAGGCAGGGCAGGACCTGTATGTGGGCACACCCCCGCCTCCATGAAAATTCTGTGACAATAATACAAGGGATAATTCTGTGATAGAATAATTACCTGGACTTTATGTTCTATTTTTGAGAAAGTTGTCAAATACCTGAAAAAAAGGAAAAATACTGAATTTTGTTTTCTAAACACAGTCTCCTAATTCTTCAAACTCCCTGAGTGATAGATAGAGCCCTAAATATTCAGAGTGCATCTGGAGGCATTTCACTAATGTGTGACTCACAATGGGTCTCCAGCACAAGGTTATTGAAAGTGTGACATCTGATTTTTTTCCCATTTATGCTCATAAACAGTAATCTTGAATAAAGAACTCTCCTGGACTTGAGTGCACAGAGCTTAGATCAGGGATTTTCCAGGGCCACATGAAGCACAGAGCACATCCTCCCCCAACTGGAATTGCTGAGAGAGTGTCCAAGTGGAATCTTTGGAGAACCTTCAGAACAGAAAGGGAAGAGTGAGTTAGAATACCAACAGAAAGCCTAAAACTTACACAAGTCAACACTCCATAAGCAAGGAAAAAAATAACAAATCAATCAATCGAAAAACAAACAAATGAACAAACAAACAAGGAAGTCATCTGAAGGAGGCAAGCAAAGCAAGACTTCAACACAATGAGGAGGCATTTGGGATTCGCATTGGAATACGGGCAAAGAAAAACCCATATTCCAGGGACATGAAGAAGGGACAACACGGGAAAGGTACAGGATAATTCCCGGCCAAGCTCTACCCAACCAAATCTACCTGTGGGAGATTCCTACAGTGGGATCCCCCTGGGGATGGCCCAGGACACAGATCTTAGAGGAACAATTGTGGACATATTTAAAGAAATCAAAGAATATAAAGAACAAGTCAAAGAACTAAGAAGAGAGAGTGAAAAACTCAAGAAGAATCTAGAGAGAGAGAATGACAAACTCCAGAAGAAGTGGAAACACTGAAAAGATCCCATGTTGAAAAAGAAAAGGAAACCAACCAGCGAAGCAAAGAGCTACAGGAAGAGATTGAGAAGCTCCAAAAGGAAGTGAAAATACTAAGGAAATCACAAGATGAAATGAAAAAGGAAAGTAAACACTCATCCAATCAAGAGGAAAGGAACAGAAAAACCCTCAGAAGTAGAATGGAGGAAGCAGAACAAAGATTATCAGACCTGGAAGATAATACAGAACATAGCCGGGCATGGTGGTGCAAGCCTTTAATCCTAGCACTTGGGAGGCAGAGGCAGGCAGATCTCTGTGAGTTCAAGGCCAGCCTGGTCTACAGAGTAAGCTCCAGGACAGCCAGAGCTATAGGGAGACCCAGTCTCAAAAAGACAAAAAATAAATAAATAAATAAATAAATAAATAAATAAATAAATAAAATAAAAGATAACACAGAACATCTAAAAACCTCAAGTAATAATTAAGAAAATTTTACAAATACACAAAAATGGAACAACCAGGAATTGTGGGACACTATGAAATGATCAAACCTCTGCATCATAGGAATAGAGGAAGGAGAAGAATCCCAAAAGAATGGTATTGATCAACAGAATAATAGATAACTATTTCCACAAACTAAAAATAAGACAAACCAATACAAATACAAGAAGCACATAGAACTCCAAACAGACAAGATCAGAAAAGAAACTCTCTATGCCATATCATAGTTAAAATGCTAGGTGCTTGAAACAAAGACAAAATTCTGAAAGCCAAAAGAGAAATACAAGTTACATAAAAGGGGAAACCTATCAGAATTACAACCAACTTCTCAGTGGAAATTATGAAAGCAAGAAAAATGTGGAGCAAAGCGTTCCCAGTGTTTAAGGACTATAGATGCTAATCCAGGTTACTATACCCAGCAAAAATATCAATTATAGTTGAAAGAGAGAGAAAAATCTTCCATGACATAAACAAGATGATAGAATACATGTCTAGGAAACCAACCCTTCAGAGAATACTTGATGCAATTCAAAGGACTGAAGAAAGGAGCAACTATCCCCTGGCACCTAGAAAGAGAAATCAATATAAGCATAACTGCAGAAGTAGAAACCTAGACCAAAAAAGCAAATGGATGATAAGGTGGAAGGAAGCAACACACATCTTTCAGTTATAACCTTAAATGCTAATGGACTAAACTCCCCAATCAAAAGACATAGACTGGGAGATTAGATTAGGAAACAGAACCCATCTATATGCTCTCTACAAGAAACACATCTTACCTTCAAGAACAGGCACCACCTTAAAGTGAAAGGATGGAAAAAATATTCCAAGCAAATGGTACCCAAAAGAAAGCAGGTGTTGCTATTTTAATATCAGACAAAATAGACTTCAAAGGAAAAGAAATCAGAAGAGACAAAGAAGGCCATTATTACATTTTTATCAAAGGAACAAGTCACCATAAAGATTTCACAGTCATGAATATATATGCACCAAACTCTGGTGCACCAAACTTTATAAAGAAAATTCTCCAAGACCNGAATACGGGCAAAGAAAAACCCATATTCCAGGGACATGAAGAAGGGACAACACGGGAAAGGTACAGGATAATTCCCGGCCAAGCTCTACCCAACCAAATCTACCTGTGGGAGATTCCTACAGTGGGATCCCCCTGGGGATGGCCCAGGACACAGATCTTAGAGGAACAATTGTGGACATATTTAAAGAAATCAAAGAATATAAAGAACAAGTCAAAGAACTAAGAAGAGAGAGTGAAAAACTCAAGAAGAATCTAGAGAGAGAGAATGACAAACTCCAGAAGAAGTGGAAACACTGAAAAGATCCCATGTTGAAAAAGAAAAGGAAACCAACCAGCGAAGCAAAGAGCTACAGGAAGAGATTGAGAAGCTCCAAAAGGAAGTGAAAATACTAAGGAAATCACAAGATGAAATGAAAAAGGAAAGTAAACACTCATCCAATCAAGAGGAAAGGAACAGAAAAACCCTCAGAAGTAGAATGGAGGAAGCAGAACAAAGATTATCAGACCTGGAAGATAATACAGAACATAGCCGGGCATGGTGGTGCAAGCCTTTAATCCTAGCACTTGGGAGGCAGAGGCAGGCAGATCTCTGTGAGTTCAAGGCCAGCCTGGTCTACAGAGTAAGCTCCAGGACAGCCAGAGCTATAGGGAGACCCAGTCTCAAAAAGACAAAAAATAAATAAATAAATAAATAAATAAATAAATAAATAAAATAAAAGATAACACAGAACATCTAAAAACCTCAAGTAATAATTAAGAAAATTTTACAAATACACAAAAATGGAACAACCAGGAATTGTGGGACACTATGAAATGATCAAACCTCTGCATCATAGGAATAGAGGAAGGAGAAGAATCCCAAAAGAATGGTATTGATCAACAGAATAATAGATAACTATTTCCACAAACTAAAAATAAGACAAACCAATACAAATACAAGAAGCACATAGAACTCCAAACAGACAAGATCAGAAAAGAAACTCTCTATGCCATATCATAGTTAAAATGCTAGGTGCTTGAAACAAAGACAAAATTCTGAAAGCCAAAAGAGAAATACAAGTTACATAAAAGGGGAAACCTATCAGAATTACAACCAACTTCTCAGTGGAAATTATGAAAGCAAGAAAAATGTGGAGCAAAGCGTTCCCAGTGTTTAAGGACTATAGATGCTAATCCAGGTTACTATACCCAGCAAAAATATCAATTATAGTTGAAAGAGAGAGAAAAATCTTCCATGACATAAACAAGATGATAGAATACATGTCTAGGAAACCAACCCTTCAGAGAATACTTGATGCAATTCAAAGGACTGAAGAAAGGAGCAACTATCCCCTGGCACCTAGAAAGAGAAATCAATATAAGCATAACTGCAGAAGTAGAAACCTAGACCAAAAAAGCAAATGGATGATAAGGTGGAAGGAAGCAACACACATCTTTCAGTTATAACCTTAAATGCTAATGGACTAAACTCCCCAATCAAAAGACATAGACTGGGAGATTAGATTAGGAAACAGAACCCATCTATATGCTCTCTACAAGAAACACATCTTACCTTCAAGAACAGGCACCACCTTAAAGTGAAAGGATGGAAAAAATATTCCAAGCAAATGGTACCCAAAAGAAAGCAGGTGTTGCTATTTTAATATCAGACAAAATAGACTTCAAAGGAAAAGAAATCAGAAGAGACAAAGAAGGCCATTATTACATTTTTATCAAAGGAACAATTCACCATAAAGATTTCACAGTCATGAATATATATGCACCAAACTCTGGTGCACCAAACTTTATAAAGAAAATTCTCCAAGACCTCAAGGCACAGATGAACTCCAGTATACCCATAGTATGGGACTTCAATACCCCCCTGAGCCCTTTGGACAGGTCAACCAGACAAAAAATAAACAGAGAGACATCTGAACTGAATGATACGACACAGCAAATGGACTTCACAGACATCTACCTAATATTCCACCCTAATACCAGAGAATACACTTTCTACTCAGCACCCCATGGAACACTCTCCAAGTTAGACCACATACTGGGATACAGAAGAAACCTCCACAAATACAAAAAGATTGAAAGAATTTCATGCATTCTATCAGACCACAATGCAATAAAGCTCATTATCAACACCAAAAAAATAAATAAATAAAATAAATTAAATTAAATTAAACATCAGTCTGAAAAAAAAAAAACAAAAAAAAAAAAAAAGATCTCTTTGGAATTTTTTACCAAAGTCCAATATTATACCTGTAACCTGACAAGTTATACTTAACTATAATTAAATTTTTCAAATATCAATAAGTAAATAATTTATCTCTTCTTTTTAGGAGAACACAAATGGAATGAAGCTTTATTAGAGAACAATCTACAGCATTTATGTGACACTAAGCATTGAAATACAAACATATTAAAATTTTTATACAGAATGTTGTTTAGTCCATATTTGGGTAATTCTCATTGCTTTTGAACAAGGTTTATTACAAATTTATACGGGTATGATTTTAAAAATAAATTATACCCTGTTATTAAAACCATTTCGTGCTTCAAATTATTTTAGGTTGTCATCAATGAGAAGAAAGAAAGGCACTTCACTCTGTTCTTTGTTTAGAACATTCACATTAATGGGTAATGAGCATTGACCCAGGATACATGTATTTGGCAGGTAGTATATGCTTATCATTGACCATGCAGCCCTCAATTTAAAAAGCTAAAATGCACTTCCTCATTTTTCCTAATTCAAAAGTCAAAGGACTGGGGAGATGGCTTCATTGTTCAGAGTATTTATTGCTCTTACAGAGGACCTGAGTTTGATTCCCAGCACCCATATGGGGGCTAACAACCTTCTGTCACCCCTGTTACAGAGTAAATTATGGCTTTCTTCAGATGTTCGCAGGAATTTTGTGGCACAGTTACGTGTACATACATGCAGGCAATATACTCATACACAAAAATTTTTTAAATATGAAAGTTATATATATTTTTGTAAAAGTCATTTTTTAAGAGAGATTAGGTCTAAATAGGTTGATTACACCCCAGTGGATGAACTTGCAATGAGGGATATCCGTGGACACTAACTTGACTGAATAGGCCTTAACATAAATGATTGAGTGCATGGATTCCAGTGGGGGTCTATGGGAGAGTGTCCATGGGGAAAGGGCTATAAAGATGAATAAGAAGTTGTATATGAAATTCACAAAGGTTCAATAAAAATATACAGAAAAATAAACATAAAACTTAAAAACATCATGGAGGGTTGGATAGATGACCCAGTTGTTAAGAGCACTAACTGCCCTTACAGAGGATCCAACATGGCAGGCAACAGCCATCCCTAACTTTAGTTCCAGGGGATCCAACACCTTCTGACCTCCATGGGCATTGTGCAACATGGATGCACTAATACACATGCAAACAGTATACTCATATACATAAAATAAAAACAATAAATATTTTTAACTAATGGAAAAAAGCAATTAGGTTGAAATAGATTGTTTGTTCACACTCTTAATTTGTCCCAGTGAAATGAAATGTCTAAAAATGTGGTAAAGTTTCCTGTCTTACTTATCTTGAAACTTAACAGTTTGTACATGTAGTTTGTAGGGTCTGTCACATCATATGGACATATTAAACACATAATACATTGAATTGAAGATGCCTTTCAATAATACAACATGCATATTAACATATACATATTTATAATCAGCAATTGAGTTATTCAGTATATATTTATTGCTATAGTTTGTTAAATTTTTAAAGACGTATTCATATTACTTTTAATTGTGTATCTAGGTGTGACTATGATGTGCACAGGAGTGCAAGTGTCAGTGAAAGACAGAGATGTCAGATTTTCCTAGAGCTGAATTTCAGGCAGTAATGAGCTACCCAACATGAGTATGGATCACAACATTTGTCTCTTTCCTCAAAAAAATAAAAAGCAGGTGCTCTTAATTGCTGAGCCATCTGCCCAATCCCTACATTAATATTGTTAATAATATATAAACGTGATTATTAATAAAGCTTTTATAAAACAGAAACATCTATTTTATTACTCATTTTATAATATGTTTCACAAATAATACCAATCATTCCAAATAATATCTTTAACCAATGAGAAAGCATTTATTTAATGAGTGTACTGGCTAGATTTTACAGTGAACTTGACACAAACTAGAATCACCTGGAAAAGAATAATTTCCACCTAGTGATTTGCTTGATCATATTGGTCTAAAGGCTTTTTCTATTATTATTATTGCTAATTGATGTGCAAGGAAATAGCCCATTTTGGCTAACATAGCTGTAGACAGATTGGCTTAGGATGGTTAAGAAAGCCTATTAAGCATGAGAGACATATGAAGTTCCTGCCTGACTTTCTTTAAAAAAGGACCTTTTTTGGAAATATAATATGAAATAAACCCTTTCTTCCTCAAGTTCCTGTTGAACAGTGTTTATCACAGCCACAGGAAAACAAATTACCACAGTGCCTTTACAACAATACTATATAGCCAACATTCATTTTAAATTGAATAATTTAATATCAAATATTCCAGTTAAAAGATTGGTCCAAATCCCAATATTTTTCCACATTATTTTTATGAGAAAAAATACTCAAAGAAAATATGCACTGATTTACTAAAGAAAATATATGTGCTTATGTGTAACTGCATTTTCATATTCCTATAGGAAATATTTGTAGTTAAAATATAACAATTAATTTATAGCAATACTATTTTCCCAGAAAAAGTGCTTTCAATTTATATATTTTAATTATAGCTATATTTAATTAATGACTTTTTTCATTTAAGTTGACATTTCAAAAACTTTGCAATTGAACTCAGTTATCAAATAGCTTAATTTGCTAAAAACACGACAGAAGTATTTCGTTCAATAGAGACCTTCACTATGAATATAAATATTTAACTCAAAGTCTAATTAATACTTTTTTTATTTTCTTTTGTTTTGTCTTTTTGAGACAGAGTATCCAAGTAATCAGAGCTACCCTGGAACTGGTTATGTAGAACAGACTGCCCTGGATCTCACACAAAGCCAGCCTGTTTCTGCCTCCTGCTTGCTAGGATTGAAGATGTGTTTGTTAATATTTTTCATTCTTGGTTCTTAAAAGACTTGATTATTTACATCATAATCCTCAATTATTGAAATGAACTTCAGAAACTATTAGAAGAAAAAAAATCATATATTTCACTCTTTAGATATTAATAAATATATATGAATACTACTACTTATATGCTAGTAAATCATAGTTTCTATTTATTTATTTATTTATTTATTTATTTATTTATTTTTAGTTTTTTTTTAATTAGTTTTTATTGATGCTTTGTGCATTTCATACATTTTTTCCAATTCAGTTCAGGCTTATTTCCCTTTCCCTCCCCCCCACCCCTACCCCATCCCAGATCATGCATTCTGCCATAACTGTCCTGCATCTTTCTCTCAGTTTTTTTTTTTCATTTTTAGCTATAAGTGATAATCCATGAGTACAAGCATCCTTCATGCAAAACCTATCTGCAGGCTGTTGTGCCCAAACACCTACAGCCCCACCATCCAGTGGGGGGTGACAGGTTGTTTGTTCAATCAAGTTGATCAAATGAGTGTCCAGACTACATTGCTGTAGTTTCACCATTCACCCCAATCGCAGCCCTTACATTCTACCACGCCCCCTCTTCCGCAGGTTGTTCCCTAGGCTTAGAAAAGGGGCACAGGTGGATGAGAGGTAAAACAGTCCACTCTCTCTGGAGCTGTTGACTTGGACTCTGGTCAATTCTGGCTGTTTCCTTTCATGGGCTGACAGTTTGTCCAGGAATAACCTTTCGATCCTACTAATGAAGAACAAGCAATTAGATATATAGGTATTTAAGCAGCACTAATAGTTATGGTAGGTTACTTTAGCATAGACACATGTTTGGATATGTTAATCCATGAATTACAATTTTCCCCCCTGTTAAATATGACAGGGTCTTACTGTGGCTTATAACATCTCCTAACCTGTAGAGGATGTAAGCTTGTGGCATCAGCCATGGGTTATTTCTCCAAGGGGAGAGCCAATAGCCAATTAGATTTGGGATATACAGGCACATGGCTGCCTCTGCTGCACAGTATTTCCAGGCAGGTGAGGTGTAGCTGGTGCTGATGGTGGAGTCTTGCTTGACTCAGGGAGAATGCCAGAGAGTGTTACCAAAGGCCACTAAACCAATAAAGCAAATATGGGTCTCCCATAGTTTCTATTTAAATTGAGAAACTAACATGAAATAAATCTTCAGTATTTTTATCACAAGAAAAAGATGATAGTTGAAAGGAAGATAAGCCTCACAGTTTTTTGCAAAATAGATAGAACAGTGTAGTTTTCTGAATATTGTTTTCTATTGTATGTCCTCCATTTTTTCTGGAAAAATATTTTTATTCAAGTCTTTTATTCTAAGACACAGAGTGGTTAACATTTTGCTAATTTCATTTCTTAAAAACCCTCTCTGTGTCCCAAACAGATAATAAAAACAAATAAACAAAACACCTAAAACACCTGTTGATAACACAGAAAACACTGAAAGAGGAGAACTAGCATCTTTCACATCTTGCTGAGTTCTCAAACCATGACATTGCAGACACTTTGTAACAGGGTGTAAGTTATGTTTCATTACTTCTCAGGACAAGTATGTCACCCATTTGATCACTGACCTTCTCTTTACTTGGACAGTCCCATTTAAGCATCACAGTCTCCCTTCAAGAAGGCGGTTACCACCCCATTTACATGAATAAAGGAATATAGGATCAGTCAAAGTTGGAAATTTGCTCAAGGACACAGGAACCTAGTACTTAAAATCGGACTGACACATTCCAAAGCCTATTGGCACCACCCCGGCAGGCTGTCCTCTGAGTCCTCATTCACACCTTCCCCCTTTCTGTGTAGATTAGCTGGTGTCCAGTTTTGGAAAACTACTTACTATGTGCAAAGTTTATTGCAACTAAATTTCTCTCTAAAACAATGATATTCCACTTATTATAGAGCCTGAGGTTTCACCAAAGAGCAGGAGAAAAATATATTCTTAACCCGTAAGTGATTTCAATCTCCTTGCAAATGATTCCAAATGAAGATTTGGCTATTTATCCTCACGGTCCTCATTAAAGAAAATAAAATGTTGCCAGGTGTGGTGGTGCACGCCTTTAATCCTAGCACTTGGGAGGCAAAGACAGGCAGATCTTTGTGAGTGTGAGTTCAAGGCCAGCCTGGACTACAAGATGAGTTCCAGGACAGCTGGGGCTACAGGGAGACCCTGTCTCGAAAAGACAAAAAAAAAAAAAAAAATGTTTTGGCAAATAATTAAATTTGACTTTCAAAAAGTTTGTCAGTAAATTGTATGACCATGTGTTTAGGTAGAAATACTAACAAATATTTTTAAAATATTTTGAAAGTTAAATTTAATTACTTGTCAAAATTATTTCACTTAGAGAAAGAATAATTGTAATAAAGCAAAGTGAAATATTCATTAATGGGTTTCATCTGAACAATTAGTGATAAAGTATAGGATTTAAAAAATCAAACACGGGGCTGGAGAGATGGCTCAGTGGTTAAGAGTGCCGATTACTCTTGCAGAGGACCTGGGTTCAATTCCCAACACCCATGTGGTGGCTAAGAATGGTCTTTAAGCCAGGTGTGGTGGTGCACACCTTTAATCCTAGCACTCAGGAGGCAGAGGCAGGGAGATCTCTGTGAGTTCAAGGCCAGCCTGGTTTACAGAGTGAGTTCCAGGGCAGCTGGGGCTATAGGGGACCATGTCTCAGAAATAAATAAATAAATAAATAAATAAATAAATAAATAAATAAATAAATAATATCAAAGAACTAATACATATATGACGTTTTACAGAGTCTCTATAAGGCAGCAGCAGTGTTTTCCTGCTTCCTTGGAAAACATGCAAAATATGTTTGCCAAAGTTACATTCAAAATCACATCAAATTAAATAAGATTCCAGCATGCAGGGACAATGGGTCCAATCCATCCAACGCATAAGTGGGGGGAGGGAGGTCTCTTAACAACCTGTTGGAGAAGGAGAATTCATTTTCTTCTGGGATGCAGATGCTGATAGGCTGCCTATGCCCCAGTGGACGGCCCCATTTCCATACACATACTGACTGCACTAAAGAGATTCAGTGGGTTAAAATTAGAGCACATTACTTTGAGGGGGGAAAGTGTGAAGAGGTTTCAAGAAGTTGGAGAATATGTGGTGGGGGTGGATTTGTATTGGATTTGCATTGTATGCATGTATGACATTCTCAATTTCTTTTTTTTTCTTTATTTTTCGTTTATTAACAATAAGTAATAATATATGAGTACAAGCATACTTCATGTAAAACCAATTAGCAAGCAGCTGTGCCCAAACCCAGACAGCCCAAGGGTCCCACCATCCAGCTGGGGGGGGGGGGCTTGTATGTACAATCAATTTGATCAAATAAGTATCAATTTCTTAATAAAATAAGAAAAGTCTATTGGAATGATGTTATAAGAATAGTTGAAAAAAATAAAATAAAGGAATAGTTAATAGTATAAATTAGCAAACTTTGACTTCCCACTCTAATCAAAATGGTTTCAGATAATTAAATAAGATATAAATTTAGCTAATCAACCAGGTTTTCCAAAAGAAGGAAATTATACCTATTTGATAAAGGGAGGTAATGTTCTGACAGTAATCTTAACTCATCCTCATGCATATAGTTACATGATTTCAGTATTGAATCCATAACTACCTCTGAAGACCTGGTGCAGAATACCCTACCTATGATGTTATAACATACCAGAATCCTGTATTTGCTTCTATCAGCTCTCCTTTTCATTCATAAATATAATACAAGAAAGGCATAATTCTATTGTACCTTTATTGGATGTTTACCTTTTGGCACTCCCCCCCCCAAAAAAAAATATGGTCCAAATATCTATACACCACTTAGAAGATGTATCACCTTCCTTTAGCTTTTTCTAACAGTCTCTTTCTTCAGAAATTATAATAAAATTCCCCTAAAATTTATTCCAGTATGTGCTACATGGCTTTAGGGTTAACTTGATACACCTAGGTTGGGGGAGGCTCAATTAGGGAATTGCCTCCATTGGACTATTCTGTTGCTGTCTGTGGGGCATTATGAATTCTGTTCATGTTCCATTACTCTACCTTCCATCCTTGAAGTACATCCTGTATTAAGAAGTAGACTCTTGGTCTATAATCAAGTTTATAATTTCTGGTATATAATCAAGACTTTAGGTGATGATCTGCATTATTTTGAGAGTCTCTTGGATCACTCTCAACCAATAATATAAAGTCCGCTGTGTGGCACTGTGTTCCCTGCCACACAGTCACCAGGTTGCACGACCTGTGCATTAATGTTCAGAGAATGTATGTGAATTTCTCATGGGATCTGGGAGCATTGAATTGCACTCTGTATTCCCTGGCCATCCAATGTCCAATCATATATTTTTTCTTCTTCTCTTCCCACCTCCCTCCTTCTTCCCCAGGCCCAGCACCTTCATCATGTCCACTCCTCCTTCTACTGACCTCTCCTATGTTCCAACATTTCCTCCATATGTCACCCCTCCTCCCATACAAATCCAACACTTCACCCTCTCCATGTTCCCCAGGTAACATCTGTCTCTTAAGGTTTCCCTCTTTCATATTCTTTTTTTTTCATTTACCTCCATATATACTTTCCAATTTCTTTGATCCTGGTGTTATTTCATGATATATACTCACATAAGTGGATTGGTGTTACAATCCACAAATCAGGGAGAACATATGTTGCTTGGTTTTCTGCCTTTGTGTTACTTCACTTAGAATAACACTTAGAATAAATTTGTAGATAAAATAAATTTACCTACAAATTTATCCATTTATCTACAAATTTCATAATTCATCTTTTCCTACTGTTGAGTAGTATTAAATACTGTAAATGTACCACATTTTCATTAATCATTTGTCAGTTGTGGGACATTTAGGTGGTTTCCATTTCTTAGGTATTGTTAAGAGAGTGGCACCAAACATGGATGTACCGGTATCTTTACAGTACGAGTCCTTTGGCTATATGCCAAAGAATGGTATAATTGGGTCATGTAGTAAATTCATTTTTAGTTTTCTGAGAGTTCCCCACACTGCCTTCCACATTGACTGCACCAGTTTGCATTCTCACAAGCAGTGAATGACTGATCCCTTTTCTCCACATCCTCACCAGCATCTGATGTCCTTCACTACCTTGATCTTAATCAGTCTGAATGGGGTAAGATGGAATTGTAAAATAGATTTTATCTGCATTTCTCTAATTACAAAGATGTTGAACAGTTTTATTTTCACCTTTTTTAAACATTTTTATTGAAGTCTTGTGCACTTCATACCTCATTTCTCATTCCAATCTAGACTCATCTCCCCTTCCATGCCCCCCACCCCACCTGAGTTCATGTACCCTGCCATTGCTGACCTGCATATTATTCTGATTCTATTCAAAGTTTTTCAAAGCAGAGGATTATAGTTCTTGGGGGAACTTTACTGTTTCAATCGGTTCACTGTTCCAGTTCCCTCCAATCTGTATTGCTTCAACATATACATTTATAAAAATTATATCATCTGTACACAAACTGTCATTTCCATATCATATTTCAGGACTCACATTTTTCCTTTTTAAATTTATATTAATCTAAATTATGCCTACATATCCTCCACCCATATACCAAGATTACAAAGTCTAAAAATAAGTGGTGGGTTAATTCTAGAGCTTGTTAAGGGAATTAGATTATAAGAGCACAGTTGCTTTCAGTGAAAGGGGTATATAACATTGATGTTGCTCAGTTTGCCTTACAACTTAGTGCTGGGTGCTAGCATCCACAGATGACAGATACAATTCATCCTCTGTTTTTCTGGGAGTGTGTGAGTTTACATACCCACCAGCAGTGGATGAGTGTTCCCTTTTCCCCACAACCTCTCGAGCATTTGGTATCATTTGTTTTCTTGATCCTAGCAAGTCTTATCTGAGTGAGATGATATGTTAAGTTGGTTTTAATTTGCATTTCCTTAATTATTAGTGATGTTGAAAATTTTTTAAAGGTGTTTCTCAGCCATATTTATTTCCTCATTTGTGAAGTCTCTGCTCAGTGCTTTACTCAATCTTTTATTGAGTAGTTTATATATACTGGCTGTTAATGCTCTGTCAGATGTTGAACAGTTTTTAAGGTGATATTAGACATTTTATTTCTTATTTGAGAATTTTCTGTTCATATCTGTTGCACATCTTTTTACTGGATCATTAATTTTGCACTTTGTTTTTTAGTTCTTTGTATATTCTGGATGTTAATCTTCTGTCAGATGTATGACTAGTAAAAATATCCTCCCACTCAGTGGGTTTACCCTTCATTTCCTTGGTTGTTTCTTTTGTGGTACAGAAGCTTTGTGGTTTAATGAGGTCCAACTTACTGATCGTAGGCCTTAATGCTTGAGGGTACTACCTATGTACTATTCTAGCAGTTTCAGAATTTCAGATTATTTTATAGTTATTTTAGCTGTGCTGTTATTAGAAAATTAAAAATTACATATAGTCCCTGTTAGCATGTAAAGGAACCAATATCTTATGTACTGAAGGCTTGGCATAAATTTTCATTTATTCATCTTAAAATGATGCCAGTCTGTATGGCAATACATACAAATAGTGACACCAATGACCAGGGAGTCCCTCATCTACTGTTGCCTGGATTCATAAGATTTTTTTTATTGATGCTTTATGTATTTCATACATCATTTTCCAATTCAGTTCAGGCATATATTCCTTTCCATTCCCCCCACCCCACCCCTACACATCCCAGATCATGCATTCTGCCATAACTTTTCTGCATCATTCTCTGTTTTTTATTGTTTTGTTTTGTTTTCATTTTTTTTAACAATAAGTGATAATTTCTGAGTACAAGCATCCTTCATGTAAAACTAGTTTGCAAGTAGTTGTGCCCAAACCCACACAGCTCATGGGTCCCACCATCCAGCAGGGGGGGCTTGTATGTTCAATCAAGTTGATCAAATGAGTGTCCAGTCTATATTGTTGTAGTTTCACCATTCGCCCCAATCACAGCCCTTACATTCTACCACTCCCCTTCCTCTACAGATTGTTCCCTAGGCTTAGAAAAGGGGCACAGGTGGATGAGAAGCAAAACAGTCTTCTTTCTCTGGAGCTGTTGCCTTGGTCTTTAGTCAATTCTGGCTCTTTTCTTTCATGGGCTGACAGCTTGTCCAGGCATAACCTTTCAATCCTACTAATGAAACACACGTAATTAGATATATATTTAAACAGTACTAATTGTTATGGTAGGTTACTTTGGTATAGACACAGATGTTTGGATGGTATGTTAATCCATGAATTACATTTTCTTCTGTTAAGTATGACAGGGTCTTCCTGTGGTTTATAACATCTCCTAACCATTAGAGGATGTAAGCTTGTGGCATCAGCCGTGGGTTATTCCTCCAAGGAGAGAGCTAATAGCCAATTAGATTTGGGATATACAGACATATGGCTGCCACTGCTGCACAGTATTTCCAGGCAGATGAGGTGTAGCTGGTGCTGATGGAGGAGTCTTGCTTGACTCAAGGAGACCTATATTTGCTTTATTGGTTTAGTGGCCTTTGGTAACACTCTCTGGCATTCCAGAGACCATCTGTATACTTGCAAGTGCGGTCTCCATACATCTTTCCCATGTTTATATCAGGTCTTCAACAGCAGGGCCTTATCGCCTCTCTTCCTGCAGATATCCCAGTTTGGAGGCAAGGAGCCTTTACCTTTTGTGGGGGCTTGGATCCCCTGGCCAACATCTCCTTGGTAGAATAATCCATTGTTGATGTCAGAGCTCCTGTATTAATATATTTTGCTTAAGTGCATAGCTTAAGGAGACTTTAGCATTATATTTGGTTCTGAATAGAGAATAATCCTTTTCACAGTTTCTATGTCCATTAGTCAATTAAAGAAGGCAGTTTTACCGATTTTACAAGAGAATACCTCTATAACAGCTGGCTCCAATCTACAGCTGGAGAACGACCTCATCATCATCATATTTCTCCTTATTCTATGGGGGGGAGTTAAGAAAGTCTCTTGTATTAAAACCTTTGCGGCACCTAGAAGGTAAGCTTCGTTAGGATTCATTAAAAATAGTTGTTACTAGTAGGATCCAGAGAGGGGCCTGATGTCTGCAGCAATCTGAGGCATTTCTTCCCTTCAATGCCCAGAGGAGTCAATCCTTCTGCTGGCACTTTCTGGTACATCCTACTCACTGCAAAGCTGCATTTTCTTTCTCAGCCATTAAGTTGGTGATACTCTGGCCTGTTGGAACATACAAATCCTTTCCCATAGTTAGTTTTAAGATTTGGGTTGCAAGGTTTTTTGACAAAAAGTTTTCATATCTATCTATATCCCCCTTTTTTATTTAAGGTTTTTATTTTTGACCCATGAGTCTCAAAAAAGCAGTTGTTTTATACATACCTATAGGGTGGAATCAAGGCACAGATTTCATCAAGTTCACCCATGCTGTTTTGGGTTACTGTATGTGATTAACTTGGGAAACAAAGTTTATTTTTGAGTTAAATCATCCTATAGGTGAAAGAGATTGCTACCAGGTGATACTATATGACAGCAAAATTATAGAGAACATTTGTTTATACCAATCCCAAAGTAATTGTTATACAGATTTTAGTTAAAGCTAATGTGGACAAGAGCAATTTATATCACCAATTAACTCAGATGCATTACCGTTTTTATCAGCCTTCAAACCAATGTTGTCCAATATGCACATATTTACTTTTACTAAGTCCTAAAACACCATGTATCCTGTAGACAGAGTCTGGGCAAAACTGGATACTTGTTGAACTCACGTCAATTAAACATGCACCAATCGAATATACACCCGTGTCCCTCTCCCACCCCTCCCACCCCTCCCGAGTCACCATTTCAGTCAGCCTTCTGATGCAATCTTTCTGTTGTTGTTCTTTTAATATGCATCCCTCTCCACAAGAAATATTTATAACTGGGTTATTGGTACTAGCGTCCACATATGAGAGATACCATTTGTCGTTTGTTTTTCTGGGACTGTGTTACTTCACTTAACATGATGTCTTCAAGCTCCATCCATTTACCTGCAAAGTTCATGATGTTGTCTTTCTTTACTGCTGCATAGAATTCCATTGTGTACATGTACCACATTTTCTCTATCCACTCGTCAGTTGAGGGGCATTTGGGTTGATTCCAGTTTTTTGCTATTGTGAACAGAGCGGCAATAAATATAGCTGTGCATGTATCTCTGCAGTAAGATGAGTCTTGTGGGTATATACCCAGGAGTGGTATGACTGGGTCAAATGGCAGGATCATTTTGAGTCTTCTAAGGGTTCTCCACACTGTTTTCCATAGTGGCTGCACAAGTTTACATTCCCACCAGCAATGGATGAGTGTTCCCCTTTCCCCACACCCTCTCCAGCACTTGGCATCATTTGTTTTCTTGATCCTAGCCAGTCTTACTGGAGTAAGGTGGTATCTTAAGGTGGTTTTAATTTGCATTTCCTTAATTATTAGTGATGTTGAACACTTCTTAAGGTGTTTCTCAGCCATCTCTAATTCCTCCTCTGTGAAGTCTCTGTTCAGATCTTTGCTCCATCTTCTGAGTGATTCATTTGTTTTCTTTCTTCTTTGTTTTTTGAGTAGCTTGTATACTCTGGAGATTAATGCTTTGTCAGATGTATCTGCTGTGAAGGTTTCCTCCCATTCTGTGGGTTTTCTCTTCACTTCCTTTATTGTTTCCTTTGATGTACAGAAGCTTTTGAGTTTAATGAGGTCCCATTTGTCAATTGACGACCTTATTTCTTGTGCAGCTGCTGTCTGATTTAAGAAGTCTTTTCCTACACCTACGTCTTGTAGTCTGCTGCCAAGTTTCTCTTCTATCACCTCCAGAGTTTTGGATTTCACGTTGAGGTCTTTGATCCATTTGGAATTGACTTTTGTACAGGGTGAGAGGTAGGGGTTTAATTTCATTCTTCTACAGGTGGTGATCCAGTTTTGCCAACACCACTTGTTGAAGATGCTGTCTTTCCTCCAATGTGTCTTCTTGGCCTCCTTATCAAATATGAGATGGCTGAAATTGTATGTGCTCAGGTTTGGATCTTCAATTTTGTTCCATTGGTCAACTGGTCTGTTTTTGTGCCAGTACCAAGCTGTTTTTATGACTATAGCCCTGTAGTATAGTTTGATGTCTGGTATAGCGATCCCCCCTGTATTGCTCTTTTCGCCCAGAGTTGCTTTGGCTATTCGGGGTCTTTTGTTTTTCCAAATGAAATTGAGGATTCTTTTTTCCAAACATGTGAAGAAGCTCTTGGGGATTTTGATTGGGATTGCATTAAATCTGTATACAAGTTTAGGTAGAATGGACATTTTTACTATATTTATTTTCCCAATCCATGAGCATGGGAGGTTTGTCCATCTCCTGATGTCTTCTTCAATTTCCTTCTTCAGAGGTTTAAAATTTTTGTTGTAGAGGTCCTTGGTATCTTTGGTTAGGTTTGTTCCTAGGTATTTTATTGTTTTTGAGGCTATTGTGAGTGGGAAGGTCTCCTTGTATTCCTTCTTCAGCTGCCTACTGTTGGTGTAGAGAAAGGCTACTGATTTTTCTAGGTTTATTTTGTATCCTGCCACCTTACTGAAGCTCCTAATCGTTTCTAGGAGTTTCCTGGTGGAGTTCTTAGCATCCCTTAAGTAGACAATCATATCATCAGCAAAAAGGGATAGCTTGACTTCCTCTTTTCCTATTAGAACTCCTTTAATTTCCTTTTCTTGCCTTATTGCCCTAGCAAGGGATTCAAGCACTATGTTGAAAAGGAGTAAATAGATTTGAAGATAAGAGTCTCATGGTCATATCAATAGATGCATAAAAGGCCTTTGACAAAATCCAACATGCATTCATGTTAAAAGTCCTAGAATGAATTGGTGTGGAGGGAGCCTACCTCAATACAATTAGAGCTATATACAACAGAACCTCAGCCAATATCATTCAAAGTGGGGAAAAACACTGAAAACATTCCTATTAAAATCAGGAACTAGACAGGGTTGCCCCCTATCTCCACTCCTTTTCTTTCTTTTTTCTCCACTCCTTTTCAATGCAGTGCCTGAAACCTTTGCAAGAGCAATAAGAAAAGAAAATGGAATGAAATGAGTACTAATTGGAAAAGAGGAGGTCAAATTATCTCTATTTGCAGATGGTATGATATTATACATTAAGACCTCCAAAAATTTCCACCAGAAAACTCTAAGACATGATTAATCTTTTCAATAAGTGGCAGGTTACACAATCAACTATAGATCCCGTATGATTACCTTAATGTAATCAAAAGCCATATACAGGAAACCCTCAGCCAATAGCATCCTAAATGGGGAAACGACAGAAGCATTAGCCTTAAGGGTAGGAACTCGGCTATTTATATGCTTTATGACATGTGTTAACTAACATATATTGAACCAACCCTGCATCTGTGGAATAAAGCATGTCTGATCATGAATGGGAGGGATTCCTTGTATGCTTTTTCTGGTTGTTTGCTGTTGGTATATAGAAATGCTACTTTTTGATGTGCTGTGTGCTGTTTGCAAGTATTTTGTTCAGTGTCTTTATATCTACGTTCATTAAATGGACTTATGGTTTTCTTTTTTATCTTTACATGGCTTTGGTATTAGAGTAATATTGATTTCATAAAAGGAGTTTGGGAGCTCTCCCTATGTTTCTATCTTTTTTGATTACTTTGAGCAGTATTCATTATATATATTCTTTGAATGTCTAGTAGAATTCTGCCATGAAACCTTCTGGGTCTGTGGTTTTTTTATTCAAAAAGTTTTTGTACTATTGTTTAAACTTACTCATTTGTTATGGGTCTCTTTAAGCTGGTAACCTCTTTCTGGTTTAACTTTGGTGGTGCCCATGACTCGAGAAATTCATTTCCTTCTTTTAAGGTTTCAAATTTAATGGAATATACAATTTTAAGGTATTCCCTTACAATGTTCTGGAATTTAGAGTCAGTTGTGAGGTCTCCTACTCTTATCTTTTATTTTGTTATTTTGGATTTTCTCTTTCTTTCTTTGGTTAGCCTGGCTGATGATCTGTCTATCTTGTTTAAACTTTCAAAGAACTAACTCTTACATTTCACTCATCTTTTTGCATTATTTTCTTTGTTTCTGTTTCATTAATTTCTCCTCTGATTTTTGTTATCTATTCTTGTCTACTTTGTTTATAGTCCATGTGTTCTTGCCTTTCCAGAGTTTTGAGTTGTGCTGTTAAGTCTTTTACATGTGCTATTTATGATTTTTTAATGTAGGTACTAAGAACGATAGTAGAGACTCTTAAGACTGCTTTTAACATATCCCAGAGCATTTGTTGCATTGTGTTCTCATTTTCATTTAGTTCCTGGAGTATTTTTATTTCTTTCTTAATTTATTCTTTAATCAAGTGATCATTCTGGAATGCCTTATTTAATCTCCATGAGTTCCTGTGGTTTTAGAGTTTCATTTGCTGTTGATTTTAAGGTTTGTTGCACTGGGTTCTCATAGAATGCATGCAATCATTTAAATGTTTTGAATTTGTTGAGCTTTTTGTGTGTCCCAGAGTGTGATCAATTTTAGAAAAGCTTTCATGGGCTGCTGAATAGAAAGTGAATTATTTGTTGCATGGGTGGAGTAGTCTGTAGATGTCCCTTAGGTTCATTTCCTGTAAGGTGTCATTCAATTCAGACGCCCATTTATTATTTTTCCCAGTTGCTGTCTATTGAAGTGAATGGAGTATTGAAGTAACCTACTATTAGTTAATTGGTGTTGATCTGTGGTTTATAGTCCTGAGTATTGTTTTTAATAAATTTGGTTGCACCAGCACTTGGTGCATATATGTTCATGATTACAATATCTTCTTTCTCAGTTGTTTGATTAGAATGACAATACCTTCTTTATCTTTTCTGACTAGCTTTCAATTGAAGTCTATTTTGTTAGATATTAGAAATGCAAGAAGTTTATTTTGTCAGATATTAGAAATGGAACATCTGCTTGCTTTTTAGAGTCATTTGTCTAACATATTTTTGAATCCTTTCACCCTAAGGTAGTTTCTATCTTTGAAGGTGTAATGAGTTTCTTGAAAATTCAAAAAGAGCAGTTTCCTTTTTTGATCTGTTCTGGTAGTCTGTGTCTTTTCACATGGAGTTGAGGCCATTGATATTTAATGATATTATTGAAAGGTATGTGTAAGAAACTGTTATTTTAATGTCTTTATGCTTGTGGACCTATTTTGTGTTTTCATTATTATATTCTCCTTTTTTTCTTTCTGTAGCCTCTTGTATATATTCCTTCCTCACTTCAGTCCTTTGTATTGTTTTATGTATTCTCTGTCACACTCATTTGGTAGACATGAATTCTTTCATCTTATTTGTGTCATGAACAATTTTATGTTCACCTTCAGCCTTGATAAATAGTTTTCTGGACAGCATATTCAGGGCTGGCATCCAAGGACTTTTAGAAGTAAGAATACTTTGGTCCATCTTCTTATGGCTGTCATAGTTTGCATTGAAAAAGCTGTGATTCTGATGTTTCCCTTTATATAGAACTTGCTTTTCTCTAGAAGCTGTTAATACTCTGTCTTTGTTCCATATATTTAAGGTTTTTACTATGATATGTGGTGGGGATTTTCTGTTCTGATCATGTCTATTTGCTATTTGCTATTTGCTATTCAAATATAAAAATTGAGCGAATATATTTAATCATAACATACTGTGATTCATCAAACAGCACAAACTTTCATTTCATGGAGTTTATCTGTTGACATTGCTTTAAACTACCACAAAAATTGGTGTTCTATTTGCTATTCAAAACTCTATAAGTAGATCTTTCCTTAATTTGGGAAAGTTTCTTCTGTAATTGTGTTGAAGATCTGTTCACTGCCATTGGCCTGAGATTATACTTCCTATATTCCTATAATTCTTAAATTTGGCCTTCTCATATTGTCTTACATTTCCTGCATATTCCATGTTTGTATTTTTTATAAATATTACACAGTCCTTGCTTAAGGATTCTAGATCTTCCACTTTGCCATCCAGTCTTAATAATCTGTTTTCTGTTTCATGCATTCTGCTTGTAAAGCTTTCTGCTAATGTTTGATTTCTATTTATTTTTGTCCTTTTGAAACAGGGTTTCCCTGTAGCTCTGGCTGTCCCAGAACTTCCTATGTAAACCAGCTGGCCTTGAACTCACAGAGATCCACCTGCCTCTACCTCCCAAGTGCTAGGATTAAAGGCATGTGCCACCATGCCTGACTTCTGACTCTTTCTATAGTTTCTGTGAGTTCATTTTTCAAACCATTAATTGTTTTTAATATTTCATCAAGCCACATATTTATATACTCCTAGCCTTGCATTGCATGTTCTTTCAGTTGCTTTTCTATGTTTTCTTTAAGTTCTTTGATAATATTTATAATTTTTTTAAATTTTTTTCCAAGTGTTCCTGAGAGTGGTTCTCATTATAGTGCACTTTTAGAGGAGGAATGAGGTTTTTTTGCATATTTATTTGTGTTTATTTTTTCATATTATTTGTGGCTTTGTGCTGCCATTGGGCATATGGATATACTTTGTTAGTTATCTTTCCAATAGGTACTTCTATTTGGCTTTTGTTTAACTAAATTCTGGTATGTTTATATTGTTAATGCAGCTTGGTTACTTTGTTTTTTTGATGCTGGAGACAAACATCTTTATTAAAGGTACTACCAAAATTTTGGCAAACATTTCAAAACAGATTTGTAAGCATAATGCTTCCCTTTTCAACAGGCAGCACTTTGAAAAGACAATACAAGAAGACAACACAACTTGAATCAACATTAGTTCAAAATCCTTATATTTTGACCACATAACTTATGTTCCCACATGATAAAACAGGTGGTAGTTTAAAGCAATGTCAACAGATAAACTCCATGAAATGAAAGTTTGTGCTGTTTGATGAATCACAGTATGTTATGATTAAATATATTCGCTCTTTTTTTATATAGTCCTGGTATCCAGGATGGAAAATAATCTTTAAATATACAGCTCATGTAGGTAATAGCTTCTTTGCATATCTCTCTTCAAACACACTTTATAGCAGTATAAAAATAGGTTACCTACACATTTTATTTTATAATTTTGCCCCAAAACTATAGATCTGTTTCATTTTTATAACATCAATGTTTGCTCAACATTAATAAAGCCAACGAGCTGTTGAAATGGAAATGCTCTTGTCTTCCACAATAGAAATAGTGACTTGACAGAAAGAAAAACAAAACAGAAACAAAAACAAACCTATAGTAACACTCTTCAGTTGTTTAACCTGAGTGCCTGGCCTGCTGGGAGTAGCAGCTTTTACCTTCATGCATGCTCACATCCACATCAGCTCTGCAGACATACAAGTTGAACACATGCTTTCAGATGCTGGTAGGCCACAGTATGCTCCCCATTGCTGTGGTCACTGGGAAGCAGTGTAGCTAATGATTAACCACACTATGTACACAACTAGCAAACACCTTAAGGCAACCACTGCAATGGGGGTTAACTTGCAGGGCAGATCTAATATTCTAGAGCAAGTCACCCTGTTTATATCTATCTGCATAAAAATATACACGCACAGCTTTCTATTTTTGAACCTCCAAAACAAGGTTTTGATTTTTTTTGTATTTTGTGCAAATGTCTGAATATTCTACCATTTAAGGCAAAGAGTTTGCATTAAGAAAGGTCAGAAAACAGGGTTATGTTTATCCAAAAGCAATTCACCTTGCACATTACCGTTTTTTGTCATTTTTTAAAAATACATACTACTTTTATGTGTGGACATTGCATCCCCAATACTTAAAAAAATCATTTCTAATGAAAAACAAGTTTTCAAGGAAAAGTTGGTTTGAATTATAGACACTGGATCCCCAATATCTAAAAAACTGTTTGTATTAACAAACAAGTCTTGGAGGGGGGAGAAAAGGACCAGAAAAAAGCAGCTTCAAAATGCAAGAAAGCAAAGCAAATTGGAGGAAAAAAAACATAACTCAAGTTTACTAATACTGAAACATTCTACAGGCAAAGTTTCATCTATTTCAGATTCTAGAGCAACTCATTTGGAATTTTAAATAAATAAGGTTAAGTTTATTCACATCTTCTGGTCCAAGCAGAGTTCTACTGCCATGACTCTGCTTGTTGTTGGTCAAATTCACCTATTAGTCTTTTGATGTGAGCCAGCTTTGTTCCAAGGCCTAGGTAGGTAGGTCTGTCTAGCAGATTGGGAACCAAGGAAGAAGGGGGTTGAGATTACCTGAGGGGGATCTTACCAATTTGCAGTAGGGTGCTTAGCAAGTTTGGGTTAGGGAAATAGATCAGAGGTCTACTGTGCAAAATTTGGTGGCTGCCTATGTCCCAGGTTGGCAGGATTGGATTAACCAGCATCCTAGGCAGAGTAAGACTGTCTGGCTGGTCAGACGTGCCAGGAGAGATGGAGTTTGGGGTCACCCGACGGGAGACTCAGTCACCTATGCTATGGTTGTTGCTAGTCTGGGTTAGGGAGTTAGTTTAGAGAAGGAATTGGTCTGTAGGTATCCTAGGCTGGGTGAGAACAGGGTGGGAATAGCCAAGAAGAACTGAAGGGTGTAGGTGTCAGGCTATGACTTACCAAGGTCCTTCATGGGGCAGGTCTGTGAGGTCGGGGGCAGGGAAGGACCACCCGAGAGAGTATTTAGCAGTCTGTACTAAGGTGTTTACCAAGTCTGGGTTAAGAAGGAAAATCAGGGGTTTAGGGTGGAAAAATTGATGCCCGCTCTTTCCTGACCTAGCAGGATGAGGAGGGAGGAGGATTAGAGGAACTAAATAGAGAGAAAAACATGTTCTGAATTATCAGGATCCTAGATTGCTTTGAAGAGTGTCTGGCAGGTCAGGCATTCTAGGGTAGATGGAATTTTGCATCACCTGAAGGAGAATTCAGTCACCTGTGCTAGTTGGGGTTAGGCAGTTAGTTCAGAGAAGGAATTGGTGCCCATGAGAATCCTAAGCTGAGTGATAACCCAGGGGTCACACTTTTAAAGAAAATTGGCTCTCTCTATCTCAGCCACTAATAGCCATTAATAATCCCTCCTCAACAGGGAGTAGGGATTTGTGTCAGTGTCCCCCTTCATTATGGATGTCTTTAGTTCCAGCTTTCTCATGTCTTGGGCATGCTGTCACAACCACTGTGAATTCATGTATGTAATTGCCCTGCTATTACTAGAGAATGGAATTTTGTGGTAGTCATCCATTGCCCTGGCTCCTTGAAACTTTCTGCCCCCTCTTCTGTAACAGCAAATGACAAGAAACAACATTAATCCCTGAGGAGCAATCTCTAGGAACCAGGACAGACAAATGTAGGTGGAAAACCACATCATACAGTATGCTAACCATAAGACTTGAGAATATTGTTTAACATTCTTCATAACCAATTTTTTAATCTGTAAAATGGTGTTTTAAAAAAGCACCATTTAGCAACATACTTGTTATGCAGTAATAATTACCCTGAGTAATATCTACTAATTGCTTCTATTTTGCATCACACATGCCTTGTATCCATTTGAGTTCATTTACGGATCATAAAATAATTTTAGGTAGATATTACAATTATCCTCACTTCTCACATGAGTGAACTGAAAAATGTTTTTACATAGTTTCCTAACATTACAAGGAAAATAGTGATACAGCCAGTGCACAGTAAATAGAACTCCAAAGCTGTAAAAGTCAGTATACTTAAACTTAGGCATATTAGCAGAATAATGAAATGTGCCACATCCTTATTAGTTTTCTTCCCTAATGTGTTTGGGAGTGTTATGTGAAAACAATTATCTGCCATTTAAATGTCATAGCAAAGTTTTAAATAGAAGAAAATTTTACACTTGGTACATAGGGAAACAGTTGTATATTTGCAAATGTCATTTAAAATTAATAGTTGATACAATTTCAAAAAGAATTCAAAACCAAAGTGATCAAATCTCCATATTGGGGAAAGATAATCTGGTAGGCTAATGACACATATATTTTGAGAATATTCTGCCCTTTAATATCATGTTGTTGAGAGAGTGAAACAAAAGCAAAGAATAAGAACATTTTGAAACTTAAACATTCAGGGTTAAGACCTGAAGTTTAGTTTTCACTCATACTTTTGAGATTCTAAAACAGAACAGAAGAAAGTTTAGAACTTTAATATTAGTAAGCTTTTCAGAATGTATTTCTTTTTAAAATACTTTTATTGATGATTTCTGTATTTCATTCATTATCTTTCAGTCCAATTTAGACACATTCCCTTCTCCCTGCCCCTACCCCACCCCAGTTCATGCCTTCTGCCATACATGTCTTGGATATTTCTCTCAGTCTTTCCAAATTTTTTCACTGCAGAGGCTTTTTGTTTTGGGCAGAGTTTAATTGTATCAGTCAGTTCTTTGACCCAATCTTTATGTTGTTGTTTTTCTCCCCTTTGTTTTGCTCCAACAGATGCCTATATAACCATCACATATGCATCAAAATTACAACCTCTGAGAATAAACTGTATGTTAACTCCAAAATATGCTTAGGAATTCACATTTTCCCTCTTTAATTTTATATTACTGTAAAATAGGAATATGTACCTTTTACCCATATACAGTAATTACATATTCTGAAAATAAATGGTAGGTCGATTCTAGAGTCCATTAAGAAATTTACTCAGGGGCTGGAGAGATGGCCTAGTGGAGCACTGACTGCTCTTGCAGAGGACTGGGTGCAGGGGATCGAACCCGGGTATTATTGAGTTACTTAATAGTTTATTTAAAAAAAAGATTTTCTTAACTTCAATTTTGTTTTGAAGATAATAAATTTGGTATTTACATTTATAAATTAAAAGGAAACTAAATGATGATTATCTTTTTGATTGCTTGAAGCAGTGTGAAAAGCACATTTCACCAGTTCTGAAAGAAAAAGGCAAAATGGAGCATCAGTGTGACAAGAGCATAACTCTTCAAAAGAACAAATTTATTATACATATACATACAAACATATATATATGTTTGTATGTATATGTATATACATAGTATATACTAGTAGCACATTTGCTAAGTCATATAATCATCACAGTAAGACATTTCATAATAATTCTCCAACTCTCAATTATTTGTAATTCTCATTTCTTTTTTTTACAAAATATTCAGAAAATCCAAAATTTTCCCACTTATTGGGGAAAAATGTGCCATGCCAAGCAAAGTCTCTATTCCTGGATCCAGCATGATTTCTCCCTTTAGGTTGGTTAAGTGGATAGCATCAGGAAATGATCCTTTTATTGGGTCTGAGTTAGAATATCTAACAACATTTGTACTATTAAATATTTCAACTTTCCTCTAGCTTTTAAAACTTGTCAGTTATATCAATGAACTTATTAAAAACCACTGGAACCTAAAAATACAGGCTTCAAAATTTGGATAAAGCTTAGGAATATCAACAGTGTTCTCATCACCACTTTCCTCGAATGCTTGAGTTTTCCTTGATGTGAATGTTAGGGACTTTTCACAGAAATAATCAATCTCTGTTTCCTGAGCCACTTCACAACCCCACATTTGCTTTGATTTCAGCATAGAAGAGCTCAATCAGTTGCTCCAGGATAACCAAAAGATGATAACCAAATTGGTCCAGACTGTTACATGGGAAACACGATTTTTGCTTTCAAACTACCTTTTTGACAAACAAGTTGGAAAATAAGAATAACTTAAGTCTGAAATTCACTACTAAGTTTACAGTTCATTATTAGTGTAACTCCAAATTTCAAATACTAAAGTCACTTTTTCTTCTATTTTCATCAAATTCGCTTGTTTGGTTTCATATTGGCTTCACAATAGTCATGGGTCTCCACAGTACATTTATTACATGTATGACTCAAGCTACAGTCACACTTTACTCTTGTCAATGGTTTGCCTAGCAAGACACCAATGTTTTTACTTGTTTTCTACTACTTCACATAATGTAAAGGACAGTGCAAAGCAAAAATATACACTGGCCATAACAGATACTGCCATAAACATGGAGTTGTGTAATAATATACTACAATTCTAGTGAGTAATGGATGAACTGAAGAATCCATAAAAGAGTAGCAAATGTCATATTAACATATTACAGGAGGAAATAACAGATCAAATGAATAATTTTGATCTCAGCACTTTCTAATATACTAAAATATGCCAGATCCTAGTTCCATCCAGTTCAAAGAATCTTGTACTTAATTTTTTGAGCTCCAAAGAAATATAAAACATACATTTTCATCTGGCACATACAAGTGGGTAAAGAAAATATTAACGCATCCCTCAACTCTCAACTAAGGAGCTCCCTTATACAACAGAGTGTGATACACTGGCTACGTTTTAGAGAATAAGATATTGCAGAGTTTGAATGTATTTATATTGATGAAACCAGAGGAGGTAGTAAAAATAGGTACCCAAGGGGGAAAAGGAGAAGAAGAAGTTCTATCACTCACAGTAGATAAATGTTAACAAGTGGGAAATGAGAAAAATGGGACTACTTTAACTGAAGAGGCAGGAGGTGGGGTTAGACAGCGGGATTAAGAATAGTAAAAATACTTACTTGATGTTAAACACCAGAGGAAATGCAAAAGTTCACTGAAAAATATCCATGTTATTTAAATATACTTCTATATCTATCTATGAGTCCATGTGTATAGTTGAAGACTATATAACAAAAACCACATTGCCACACTGTGTATAAGTACTTTCAAATTCTTGGTCAGGGTTTTCTAAGTGACTCTCAAAATAATACTAGTGTTCAGAACATTATAGAAAACTGTGCAAGCTGCCAAAGGAGAAGAGCAATCAATTGTCCTACCCAGATTTAAAATCTATGAACCTCGAAAAGGAGCAGCCCAGTAAATAGTCCCTACTCTTGCAGTAGTTGTAGCACTTTAATCTTGGGTGGGGGAGGACTTAAGACCTGCCCAACAGGAGGAAGTTCTGGTGGCATTGTAAGTATCAGCAAATGTCTGGAGAGGTCACAGATCCTACAGAAAAAAAAATGTGTTTTTTATATCCCTAGACCAACATAATTTTGTTCTCAATTCTAAATATGCATCTTTATATTTACAGGCAATGTACCATCACGAGTCATCAAAGAAACATCTCTTTGAAATGCATGGAGATTAATAAAAGTTCAACACCTAGTCAACTCCAGAGAAATTTGTACGAGATGCTCAGCCCTAAGTAACACATCTACAAGACAACATCTACACCTAAAATCAAGGAACACAGTGGGTGAGAGGGATGAAAGAATAGGAATGCATTTCTCACCTCTCATAAGTGAAGCTGCTTCATGTAATACATAGTGATTAACCCAGAAAGCCACATCTTGCCAAAGGATGAAAGAAGAATGAAGAATGTCTTTCTCTGATAGATCACCTATATTAAATTTCTGCCACTCAAACCACAGATCATATTTTGGAAGGCATGGCCCAAAGAGTGCAAGAGCCTGAGGTGGTGGATGACCCTAAGGAACCAGAGTTTCCCAGCCAGTTGGGAAGTTATTTGTATAAACTTACAGTAATGGTGACAGCATGCATAAGACCCATTCAAGCTCAAACAGACAAAAATCTAGCTTAGAAGTGGGGAAATCATGTGGAAATGTACTGGCAGTCAATAACTACTAGGAGAAGGAGAGCCAGTTTTCTTTAAGGGAGTGACACTTCATTGGTTAACCATGCTACAGTGGATAGACTCACACCAGAGGCAATTTGTGTACATAAACTTGGCTCAGTAAGCCTTAACATATATGAAAGTGTTCTAATTTCTCTTCAATTGCTGTGACAAAACACTCTGACTGACACCAACTTGCGGAGGAAAGGGTTTATTCAGCTCACATCTCCTGGGTCACAGTTCATCACTCAGGGAGCCTAAGGCAGGAACTCAAGGCAGGAACCCAGAGGCAAGAGCTGAAGCACAGTCCATGGAGGAGTCCTGCTTACTGGCTTGATCCCCTGGCCCATGCCCAGCCTGCCCTCTTATATGGTACACAACAACCTGCCTAGGGTGGCACCACCCATAGTGAGCTGGGCACGCCCACATTGCTCAACAATCAAGACCACACTCCACAGATGTGTGCCAGAGTCCAGTTCCAGCAGGTTCAGTTCCTGAAGTGGGTGGTCGGCAAAGGCGGTGAAGAAATTAATCAAATAAGACACAAGAATCTCTTTTTCATGACCTGAGGAGCATCTATATTCCCTGCTCCTGTGCAGAGGACCTCTCCAGTTCTTCACTCTGCTGATTTCTTGACCTAAGTATCAGAGAGCGTTTGCCTCCTCTGATCCGGTGCAGAGGGCCTTGCCAATTGCCACTCTGCCGATTCCTTTTCTTCTCTCTTTTCTTCTCTGCTCCTCAGGTCCCAAGGTTTATTTTTATATGCCCTAAAACTAACACATGTTATGCAAGACTAAGCTAATGATGAAAAATAACCCACCTTCCCTGTAAATACTTTTCAGAAAATTCACACCTAAAATTATTCTTAACATCAAAAACAGTAAAACAATCAATAATGGTACAATCATTTAGTTGAGACATCAAGAAAGTGAAACAATAATAGTATAGCCATCAAGCTAAGCAATTTAACAGTTTTGCAGCACAGCAAAGTTAATGTTAACTTTTAACTATAAGAACTCCATTCTTTATACCTTGTGGTTCATAGGTGCTGGACAGTGTAAAAAATGAGCTTTATAGCTTTAACAATAGAGAACTTTATTTTTCTCACTTTAGTTCCTTGTTAGCTTGATCTGTAAGTCATTTTTGTGGCTATTGTAGCTTTGATTCATGTCTTGTTTTTATTCTGGTCATTGTTTTCCTCAGTTTCTGTTTTCCTCAGTTTCTGTTTTTAGCACTTTCTGCTAAGGTGATTTTCTTTTCTTTTCTTTTTTTTTTATTGATGCTTTGTGTATTTCATACATAATTTTCCAATTCAGTTCAGGTGTATTTCCCTTTCCTTTCCCCCCATCCCACCCCACCCCATCCCAGATCATGCATTCTGCCATAACTGTCCTGCTTCTTTCTCTCAGTTTTCTTTTCATTTTTTAGCAATAAGTGATAATTTATGAGTACACGCATCCTTCATGTAAAACAAATTTTCAGGCAGTTGTGCCCAAACCCACACAGCTCATGGGTCCCACCATCCAGCAGGGGGAGGGCGGCTTGTATGTTCAATCAAGTTGATCAAATGAGTGTCCAGACTATATTGCAGCTACTAAACTTTGAGTCAGATCACTCTAATCCACTGTTTTACTGGACTTAGTTTCATTTTGCCCTACAATCTTCTTTTTAGTTTAAACCTGACCATGAAATCAAAATTCCTTTCTTTACTTGAGCAATCTGTGCATGACACAGTTTCTGTAGAGGTTTTAATTACTACTGTATTATACTTTTAAGTTGTGTACACAGTGCCATTACTTCTCACAAAGTACTCATTTCTAGGAAAAGCAAAAGTGTCAGTTCCACTCCTTGAGGCAGAAGCAGGTACCCTAACTGCTAGAAAGGCAAAAGTCAAGAAGGAGAAAAAAATAAGACTTAATATGATAAGGAGAATTATTAAAAACCAAGGTCAGCTGGAGAGCAGACTTCAGGCAGACGAGTCAGGTCACTGGAACTTTGTCAAACAGTGAACCTTTCCCGAATGGCTCCACCAGATGTGCCCACAGGCCAGTCCAATGGAGTCAATTCCCCAATTGAGGCTCCCTCAACCCAGGTGTGTCAAGTTGACACTAAAGCTATCCAGCACAATTGACCCCTTGTCAACTTGACACACAAAACCCATCACTATTAAACCACCACCTTTCCAGTTCTTGTCCCCAAGGTATGATGTTAACATTAATCACAACCTAAGACCGTACAAACTTAAAAGCCCCACAATCCTTAAAATGTCCAAACACTTAAAAGTTCACAGTCTGTTAAGAGTCTCTTAACTGTGGGCTGCTAGAAAATCCAAAACAAGTACTGTCTTATTTCAAAGGGAAGAATCAGGCACACTCAAACAAAACCTAAGTCCAGCAAAGTAGCTCAAGGCTGGACACCTGGGATTCACTCACAATCTTCTGGGCTCCAAAGGGTCTCACCATCTACCCTTCTCGACTCTGCTGGCTGTTGCACACACAGCTCATCTTACAGGCCCAGGCCAGCTCCACTTCACACCTGCTGCTGTTCTTGGTGGTCGTCCCATGGTCCTGGCATCTCCAAAAAGCTGGAGTCACCACTGAAACTGAGGTAGCACCTTCAGAGGTCTCTTCTGACCTCTCCTGTTGCAAAGCCTCAGCTTCTCTCCATGGCTCCTGCAATCCTGGGGTCTTCATGGCAACCGAGGTGCACTTCCACCAATGGTCTTTCCTGACCTCTCACAGTGCCAAGCCTCGGCTGCTCTCTGTGACCCCCTCAAATTTCAACACCAGATCCATATAGGAGACTCTTACACAATACCAAGTCCTGCTTCCGGCTTGAGATGGAGGCTCAGGCCCCTTCTGGAACATAGCTTCTGTGTGCTGACCCTGAAGAAATTCTTCCCAGAAGATATCACCACAGTGATGCTGGTCTCTTGTTACCTACAGCTGATTTTTCAGCCCCAGCTAACCAGCATCAATTGTCCCAGTAAAGCAAAGGTTTTGCTTCAGGTTCTGGTCTCTTGTTACTTACAAGCTGACTCTTTAGCCCCAGATGACCAGAACCCACAGATTAAACATTCCCAATGATCTCTGCTTCCCTTTGAAACTTCCCAAGCCAGGCCTGCATCATCTACAACTCTTTCAGCATAACTGTTCCAAGTTCCACAGCAATGATCTTTAGGCATTCAATGATTTTTCTAGCCCAAAGTTCCACATGCTTCCACAATCCTTTCCCGAAACACCAAGGTCAGGTCTGTCACAGCAATAGCCCACTCTCTGGTACCAATTTCTGTTCTAGTTTCTCTTCAATTGCTGTGACAAAACACTCTGACTGACACCAACTTGGGGAGGAAAGGGTTTATTCAGCTCACATCTCCTGGGTCACAGTTCATCACTCAGGGAGCCCAAGACAGGAACTCAGGGCAGGACCTGGAGGCAGGAGCTGAAGCACAGTCCATGGTGGAGTGCTGCTTACTGGCTTGATCCCCTGGCCCATGCCCAGCCTGCCCTCTTATATGGCACACAACAGACAGAATACATGAAATCCAGTGGTGTGGCTATGAGAGGCATACAGATAGAAAAAGGGGTTTGAATACAATCGAAATATATTGTGTAAGCAGAATACAATGAATGAAATGGGAGAGGGAATGATTAGACTAAGAAAGGTTAAATGGAATGGGGTATGACAGGGTAGGGCAGAAGAAGGAATACAAGGAAGTATAAGTAACAGTAAAGGCTTTTTGATAAAGCCGTATGGTAGGAGAAAAACAAAGAGAATAAAAAAAGGTCATGAAAAAGGTGGTGGTGAAATGAGGCACATGCCAGGCAGCCAGCCTCAAGACCCTGGGGCACTCTAGCTCTGAGGAGTATAAATGCATCTGATGGACCAGGTGAGGAACCTTATCACACAAGATGACTATTTACCTGAACATTCTTCTATATTGATCTCAAAATTCTGAACCCAGGACATGGCAAATAAGAATGAAAGTAATTGGGTCACCAGAATGGTTGTGCAGCTGGGACAATAGCAGTGAAGTTTCCTTGGAACCAGGTCCTATGAGTATGGCTCTAGGTATCTTCCTTTAATTTAGAATGTTGATGCTTCTATGTTTATCTCAAAATTCAGAACTCAGGATTTGGCAAGTAAGAGAAATAACTGGGGAGACAAGATTCCAAAGCCATGCAAAATGACAGGGCAAAGATTGCATGGAGCCAAGCCAGACTAACTACCCACATGCACTATTGGCAAAAATGGCCAGAAAACAGTGATCATCGCCCCGGAGCTGTCAAGATCTGGCTGCAGTCCTCAACTCCTCAACAACATTAGAAATCTAAGAAGACTAAACTGGGAGTGGTGGCACATGCTTTTAATCCTAGCAATTGAAGGCACAGGAAGGCAGATCTCTGTGAGTTCCAAGGCCATCAAGTTATATTGTATGAAAATTTCAAAAATTAAATACCTAAAATTAATTAATTAAAACTATTTTGTATGAAGTTCTTAAAAACTGAATAAATTTTCTAAAGAAACTATAAATCTATTGGGAGTCTATCTTCATTCATTTTCTTTAAATATCTTATAATTTAGCTGATTTTATACATATCTCTAGCCTATTGAAGATATTGTGCAGTAACACATTATAAAATCTCCCATATTTTATTCATCTATTGTACCTTGATAGATATTTAAGTTTATATTTATTATGAATTTGGTCATATTATAAAGGTGAATATATATGTGTCCTAATGTATTTTGAATACATTCCTGTGTACTACCTAAAATTACAAAATTAGATATATATATATATATATATATATATATATAATATATAATATATGTAGCCTATGGTTACAGAACAGTTGCAGCAATTCTTCCTCGCTTATGAATTTCGGTGTAGTTCTTTGCATTCACTGTTCTCCAAAGAAAGAGAATGAATGAGACATAGAATTAGTACTGGAACTGAGACACTCAGTTGTTGGAGAGTGGGATGGCATAACTTAGACCAAGTTGAGCTCGGGGAGATGCTGAATGTATTGTCTCTAGATCCTGTCATGCAGCACACTGCCTGGCTGGCAAGGGAAAGTGGTCTGGGTTGGAATTTGTTTTGAACAAAAATCTTGGTTGATGAATCTCAGCACAGCTTGTTTCTTAAAAAATGTGCTGATATTCATCAACCAAGATTTTTGTTCATCACCTAGTGCAGAGTCAGTCACTCTCTTTATCAGATTTAACCCTCAAAACTTTCTTGCATGTAGCTGCCAAATCCTGTGTATTTAAGCCTGTGAAACCCCCAAATAAATGACTCGTTGCATACACATGTCCCAGAGTCTTCACTCTGCTTACCTCAGACTTCATCAATCCAGAGACGGGACCAATCCTCCACAGCCAGTTATGAGAATTTAAGAAATCCATCATCTACCTATTGTGAGAAACAGGTCCAAAAATGTCACTTATAATTCAACTGTAGTCAACGGTCTGAGAACTTTGGAAGCCAATGATAAGAGGCCTGGAGTGTGAAGGACAGAGAAACTGTTCCATGTGAAACAGCCAGGCAAATTGGTGGTATCAGACAGAATTATTTTATCTACTTGGTTTTTTTTCTTCTGTCCGAGCTCCAATTATCTAGACATATTGCCTGATCATAGTGATGGATAGACCTTCCTTCATTCCACTGATTCGATTGATAATTTTGTCTGTAGTGTCCCTCACAGGTAAACCTATCAATAATGCTTTCCCGGTTTGATATCCTTTAATCTAATCAAGTTGACATAAGAATGTATCTATCACTACCCCAAGAGTATTATTTAAAATAATTTTATCACTTTTTTATTAACTTTGTATTTTCCTGGAGACATTGGAACATTTCAGTCTTAGTAATACGATGTGGGTGATACAAGATGCTTGTCCATTTTCTTATTGAATTGTATGGCTTTCTCTTATGATTTGCACACATCTCTGCTTTGGATAGAAGTCCTTGCTAGATATATGTACTTAAGTGTATTCCCTCATTTCACAATTTTCACTTTTAAAATAAGATATAGTATATATAATATATATGTGTATGTGTGTGTGTCTGTCTGTCTGTGTGTAAAGATATACCATATCGCTAGCTTTGGTATTGAGTCTCTCTTTCTATCATGATCAATTATTCAATTTAATTCAGGTCATCAAGATAGGCTGCAAGCACCTTTTCCCAAAGACCCATTTAGCAGGAGCATTTGTGTGATCTCTCTGTAAATATTTTCTCTGTAATTTACCCACTTTTTCAACATTTGCGCTATTCTTTCCCTCTCATACTAATTTTCAATATTTTATCATGTTTTATCCTAAATAGAATGTCAATGTTATGAGTTGTTTGTTCTCTATTCTTTTACTAATTCCTTAGTTAACTCTTACCTCCAAACACTAGTGATTAAGCAACAGCTCTCTTATACGTTGCAGTATCTTCCTTGTTCTGTGTTTATGTCTAAGCTACATTTAGTCTTTCATATCTGAATAGAAAATAGTAATCTTTTTGCCAATTTCTACAAAATGTTTCACTATTTTAATATATATTTAATATATACTCAATATATTATGCAATGCATATTATCTACCCAATTCAATTCAAATAAGATGAAATTGATTGAAAATTACTGAACCAGGCAAGATAGATAAAGTTAAGGTTACTAGGAGCTGGTCTTTGAAATCAAACAATGACACCTTCAATGACTGGCTTACTAGGAACTCATTGGAAGATTCAGACAAATATCAAATGAACCAATTTATAAAAATTAATTTATTTACCAAAAATGTTCAATGTATGGGCATATGTGCCTTTGGTATTGTTTATGAGCTAGGTCATATAAGTATCAAGTATGCTACTATCTTAAGTAATCCTTGAAAAATATTTGTAATCTTCTTTCTCAGGTCCTTTTATGAACGGCCTTGGTACTGCCAGACGTGGTGGCGCATGCCTTTAATCCTAGCACTTGGGAGGCAGAGGCAGGCAGATCTTTGTGAGTTCAAGGCCAGCCTTGTCTACTACAGAGCAACTTCCAGTACAGCTGGGGCTACAGGGAGACCCTGTATAGAAAAGACCAAAAAAATAATTTAAATAAAGGCCTTGGTATTATGATAATCCCTTCTTAGACCTGCACCCACCTCCTTATCCACCTTCACTTCATGTACACTTCATGTTTTTAAGGGCAAATTGAGTCTACTTTGTGTTCCCCAAATGTTTTATGTATAGATCCATATGCTGGATTTTGGTCAATCCACATGGTATCACACCTTTAATGAAAACTGACTCTTCCTCTCCCAGAAGTGACCACTTGCCAGTGGTTCCTCAGGTAAGGTTGGGGATTCTTCATCACCTTTCCCCTCCATTATGGGGATATTTCTGGCTTGGGCTTACTCACATCTTATACACTTTGTCACAAACACTATGGTTTCACATGTGCAACTGTCCTGTTGTTCCTTTTGTTCATCCACTTTTACAATATTTTTACCCAGTCTTCAACGATTATCTGAGTCTTACAGGGAGAAAGTATGGTACAGCTCACCCATTTTTATTATCTGCACATTGACCAGTTGTAGCTTTTTGTGTTCATAGCTATCTGCTGCAGGAAGATTATACATTGAGAGATGCGCTAATCTATGAATATAATGGCAAGTCATTACAGGTCAGTTTAATACTTCCTCCACTTTAGAAACATAGATGTTATAGATACTCCATTATAGCCTGTGACCTGTCTAGCCACAGTTTCTTGACACTAATAAGAATGGCAGTTATTCTTGCTTTGGTTCCAACTTATGCATCAGGCCTTGAACACAATCATAAAATTTTGGGGTGCCCCAAAACACATGTGGCACATTTGGACCAGTGGGCACCTCTTGTCAAACCACCAATTATTTTAGCTCCAAGGTTTTATGTTTGGTTGACAGTGATGGTTATTTTTCCTTGTAGGAACTTCCAGAACTATGAAAGTTAGGCAATAGAGATGAAACTTAGAGATCAGTAATAGCTTGATTTTTCCTTTCATGTTTGGTTTGTGATTCACACATGTTGTGGCTTCAGCAACAGTGCCCCCCCCTTATGTTCTAGATGGCAGCCAAGAGTAATGGCAGTAGCCAGCATTATTTGAGAGTCTTTGGGATCTTCCTGGTCGACAAGTCCAAAGTAGAACTGACCTTTTAATTTGCTATTCTATGTTGTAATATAGAGCTACTGAATCCCTATTAAGGGTGAATTCTATTTGAACTTTTGTCTTTTATGTTTTACATGTACATATTTTAAGAGGGCTCAACTGTTGTCAATTTTCATGTGACTGTCAGGAGAACTTTAGTGTTATTATCTCTCAACATGACTCCTACCCTCTCATTTCCCACTCCTTTGAACCATTCTTATGCTGTTACTCCTCTGTTTTATTTGATGTCTCTGTATTCTGTCTTCTTTCCCATCAATCTCTGTCCCATTGACATTAGCTAGTTTCCTGAGCTCTATAGATTTTGTAGCTTAAAAGCAAATGCCCAAGGTTTCTAAGTTAGCATTCACAAATGAAATAAAGCTTGTATAATAAATAAAACATATGATACATGTTTCCAGTTCTGTTGTTTTACCTGCGAATTTCATAATTTGGCTTTCCTTAAGTTCTGAATAATATTCCATTGCATAAATGCTTCATATTTTCAAAATCCATTCAATAGTAGACTCTTAGGTTGCTTCCATTTCTAGGCAACTGTGAACAAAGCAGCATTAAACATGGAAGAGCAGTTATCTCTATAGTTAGATATTGAATCTTCTGGGTATAGGCCCAAGAGTGGTATAGCTGGATCATATAGTAGTACTATTTCTATTTTTTTGAGGAGCCTCCCAACTGAATTCCACAGTGGCTACAGCAATTTGCCCTATCACCAGCAGTGAAAAAATGTTCTCTATTCCCATATCTTCTCCAGAATTTGTCATCATGTCTTTTGGCTCTTAGCCATTGTGATTGGGTAAGATGAAATCTCAAGTAGTTCTAACCTGTCTTTCCTATTAAAAAAATTCATCCATTTGCATTTCAACTTTTTCCCATATGACCCATATTTTCTTTCATTCAGTGTCTGGTTCTGAACACTAAGGAGTTTGGGTTTAACAGAGATTTCCAACACAATTTCATATACTTTGAAAAAATTAAGAAATGTTATCATTTTATCATTGACTGTTTTCTGTCCTGTCTCTAGGAAAGCCTTGCCTATTTACATTCTCCAATGTCTTTATTATATGACTTGTCACATGGATTGTAACTCAAATACCAATGCTCAATCCATAGTTCTTAATCGCCATGTGGGTGCTGGGAATTGAACACTGGTCCTCTGCTAGAGCAGTTGGTGCTCTTAGCACCATCTCTCCAGCCCTTATCCACAGTTCTTTCTAACTGGCCTCTGTCAAGTAGACTTCACCATCTGTCTTCATTTGTTTCCAGGTCCTCAATAATTATCAGGTAACAGAATCTTTTAAGCAACTTTCTTGTTAAAAAAAAATAGCTCCCTATGAATGAGCCAAAACACTAGGAGTCTTTACAATATGGCAGTGTATTTCACTTGCTGCTCTTGAGCAAATTGATAAAAGAAAGGTCCACCACAGAACATATGTTGACTGTTCACAAAACACAATTGGCTAGTAAGTTTTGTAGCCTTGTGTTTTTCCCACTGCAGTGCTACAATATCTGAGAATTTTGATCTACTACACTGTCTGGTATTGAGGTCATATAATTTAATTTTCTTTTGTAGATAATGATCATTTGCCCAATTTTCTAAGTCATATTCAAATAATCTCTAGTACTGTGGTCTGGAATATTGGCCCTTATTTCTTGAGATATTTCTGTATCACTAAAATCTTTACCTGATATTATATTCAACTACAAATTTTCTAGCCCAAAAACTGAGGACCTATCTCTTAGTTATTTTCAAGTCTTCTAATAGTATGAATTTTGTAGTTTCTACACATGTTCTCAGCTGTATTTCTTCTTTTTTAAAATCCACATGTTTATGACGGTGACTACTATATTTTAACCATAAATTATTGTTCTTATGATTGAGATGAATTTTATTGTATCTTGATGCAGTAAATGTTTGCCTGTAAGGCATAGATCTTCATGTTATTTTCTAGGAAAGGGGAAATTTCTGGTTTATCAGGAAGAAATGGGATAATTTTTTTTTTTTTTGGTCTTTTTGAGACAGGGTCTCCCTGTAGCTCCAGCTGTCCTGGAACTCACTCGGTAGACCAGGCTGGCCTTGAACTCACAATGATCCGCCTGCCTCTGCCTCCCAAGTGCTAGGATTAAAGGCATGCGCCACCACGCCCAGCGAAATGGGATAATTTTAATAAACATAATTTGCAGATATTTAGGAGAGCCAAACCTGGGAGCCATATTTTAATCAATGAACCCTAGTCTCTGTTAATAACAGCCCTGACCCACAAAATAGCAGTCTTTGTCACAACTGAGTAATCAATGTTCTTTGGAGCTCTGACAGCTAAAATTCAGTTATGGGCCTGATTCTCATTGTTTTCTTCCCTTCAATTGCAAGAGATTATCATCTATTCATATGACAGAAGAGAAGACTCCTATTGCCACAAGTAGATGATTAATACATGTTGACATTTGAACATTTTTAAAATAAACTAAGATTCACTGGGACTAGCCTTTTAATTTTTATTTCATCAAATGTTAAAATTATAATAAATTACATTATCATGAGTTTTTGATAGGAATCTATCGTGCTTTATCACTGGTCATCCTTTTTAGTAGGCTCTGCTGCACCTTCTAAGAAGTATTGATATTAGTATTAATGACCACAGAAATTACATCCACTGTTACCTAAAATAGATGATCTGTGATCTGTCTCTAAACTCCAAATTTAGTTATTGTTGAAAAGCTTTTTTTTTTTTTTTACTTTTTAAAGAAACACAAAGCCAGACATTTGCATAGCAATGACTGTTGGATATCGTTTCTGAAATCAGAGGCTTTGAATATGTAGAAGAAACTAGGTAGAAATCTATAGTGAAATGTGACTCAAGAACAATGGAGTTTTGAGATAATTTACTATGAAGTTTTCAGCCTGAAAAAATCCTTTAGATATATGCCAAACTCAGGTCAAGGTCTTACTTACACATCAAACAGTCAATGAAAGTAGGAGCTATTTTTGAGAGTGGATAAAGCCTTGTGAGCAAAACAGCTTCTTTTAAAAGAAAACAATTGCTAAGGATGTACTCAGCTGTAAGCCATTACCAGGCAATACTCTGGCAGCTTGGAGAAATGTTTCAAGATCTTGAAAGAGATGTCTGACCACAATGCTGTAGCATTCAATCCATCATGCTTTCAACAAATGACAACACATTGATAGTATTAAAAATATCACCTTGTCATATATATTCAACTTGCTTTGATTATAATGCAAAAGTGTTCATCAACATGTTAGTCGAAGCTATTTATAGTTCCCCATGTCTGGTACTCCTAATGCTTTTTTTATTCTTGAACTTTTTAACATTTCTTTGAAAATGAGCAAGACTGCTCTAAATTATTTCTTTTTAAAATATTTTCAAAATTATAAAACAATGAAAACAAAGTCTATAATTCCTTCCTTCTTTGAAATTCTGTCAGTGTTTATGGTTTTAGGTTTTTAAATCATAGGTAGGAAAAATAAGTGTAGGTTTATTCAAATTACTTTGACTACATTTTTGTGTCTTTTGGACAGTTACATTTAAATATTTCTGATAATCTTTTTTGTTTATTTAACAAATATCTACTCTCTCTATTTCTCAATTTAATATTGCAATTTAAAAAGGCAATGGTTTCTTTCACTTTTTTTTTTCTTCTTTCAACTTTAGATCTTTGGCACTCATAGTGCACTCTGGTGTTATTTCAATTTCTAGGTGAAATTTGTATTATCTTTTGGTGATACTTTCAAGAAATTGTTTGTAGGTCGGTCTTCGTGTGTTCTCTGTGGATACTGTCATTTTCCTCAATAAAGCCTTTAACAGGTCCTTTCTCTCTAAGCAGCAGCTTCCAGTTAGTCTAACAGGCTTTTGAAGTTGCTTGTTATATTTTCTTTGATGTATTTCTGAAGATTGTGAAGAACACAATCAACCCCTGGTGTTTTCATATATGTTTTGATGTCTTTTCAAATCCAATTTTTTGTTTCTAAAGTGGAGAAGTCCACAAGCATATTTCTATCCATTACTAGCCTTCTGAACTTGCATCTTTCAGCCCTTAACTTTAATTACCAGTAGCATTAAATCTCCATATTCATCAGATTCTCTGTGAAATTATCATATTTGAATATACTTCTAAGAGAAATAAGAATCTATTAGAACATATCTTGGGTCTATAAAATTCGTGATATAATTGGAATTTATATTAATTTTATTAGGAGACAATTTAGATGAAATCCAATAGCAAGAAGGTTATGGGTAAGAAAGAGAGTCATGGATTATGGCTTTCTCTGAGCATTTTTTCTGAGAGGATATTTCTGACTAATTTTTCTAAAAGGAGACTTTATAATTAATTGGGCTCCTGATTAGTAGCTTTTACATTAAGGATATAAAGGATTATTATTACTAATGAGGTTCCCCAATTCATAGCCTGAACTTGCATAGCAGAGTTTAACAGTCAAATATAGAAAACCTTTCCCTTTCTCCTACATGTTGTTCTCTTAACAGTTAAACCTTACTGAAGATTCATTGTACCTACTACCTAATTAGTGAGAAAGAAAGAAATACCTCAGTATGCATGATGCATTTTCATGTTTCAAAGAAAGTCAAGCTGAGTAAGATTTTCAAAATCATTGCAATTAGCTCATCACCAATTTCTTGTATTTCCACTAAGAGAATAGACTATCATTTGGAAGTTTAGTTGTTCTTATTTGTCCTAATACAATTAAATTTGGACCTTAGTACAATTAATAATTAGTTTCATCTATTGAAATATCCTTTATTGTTAATCAAAGGGAGAAGAACCAGACCTAAATTTTGATGTTTTAAGACTGTATTTCTGTATAAATTCTAATATTAGAAGGCTCAGCTCCTCACCTGCTGTTAAACAGCACCAACTGAAAACTAAAATATGTTATAGAAATAAATCATGGCTGGGCGTGGTGATGCACACCTTTAATCCTAGCACTTGGGAGGCAGAGGTAGGCAGATCTCTGTGAGTTCAAATCTATCCTGGTCTACAGAGTGAGTTCCAGGCCAGCTGGAGCTGCAGGGAGTCCCTGCCTCCAAAATTAATTAATTAATTAACTAATTAATTAATTAATCATGAACTGGAAGGTGAAGAACAGAGCCTTTAAATTTCTGGAAATCATTTTTGAACAACTGAACCTCAAAAAAAAGCTAGGCTAGGTAAAGTTCTCTTGTCTAAAACACATGCAAATTATTGTCAGAAGGAGTGCAGGTTGAATTCCACATACCAGCATCTGAACATTAAATATTAACAAATTGTGTGACTGCATCATAAATTGATGATTCAAATTAAATATAATCTTTGCGGGCTGGAGAGATGGCCTAGCGGTTAAGAGCGCCAACCGCTCTTGCAGAGGACCCGGGTTCGATCCCCAGCGCCTACATGGCGGCCGAGAACCGTCTGAAACTCCAATTCCAGGAGAACTCCAGTTCCAGGGGAATCAGACACCCTCTTCTGACCTCCGCGGCATTGCACGACACGGGTGCACAAACTTGCATGCAGACAGTACATACATACATATACAGAAATAAAAAAAAAAAATAAAAAAAATAAAAATAAAAATAAATAAATATAATCTTTGCAATTTTCATAGAGAATATTGTCTTTGATACTAGAACTTATTTATTACTGCTCAATATTTTAGGTTTGGTAATTTTTTGTCAGTGAGTGCATGAGCTATACATTTTTATTAAAAACCTGCATACTAAAATAGAAGGGGACTATACCAGCACATATATTTACACAATTCATTTTAGTTAATACATATAATAAGTATTAAAATGTGAAACTTTGTTTCCTAATTTCAATGTAAATAGCATTACTATCATAGAAAATTAATGTTTCAAGTGACCTATTCCTGATTCCTCATTTTAGTGTTTGAACATGACTGTATCTTAAATTACAAAAATGTGTGGCTTCATTTACACAGGTATTATGTTTATAAAACATGTTCATAAAACATTTTAAACTGCTTAGGCTTTTAACAAAGTGAATTTTGAGAGATAAGAAAGCCATAAGTACTAGAAAAATGGTTTTAAAGATTGTGATAGCTCATTTTTCCCAGAAGTTTTTGAAGCAAGGCCTGTAATTTCCACTGTTACAGTAAGCCATTTATTTCTAAAAACAGAAAAGGAATATCTATCATTTGGATATTTTAAAACTGCCTCCCAAGATACAGCTCTGATAAATGAAGCATTGCACTGCCAAAGTATAATGGAGTAACTCAAAAGATAATATTCTCTGCATTATTCCCCATCTGGGCTAAGGAGTGCTTCTTCCATACCACAGACAAATGTTTTTGGTTTGTTTTGGAATGATACTGTCTTTTGATTACAATATCAAAATTTATTTAAGCTTCCTTAAATTCATTGGTAAAATTTACCCAAAGAGTAACTCATCTTTTTTGCTAGGTTTTTCCACTTACTTTCTTTAAATAATGAATTAGCTCAAGCATTCAGGGTGACACGGTTACCCTAGCTTTATATAACAGGTCTTATGCAATGTCAAAAAAGTGATAAGTAGCCCAGAACAATCCTGCCTCAGACATCACGCTGCTCAAAAATTTTACTTCATCTCTTGACTGATGTGATAATTTAGTAAATGAAATAAAACATCTAAATTTAGAAGAAGAAAACTATGAGTTCTAAATGTAGCCTTTTCAGTTTGATGGATGTTGCTTTGTAGGAAATGCTGAGTGACCCAAGAAATGCTGCTTTCCTTTGTTTTCTCTACAAGGAATGAACACATCGAATTGGTGTGCTACCTGTCAAAGAGCCTAAGTGGGAATGTGAATAGAATTCATTAATATGAAAAGTTCTAAAACTGAAAAGTAATTCATATGCACATGAGACGTATAGAATTTTGATTATCACAGAAAAGGGAAGGATGATTAAGAACTGAAACAGTATGTCCAATGTTGTGGGAAATACAGATAAAAATCTTATGCAGGTTTTATTGATTATGCCATAATAATGAATAAAAATATATTTTGAATTAGAGACATATATGCTTTGAATGAATCCCTTTAAAATATGTTTTACATATTATGTTTAATTAAATGAGAAATAGAATTCTAGGAAATGAATTAGGGGAATTTTTAAATTAAAAGTAATTTTCCTGAATGTAAGTATTACACTGAATTTAGCAATTTACATTTTAAAAAGTGAAAAACAGGCTAAATAATGTATGGGAAGTAGCCAGAGCTGTACATATTTTGAAAATAAGTAGCTTATATAAACAAACTTTTGTTTTGTTTAATAAAATATTTTAATGATGTTTTGTATATTTCATATATAATTACTCAGTCCAATTTAGGCACATTCCCTTTTCCATGGCTCCAAACCCACCTCAGTTCATGTATTCTGCCACATGTCTTGCATAATTTTCTCAGTCTTTTTAAAGTTTTTCTCTGCAGAGGTTTATTGTTTGGGCAGAAGTTAACTGATTCAGTAAGTTCTTTGACCCAGTTCTTTTGTCATTGTTGTTGCCTCCCATTGCATTGCTCCAAAATATCTATCTATCTACCATCTATCTATCTATCTATCTATCTTATATATATCACATATATACCAAAATTATAACCTCTGAAAATAAGTGGTAAGTTAATTCTTAGCCCATTAAAGGATTCACATAATAACAGCAAAGTTATTTTCAGATAAAAATAAATATAATATTAATGTCGCTCGGCTTGCCTTTTTTTAGGTTTCTCTCTCTTTTTTTAATTTAATTTTTATTGTTATTAAGCTTTTTCCATAATTCATATATCATTTCTCAATCGAATTCAGAGTCACTTCCCCTCCCATGTCCTCCACCACACCCAAGTCCCTGCACTCTGCCATACATGTCCTGCATCTCTTTTTGAGTCTTTCTAGAGTTTTTTTCTTTAAGTTCTTTTCTTGTTGTTCTATCCAACTTGTATTGCTTCAATATATATATATATTGAACACACACATCACTTGAATTGGAGGACTTTTTTTCCCTGATAGATGTCATGTTTTCCTTAAGGATGTGCTCAAAGGTTCCTCCCTGGCAATACAAAACAACCATCAATCCTGAACTTTTGCTCCAAATGGGGTTGTTTCCCTCCCATGGTCCCCCAAATGAAATCCAATAAGCTCGCATCCTGTCTCAATCACCCTGCACTGGCTTCCATGATACAGCCCAGGTAGTCAACAATGGCAATCTATATTCTGATGAGGCTGACATCCCCTTAGCTGTTTAGTCCACAAGCTGGGTATGTCAGTATTCCCTATCTGGCGTTGAAGGTTTGGAGGATTTTGGGAGAGACATGAGTCTTCAGTCCATATTGGAAAGTTAAAAAGCTGTGTCTCATGTATTTGAGAAGTGCCAAAAATGGTGGCAACCACAGGGTAGAGGCACTTGCCAGTAAGAATTGATGACAAGCCAAACACCACAGTACTCTCTCTCTCTTTTTTTCCTTTTTGTCTTTTACTAAGATCTCAAGTTTTATGTCTGCAGTACAGTTTCTCTTGTTTTACTGATTATTTCTGGTTGTACTTTCCTTTTGGATATTTAAGGACACACAGTTATCCCAGATTAAACAAGGTTTTTGTTCTCTCAAGGTCAGTTGAGGATCTGATCCTCAGGCATCTCTCGGGTTTTTTTTGTGGGGAGGAGGGTGCCGGTGCCTTGCTCCCTTAAGCTTTTCATTTACCAGTTCCATCCACTGGAGGACAAAATCAAATCTTGCTAGACCAGGCTTCCTTTTCTGAAGCATGAGCAGACTTTCCTCTTTATAGACTGGACACTGGCTGAAGTCCCATTAGTGGCTCTCCAAGACCACCAGGAATACTGGTGACCCACATTTGCAGGACATTTCAAGAGTTGCCCCCATGCATAATCCCCTAAGACTTGGTTGACCTCTGAGAGCAAGGAACAAAGTTATCCCTTAGGTCCCTCGGCCAAATTGGTATGGGTGTGAAGTATTGTTGTTAATCACCCAGAAAGGCTAAATTGCACCAGGCTGTTCCATTGCACCTAGATTAAAATTGTATCCTTTGGAAACAAACTGTATGTTATTTCCATATCGTATTTCTTGATTCACATCTTTCCATTTTAATTCCATATTACTCTAAAAGATGCACACATATCCTTCATCATATACCAAAAACACAAGGTCTGAAAATAAAAGGTCAGCTCTAGAACCTGTTTAGGGATTCAGAATGCACAGTTGTCCTTAGATCATGAGGAATATAACATTAACATTGCTGTTTGTTTTACAACTAGGTACTTGGTACTAGCATCCACAGATGAGGGATATCTTTGGTTTTCTGGGATTGTGTTACTTTACTTAACATAAAATCTAGTTCCATCCATTTACCTGCAAATTTCATGATGTCATCTTTTTTTTTTTTTTCAGTTCTTAGCCTCAGCCTTTAATGGCTGTGCTAGCCCCCCAGACTATGATGTCATCTTTCTTTACCGCTGGGTAGAACTCCATTGTGTAGATGTACCACATTTTCTCTATCCGCTTGTCCATTGAGGGGCACATGGGTTGGTTCCAGCTCTTAGCTATTGTGAAGAGAGCTGCAATAAACATGCCTGTACATGTATCTCTGCTCTAGGAAGAGTCTGATGGATATATTACCAGAAGTGGTATGGCTGGGTCAGGCAGTAAGCTCATTTTGAGTCTTTGAAGGGTTCTCCATACTGCTTTCCATAGTGGTTGTACAAGTTTGCATTCCCACCAGCAGTGGATGAGTTTTCCTATTTCCCCACACCCTCTCCAGCATTTGGTATCATTTGTTTCCTTGATCCTTGCCAGCCTTATTGGGGTGAATTGATATCTTAAAGTGGTTTCAATTTTCACTTCCTTAATTATTAGCAATGTTGAACATTTTTAAGATGTTTCTCAGCCATCTCTATTTCTTCGTTTGTGAAGCCTCTGCTCACCTCTTTACTCCATCTTTTGAGTGAGTCATTTGCTTTCTTATTTCTTTGTTTTTTGAGTAGTTTATATATTCTGGAAGTTAGTACTCTGTCAGATGTATAAGCAGTAAGGTTTCCTCCCACTCTGTGGGCTTTCTCTTCACTTCCCTGATTGTTTCTTTTGCTCTAGAGAAACTTTGGAGTTTAATAAGGTCCCACTTGTCAATTGTCGACATTATTTCCTGTGCAGCTGCTGTCTGATTTAGAAAGTCTTTTCACCAAGTGCTGGAGAGGGTGTGGGGAAAGGGGAATACTCATCTACTGCTGGTAGGAATGCAAACTTGTACAACCACTATGGAAATCAGTATGCAGAACCCTTAAAAGACTCAAAATGAGTCTACCACCTGACCCAGCCATACCACTTCTGGGTATATATCCATTAGACTCTTCCTACAGCAGAGATAAATGTACAGCAATGTTTACTGCAGCTATCTTCACAATAGTGAAGAGCTGGAACCAACTCAAGTGCCCCTCGACTGATGAGTGGATACAGAAATTGTGGTACATCTACACAATGGCATACTGTGCAGAGGTAAAGAAAGATGACACAAAATTTGCAGGTAAATGGATGGAACTAGAAAATTTTATGCTAAGTGAAGTAACACAGTCCCTGAAAAACAAAAGATGAATGGTATCCCTCATCTGTGGATGCTAGTACCAAGTACCTAGGTGTAAGTCAAAATGAGTAATGTTAATATTATATTCCTCACAATCTAAAGACAACTGTGCTCTTGTATTGGGAATCCCTACACAGGTTCTAGAGCTGACCTAACACATATTTTCAGACCTTGGATTTTAGTATATGATGGAGGGTGTGTGTGAATCTTTTAGAGTAATATGGGATTAAAATGGAAAGATGTGAATCAAGAAATATGCTATGGAAATAACATACAGTTTTTCCCAAGGGATACAATGTTAATATAGGTGCAATGTAACAGGCTGGTGCAACTTAGCCTTTCTGGGTGCTTAACAACCATACCTGAAGTCCCTACCAGTTTGGCTGAGTGACCTGGGGGACAACTTTGTTCCTTGCCCTCAGAGATCAACTAGGTCTTAGGGAATTATGCATGGGGGCATCCTTGAAAAGTCCTGCAGAGGTAGATTTTTTGGTGTCTCTTAGGTAAACTATCATGCCATCTGTAAAAAGGGATAATTTGACTTCCTCTTTTCCAATTAGTACTCCTCTAATTTCCTTTTATGTCTTATTGCTCTCAAGAGCATTTCAAGTACCATATTGAAAAGGAGAGAGGATGGGAGGAGCCTTGCAGGGTTCCTGACTTCAAGGGGAACACTTCTAGGTTTTTACTATTTAGGATAATGCTGGCAGTGTGTGTGTTGTATATGGCTTTAACTGTGTTGAAGAATGTTCCCTCCAGTCCACTTCCCTCCAGGACTTTAAACATGAAGGCATGCTGAATTGTGTCAAAGGCCTTTTATGCATTGATTGTGTTGACCATGTGGTTTTTGTATTTCAGTCTGTTTATGTGCTTTATGACGTTTATTGATTGATGTATCCCTGCATTTTTTGGTATGAATCCAGCTAAGTCATGGTGGATGGTCTTTTTGATATGTGCCTGTATGTGGTTTGCAACTATTTTCTTGAGAATTTTTGCATTTATATTCATTAATGAAATGGGTCTATAGTTTTCTTTTTTGGTTGTATCTTTGCCTGGTTGGGGTATTAGAGTGATGTTGGCTTCAGAGAAGGAATTTGGGAGATTTCCTTCTGTATCTATCCTCTTGAATAATTTGAGAAGTAGTGGCTGTAGGTCTTCTTAATGTCTTGTAGACCTTTAAAGATTGCCTCTGTGTCCCTTATAGACTGCCTTAGTGTCCCTGAAGATCCAGGTTCCTAGCTAAGTGAGCCAGCTCTTATCTAACCTACTTTAGAAGCCAGGGAGCCACTGACTGCTGCCTCAGTCTCCCTGAAGACCCAAGTTCCAGTAAGGTGGGCTGGCTCTTACCCGGCTTCAACATATTGTTTTGTTAAATACTGGACCAAAAAAAAAAACAAAACACACAGTTATGTGGACTGAATCCAGGGCCATGGGCATATTCTTTAAAACTGAACTACTCACAGGCCCTAAACATATGTTTCATAAAAGATTACAGTCCAACTTGAGATGTTCCATATACTTTAAATTGTGGAAAAACAATATAATCTAGTAATCTAGGAATTAGAGATAGAATATATCCAAACTCAATAAATATATGATGTAAACAAGTGATAGTCTTGAATTTTATGAAGTATGATATTAATACTGAGAAAATATATCTGTATATTTGTTCAAGTATATATATATATATATATATATATATATATATATAATATTCTGATAATATATCATGTAGTGAAGGACATTACCTTTTAAGCATATGGGCTCGCACAGCACAGTTGGCTAGTTGCTTTGGTACATGCTCTTTCTGTTCAATTTCTATGTGCTTTGTGTTACAATAACAAAAACTATCCAATGGTGGGCTAATGCATTTTTTTTTAAAAAGGACACTTATTTGATTTATATTCTGATCGCTGGGAATTCCAGACAGCATGTAGTCTGGTGAGTCTCTTCTCGTCACAAGAGTATTGAGACAGGCCAAATTGCCAATTGCTTATTGCAGAGGAGAAGCTTGGAAATGGTACTGGAAAGTACGTGCTGCCTCTGTGGAAGATGACACATTTTAGTGTTCAAGTGTGAAAAGCAATTACTAAAATGTAAATGATAACTAGTTAAATATGTCATACTTTTTGATTCACAGATTATATGAGAACAACACATGACTCTATGTATTTGTCTCTTCATCATTTTAACTATGTTTCCCTCTTCTAAGAATGAAGAAGATATCCCTTGAATGAAAGTTCTGTGATCCTTTCAGAGAAGAAGGGAGCCACCTCCTGCTCCTGTGGTACAGGGTGTTATAGTTTGGGGTGAACATGAACTGAATCCCTTAGAGTCTTTTCCATGTCTCTAATTCCAGCAGAAAGGTCAAACCTAGCCTCAAAATTGAGGTTCTTTGTTTCATGAGAGGAGAACTGATGGTGTCTGATGCTAACAAAACAGTATAAGTATTTGAACTCCACTGAAAATCATCTCTCTGGTACTTTGCTGCTTTCTTGAGAAGTCTAAGACAGAACAACCTGCCAAACATTTTTTTTTTACCCACTAGGCCTGGGGCACAGGTCCTACTATTCTGGTGCTTAAGAGGCAGCTCGCTGTTAAGAGACAGTGACTTGAATTAGATGAATTTAAAAGCCAGCCTGGGTGTGGTTGTGCACTCCCAGTTTCTTCGGAGGCAGGGCCAGGTTGGTCTCTGTGAATTCAAGAGTGCAGTTCCAGACCAGCTGGGGCTAAGGGGATCTTCAGAAACACCAGAAAAAATAAAAGCAGGCCTGGGCAACATAGGTCCCAAACTCAAAAAAATAATAAATATGAAGAAAAGAAGAGGCTGTCCATGGTTCAGTGTGTAAGAGTACTTCATGTGCACTGAGGACCAATTTAAAAACTGGGCACAGCCACACATACATCTCCAACCCTAGCATGACACAGAAGTGATAAGATCTTTGGAGCCTGTTGCCCAGGATCCTAGCTACAAGTTCAGTGAATAGAGGCTGAAAGGAATAAGGTAGTTAAGAGGTGATCTAGCTAGACCATTGAAGGCCCTCCTCCTCTGGCCTATGCACACACAGGTTCAAGTGCACATTCATCATCACACACATACAGGTGCTCATTCATCAAACTCAGCTACATATACACTAAAACAAAGAAAAAAAGATAAGAGGCCAAACTTTTACATTAAAAAGCAGTATTTTTTTTTTTTTTAGGTTAACAATATTTTATCAGGTTGTTGTGCTAAGCACTGAATGTCAGACCACATGGGAGGTGATGCAGCTGTCTAACTCCAGATTCCAGGGGAAGCTTGATTGCCCTCTTCTTGCACTTCCACGTTGACTGGACACGCGAGTGCACAGACCTGCAGAGGACAGTACATTCGCTGGAGAGATGGTCCTAGCGGTTAAGAGCGCCGACCGCTCTTACAGAGGACCCGGGTTCGATCCCCAGCACCCACATGGCGGCTGAGAACCGTCTGAAACTCCAATTCCAGGAGAACTCCAGTTCCAGGGGAATCCGACACCCTCTTCTGACCTCCGCGGCATTGCACGACACGGGTGCACAAACTTGCATGCAGACAGTACATTCATACACATACGGAAATAAATAAAATAAAAAAAAATAAAAAAAACAAACTTCTAAAAAAAGAATAAATAAAATTTAAAAAAGTAATTACCACTATAATTTTACATTTTATTTTGTTTTAATTGTTATTCTGTATATCTAGTCTTTAACTCATCTAAAAGCTTTGTTAGTTTTCTTTTAGTATTTTATTTTGTTTTCCTTTGAAGTTTGGATGTAGGAGTAATATGATATGCTTTTTTATTTTCTTTCGGAGACATACTAGTTTACACCCGTCAATTTATGTACTTTTTTGTTATATATTGCACTCTCATACCATGTGTATATATAAATTACCAATTTCATCATTCTGGACTATATATTTAAATCTTTGCAAAAATTTTATTTTATTTTATTTTATTTTCTTATATTAGGGAAATTGAATTTTCATTCACTGTTCTTCCTCTGATTTTTAAAATTCTGTGTACCTCATTTTCTTCTGTAAACATTATAATAATTCTACCTATTTGAGGAAAAACTGTTTTGAATATTATTGAAGTTAATAGAAAAATCATTCAACTTAAAATCTGAGTTTGAGGAGTATTCGAATTCTACTTGTATTTCTGTCATCCATGAACAGGGCATAATATTCCAGTTTGGGATAATATATTCGGATCTGACAAATGACTTTTCAGTTTTCTTTGCATAAGCCTTTTTTTATCTGTCTGAATTTTATTTCTTCTTTGGTTTTGCATAAACAATTTCTAATTCTATACAAATTCTAATTCCATCAAACTCTGATTCACAAAATTCTTTCTGCCTCATCCCCCAGAATGTTAGGACCACACATGCTTGTTCAAGGACTTTTTATTATCACATCTATAACTATGATATTGTCTGATGATTGGCCATAGGAATAAATGTCTCCATTTTCATTTTGTAGTGTTTAAGCAAATCATTGGCTTTACTTGTGTAACCTTTACTAGAATATTCTAGTGAAGATAATATTAATACTATTAGAAAAATAGAATAAAAATAGAATAATAATAGAATATTCTGGTAAAGGTAAAACAAGTAAAGTCATGTTACAATAATACTAGAATAACAGAATAATAGAAAAATAATAAAATAATGATAGAATGTTCTAGTAAAGTTAAAACAAGTAAAGCCAAATTATCATTTTATATATATACATATATATGATGACATTGTAATGGTAGTGTGGGGCACACCTTAATGCTGCTGATTTATGGATTAATTTGCATGATTTGATGGGTTTGGTGTCTAGGATAACAAATAATCTTTTATCTTAATAATTAATCACTTGAGATCCTTTTTTGGAAATTGTCATTTTTTTTTAATTGTAATGAGTATTTTTATATTTTATTTTCCTCTTAATTATTTTTTTCTTTATTCTTGAGAAATTCATACATCCATACAATGAAGCATACATACATTGTCTTTATTTTTAGATTAGTTTTCAGTTCACAGCAAAACTAAACAAAAATTTCAGAGAATTTCCATGTACTTGCAGGCCTCATTCAAACAGTGTTTCCCTCACTGAATCTACCATCAAAGTGCTACATTTGTTGAAATTTAGTCTCAGTCCCCAGAACCCATAGTTCACATTACATTTTGCACTAAATGTTTTATATGTGTGGATTTTAAACTTTTTTCATTTATTTATTTATGTATTTATTTATTTATTGTGTGTGTTTGTGTGAGTCTGTGTGTGTGTCTCTGTGTGTCTGCTTGTCTTTGTGTAGGTATAAGTCAATGCATGTCATGTAATGCCTACAGAGGTCAGAAGAGAATATCAAATTTTCCTAAAATGAAGTTACAGACATTTGTTAGCTGCCAAATTGATGCTGGCATTAAGACCCATGTCCTCTGTAAGAATAGCCAGTGCTCTTAACTCCTGAGCCATCTTTCCAGCCCTGTAAAATATTTTTTAATTATATATATATATATATATATATTATATATATATTACAAGATTATCAAATCTAGACCCGTGTTCCCCATCCTATACCCCCACCCCACCAGAGCTTGTGCATTCTGCCAAACATGCTTTTCATCTCCTTCTCAGTCTTTCTCAAGATTCTCTATGTGGAAGTTGACTGTTTTGAGCAGAAGTTCACTGTTTCGGTCAGTTCTTTGATGCAGTCCTTTCTGTTGCTGTTGTTGTTGTTGTTGTTGTTGTTGTTGTTGTTGCTGTTGTTGTTCTTTCCAATATGCATCACTCCCAACTACTTGGACAAAAGCTCAAGGGACTGTGCACAAGAAATTCTTACAAGTAGGCAATTGGCACTAGCATCCACAGATGAGGAATACCATTCATCGTTTGTTTTTCTGGGACTGTGTTACTTCACTCAGCATGATGTCTTCTAGCTCCAGCCATTTTCCTGCAAAGCTCATAATGTCATCTTTCTTTACTGCTGCATAGAACTCCATTGTGTAGATGTACCACATTTTCTCTATCCACTCGTCAGTTGAGGGGGGATTCCAGCTACTTGCTATTGTGAAAAAAACTGTGCTTCAGGTGGTTTCGGGAGATCTCCCTTATTTTATAATTTTCTTGATAACTCTTTTTTGTGTTGCATCATATGTTTAAAAACAATCATAACCAAGAGCTGAAGAGATGGTGCAACAGTCAAGAGTGTTACCTGCTCTTGCAGAGGATCAGGTTCAGTTACTGAAATCTATATGACCTCTAAAAACCATCCAATTCGAGGTTCACAAAATCTGAAACCCTCTTCTGACTTTTGTGGGCATTGGAGAACACTGGTGCACTTATATACAGGCAGGCAATACACTGGTATACATAAAATAAAAATAGCAAATGAAACATATTTTTTAAAAATATTATTCAGGCTGGGCATGGTGGCATATGCCTTTAATCCCAGCACTCAGGAGGCAAAGGCAGGCAGATCTCTGTGAGTTCAAGGCCAGCCTAGTCTACACATGAAGATAGATCGAAAAAAGTCTCCTTCTCAGACTAGAGAGTGCTGAGTGTTCTTGCAGAGGACCGGGGTTCAATCCCCAGCTCCCACATGGCAGCTGAGAACCTTCTATAACTCCAGTTCCAGGGGAATCCGACACCCTCTTCTGACCTCTGCGGCATTGCATGACACGGGTGCACAAACATACATACTGACAGTACATTCATACATATTACAAAAAATACAATTTTTAAAAAAGGCAAGCCGTGTTCACACAGCATGTAGAAAGCTGAGTAAAAATGTATCTTAGAAATCTTGGCATATTATATGGCTTGTATAAGCTTTCAATTTGAACTCCTTTTCTCTCTCTCTCTCTCTCTCTCACACACACACACACACACACACACACACATAAATACACTTTTTTTAGACGTTTTTTATATTTTTGAAACAAGGTCTCCTTGCAGCCACAGCTACAAGAGAGAACAAAAACTCAATATTATCTTTGACAACATAAGAATATCCAGGACTTCAGTGGTTTCTGGGTACATAAAAAGTAAAGCAAAAATCACATAAAATATAAACCCTTAATCATGTTCAGAATTGTTCATAATTAATGCGGATTTTTTTTCTCTTGGGTGACATAGTTTTATGAATAAGTAAACACTATCATGTGCTGCATCTATAAAAATATTATTTAAGGCTATCAGATGGGTACATTCAATAGAATTTTTGTTGCTATCACCTATTACATTGGGGAAAAAATCTAACAGTGTTAGCAAAACTGCTCTTATTTCTTTCTTTTGACACTAATAGGAATTTTCAGTAAAGACTTCAGGTCCAACTGATGCATGAGTTCAGTCCTTTTCCTTAATTGTGTTTGTAAATTCAATAGCTATTATAGAAACAGACATTCTTGGGTGCACTTTACAAAAATTATTATAGCTTCTGGACCATGCTTTATTCATTCATAACTTCTACATGTTCTAAAACTGTCTTCTATTGAGTAATTCAGAAATGTATACTTGTCTCTCATCGACCTTGGAAGGTTTTATTCTGCCTCATGCTTCTCTGATAACTCAATACATTTTCTCTAAGTCTAACATAATGGTATTGAGAGTCTACTAGATAAAAATAAAGAAAATTCATTTTGGAGTGTGTAAAAACACAGTACAGTTGGTCCTTGACTTAAAATGTTTCAACATAAAATCATTGACCTGTAATAAGCTTTAGTTCAATTCCTACTTTGGATTTTGACTTTTTAGCTTTTCCTGGGCTTCATGATCCATTATATGTATGATACACGTTAAGACTCTGGGCATCAGCTGGGAACCTAATATCCTAGCTACCAACATGGTCATATAGTGAACAACAGGTACTGTGCAAGTACAGGGTTGCTAGACTGTGTCACTACAAAAATCTGTGCTGAATGTAGCCATATATTTAACTTTCAGGTTGCAAAGCATAAATATACACTGTACGCCAAATAATATCCTCATAATAAGGTGAAATGAGGCATCTGGCATCCCCTCAGCACAGATGACCCGCTGTCTTTCTTTCAATCCTCATCCCCTTGCCTGACCCTTTGGGAAATGCAGTAGCACAGGCGCTACAAGTGGAGGTCCCACCGATATCAGGAAAGAAGGGAAGACTGCTGAAGGATAGCCCAAGAAGGCTGGCCAGCACTTCGGATAAGGTAAGGAGCGGGCTTATTGGAAATGGGTGCCTTAGTTCTCATTCTCTTTTGGCGAAGCAACCGGTTGAACTTTTAAAGAAACAAGGCACAGGAATTAAACATAAGACAGCTAAAGATTTCATAAAAACCTTACAAAAAACTAGTCCCTGATTCCCTGTAAAGAAAGAGGGACCTGATAGTATCCCCAACGTGGGTCTTGGAGACCAGTTTGGTAAGGTAGAATCTCTGCAAGATGGGAAATAACACTTTCAAGGAAGCTATGTTCCAGGAGGAATTGTTTTGTGATGTATAGTATGTGTTTGTTGACTGTGTGGTGTGGTTTGCTGTGGCTGTTGTATTTCAAGTTGTGGCTTGGAGAAAGTTTAGCATGTCCAAATCAGTGAAGGCATGGGCTAAGGATGAACGCAGAGGGAACTCTCCTATTGACTCTAGTGGTGAGCCTGTGGATGGCGCTGATGGAGACTTGGCCTGTGTGCCGGAGACCCTTTCTCTGATAGGCTTTGGGAGGCTTGCATTCTCTTGTGGGTTTTCACCCACTTGGTGGGACATGATTATGCAGCCCTTGGGTGTTTTGGCTTCCCTGGATTGGGGGCATCTGCTGCTTCCCCAGCCTTCCCAGGTGGTGGGTATTCAGAGAAATTGTGAGAGGAGCCCTTCCTCTCCCGTCAATTTGCTAGAGGTTTTGAAATGTGGTTGAAACCTGCCCTGAAGCCTGGGTCCTGGATTCCACCTTCTGGCCAGAGTTCAGGTGGCCAAGGTCACAGAGACTGGAAGGACAGGTGTGCCCCTGGAGCATTTTGCAGCAAGCCTTCCATAGAGGTGTTCCTAGAGGCCAGTCTTCTATGATGCAAATTGAGCTCGTAATTTCCAGGCTTGTTGGTAGCCCATGCCTTTAATCCAAATGGATGTCTGTGAGTTCTGGGCTGCCTAGTCTACATTTTCCAGTTTGTAGCTCTTTGTAGATACTCTGGTTAATCTAGTCCAATGTTTGTTCTGTGCCCCTCTCCTGCTCTGGAAACAGCGGATGGCTGGTAGGGGAAGGGCTGGCTTTACAGTATTCTGTGTTTCACTGGGAAGCATAAAGTCTGGAGCAAGAGCCTGGGGCAGTATTCATTGTGTTTTAAAAGTGCAGCTTTGATTCCAATACTCGGGAGACAGACTGTGGACCTCCACACTACCAAGTTGTATCAGTTAAGTAATTCGAATCCATCTCAGCATGTTTAACTTAAAGTCTAGGAGAATTTACAGGCCTTGAAATTCTAACAAAACAAACTTGCTCCAATAAATTGTCTTTTTTTAAGGAACATTGGTATGTCTCTTTAACAACATAAATTGATATTTTGGTTTAATTTAAATAAGATTTTTTGAATAAAACTGTTTTGTGTTTCTTTTTTTTTTTTAATTTTTTTTATTTATTTTTGTATATGTATGAATGTACTGTCTGCATGTAGGTTTGTGCACCCGTGTTGTGCAATGCCGCGGAGGTCAGAAGAGGGTCTCAGATTCCCCTGGAACTGGAGTTCTCCTGGAACTGGAGTTACAGACGGTTCTTAGCCGCCATGTGGGTGCTGGGGATTGAACCCGGGTCCTCTGCAAGAGCAGTCGGTGCTCTTAACCGCTAGGCTATCTCTCCAGCCCTGTTTTGTGTTTCTTTAAGCCCATCTTCAAACTGTGTGTATGTGTGAGTGAATGGGAGTTCCCGCTTTTAATTCATTATAGTCCTACAGGTTTAAATCTATTTATCTAACTATAAACAAAAATAGATTCAATTCATAGAAAATGTTTGCTTTATACCCCTTAGTGTTAACAATTTTAATTGGGCTTATAGTATGCATATTATTCAGTTTAAATATAGATTGTTGTTAATTATTATTAGTAATTGTTATTTATAGTTATAGTTATTGTTATTGAATATAATAATTAATAATAATTGATAGAAATTCAGTCTAATGGTAAATTGTTCATTGTTGGCTGCTATTTTTGACAATTATTATTCATAATGATTGTTGTGACTAATAATGGTTAATAGTAATTATTGATAATTAATAATAATTAATAATGGTTATAATTGTTGTGATTATGGATAATTATTATTCTTCCAAAATCCTTAATAGCAAGACAAGATGGATCATTTCAAGACTACAAACAACTTTGGCCTGTCTACTTTTGGGAATCCTCAATCTTTAGATTTGTAAATAGCATAGGGACAGGCTTAGCAGAGGGACAGCTTAGGAGTTATTAACCAGAAGGGACAGGATAGGGAAAGAATAGTAAACTTTAGGTATAGTTCATTGAAGGCAAGTGGTTGCAAATGGGCCTAAGAAGTGGCATATGGATCTCAGCTGTTTTATGAGTTACTAGGACATTTATTATTCTAATTATGTAAAAATAACCCTATAACAAATTATAAAAATTTCATGTTTTTCATTGGACATCAAATGATATGGCTTTCTTCTCTTACAGGTCAACCTAACAAATCTTTCTTATGTATGTATGTATGTATGTATGTGTGTATGTATGTATGTGTGCACACATGTGTATGGATGTGTGTACTTGTGTTCTAAGTATATTTTAATGTTAATTAAGCCATGATACCAGCAAAAACATTGCCTCTGAGTTGGAACATGGTTCTTCCTTCTCAAGACGCAAATTTATATTAAACAGCCAAAACATAATTCAATTTCAACAAAGGTTATGGGTTATCTATTAAAAATTTTTAAAATAATGGATCTACACTGCCACCTACTGGTTACGTCCTTTCAACATCTAAAACAAAGATGAAACTAGGTTTTCATTGTATTAAAGTGTTAATAAGTTTGGGTATTTGTGAATAAAAAAATAAAAGGTATAAAAATTTAAGAATTAAAATAAAATAAAATAAAATAAATTGAATTCCAATTAACATCATTGTGGAATTCGCAGCCGCCATTTTTCTTTTTAAATTTTTTGCACGCATACATGCTAAACCTGCATTTTGTTCAGATGACCAGTGGGTAGCTGGTGTTGAGGCTTGCATTTCATTTGGGTGACCAGTTGGTTTGGAAAAAGGCTCCCTTTGCACACCACCAACCTGGGAAGCTGGTGTGAAATTTCTGTCCTGGGCTTGGGCAGGTGGAAAGTTACGGCCAAGTGTGGGAAATGTGTCTCCTTGTCCCAGGCTAAGGACCGGAGTAAGGCCAGAGTAGGAAATTACCTCTCCGGTCAGGTCACAGAAGTGACTGACTGACCTCTACTCAATGAGGCCAGTTCCCCACAATGTCCACAAAGTGGGCACTGTGTGTCCTCTCCCCTTAGACAAAGGAAGTTTCTTAGAAGCTCCCACAAAAAACAAAAAAAAAAAAAAACCATCAAAATGGTAATGATAGTAACAACTTCTCATGGGGCATATCTAGCCAGTCTTTAATTAACTGATGGGCATAAGAACTGTAAAAGAATTTTATTAAAAGCTAGATATTGAAAAATCTTTAAAGCAGGTTTTTGTGCCAGGCCTGGAGAAAGCCAAGAGCTTGGAGAAAGATAGTTATTAAAATCCACTCTGTAAGGTTTGCAGTTTAAAATGGTAATACATTTGAACTAATTGGGAATATAAAATGCTAATTGTTTTATTTGTAATCTGTATTGACTTTCCAACAACTTTGGGGTTAAGATACATAAATGTTCTCTATATTTTTGTGTGTTCATATAGTCAATGAAAAACAATTTGGGTAAATTTGATGAAAACTTACACCTTGGTTCCTGTTTATGGGTGTGTGTAATACAACTTAGGCATCTATAGGTCAAAACATAATAATTTTAAAAGCAAAAAGGGGGAGGTGGTATAATATTCCTTCTATATTCCAAACCTTTTGACAAATTTTTAATTTTGAGGTCTTGAAACTAACAATGGGAGGAGATTTGTATGTTCCCACAGGTAAAAACACCAACCTAAATGGCTGAAAATGCACAACTTTTGGCTGTGCAGGATGGACTGGGAAATACCAGCAGAGAGGCTGACCCATCTGAACATTAAAGAAAAAGCAACCTCAGATTGCCTGAGTGGCAGACACTGAGAATCTCTCTGAATTCTATTTGGGATAACTGTACTGGGCTTTGATGAAGTTTACCTTCCAGATGCTGAGAAACCTTCCTACCTCTCACCTTTATAGGAAAAAGAAAAACATGATGGTAATGAAGTCATTTCCCAACTGTAAATTAGAGGCAACTGTTATAGTGGAAATTTCTTATAAAACATAACTACCTTCTTTAATTGACTGATAGGCATGGGAACTGTGAAAGGATAATTCTCTATTTGGAGCCAAATATAATAGTAATTTATATGCTGTGTAATTGAGCAAAATATATTAATACAGGAGAGCTCTGATGTCAGCAATGGATTGTTCTGCAGAGGAGATGTTGGCTGGGGGATCCAAGCCCCCAAAATTATAAAGGCCTTTTTCCTATAAAAATGGGATATCTGCAAGGAGTAAGGCGGTAAGTCCCTGTTGTCGAAGACCTGGTGTAAGCATGAAAAAATGTTTTGAGATGTCACTTGCTAATGTACAGTTGGCCTCTGAAATGCCAGAGAGCGTTACCAAAGGCCACTATTGCGATAAAGCAAAATATTGGTCTCTTTGAGTCAAGCAAGACTCCTCTGTCAGTATCAGCTACACCTCAACTGCCCGGAGATACTGTGCAGCAGTGGCAGCAATGTGTATATATATATCCCAAATCTAATTTGCTATTAGCTCTCTCCTTGGAGGAATAATTCATGGCTGATGCCATAAGCTTATGTCCTCTAGTGGTTAAGAGATGCTATAAGCCACAATAAGAACTTGTCATCTTTTATAGAGAAACCAGTTTGTGGATTAGCATACCATCCAAACATCTGTGTCTATGCTTTCCTTGCCATAATAGTTAGTGTTGTTTAAATGCCTGTTTAAGTGCCTGTACATCCAGTTGCTTATGCTTTGTTAGTAGGATTGAAAAGATACCCTGGATAAGCTGTCAATCCATGAAGAGAAACAACCTGAACAGACTAGAGTCCAAAATGACATCTCCAGAGAAAACTGCTTTGCTTCTCACCCACTTGTGCCCCTTTCCCAAAGCCTAGGGAACAAATTGTGGAAGAGGAGGCGTGGTAGAATGTAAGGGCTGCGGAGGGATTGGTGTGAATCGTGAGACTATAGCAATATAGACGGGACTCTTATTTGATCAACATGCTTGTGCATACAAGCTTCTCCAGTTGGACTATGGGAACCTTAGGTTGTTCAAAATATGAACATAGATACTTGGTAATTGGTTTTACGTGAATGTTACTTACATTCATTGCTTATGCTTGAAAATCAGCTTACTTCATGGTTGGGATTTTTGGATATTAATCAGCCTTAGTGTGAAAATAAAGTTTCAGGTCTGACCTGCACCCCACTGCTCAGGTATGGTTGAGCATACAGTACAAATGAGTGATCAATGACAGATACTCATTTATATATAAAGAAGGGGGATCTGTTGGGACCTGGCCCCAGGGTGATCTGCTGACCAGCTTGTTGACCCAGTGCTTATCTTGCTGGAAATTCTTGTTACCCTCCTTAGGAGAAGGCCTGACCCACCCATGCCAGAGAACCACCTGTGCCTGAGGGCATGAATCTCTGACCTTGGTTTTTTCACTTGTGCTATAAGCCTGTATATAAGGCTCCCTGTCTCTTCAATAAACTGATATCTGGCATCCCCTCAAAAAAAAAAAAGGTGAAATGAAGAGTGCACTTGGAACATTTTGGTTTTATTTTGAGATAGAACTTTTTGATGATTCTGTCACTCATAGAACATCCCATGTAGCCCAAATTGGCCACATACTCATGATCTCTCTTTAGCATTTCAAATACTAGGATTATAATCATATGTTAATGTGCAAAGAAAAGTCAGAATTTGATTTAATTTGGAAAAATTCAGAATTTTAAAGCATTTATAATTGTATTATAGAAATATTTAAGGACCAGTGAGACATATCAACTGGTAGAGATGCTTGCTGCAAAGCCTAACAACCTGAGATAGATCTCTTGGTCCCAAATTGGCTGAAACAGAGAAGACTCAGAAATTTTGTCCTCTGACTGCCACAGGAATGAAATGGCACACTTATAACACACAGAGAGATACACACACAGTGATACACACATAAACACAAATAATTTATTTTTATGAAAAACACTTAACAGATGTTCACAAATTTGATTCAATAAGATTCAATATTTTAAATAAAATATGGACACATTTTCAATATTGGAGAATGATTTTCATATATTAAATTATTTAGTGAGGGAGGGATGTACATGCCATGGCCCATGTATGGACCTCGGAGCATAACTTGCAGGAATCTTTTGTCTCCTGCCACCATGTAGATCCTGGGGATTGAACCTCAGAGGTCAAGACTGATTACAAGCACCCTTACCTACTGAACCAGATTGTAGGTTAAGCAGCAAAAGGAGAAGGAGAGAAGCCTGGACCAACTCAAGATTTTTGTTTGAAATAAAACATTTTCCCATGTTTGATTTCCACTTATTTGACTGTGAAATCTACTTGGCCATTTCTTCTAGAATTCACACGGGATATTTGAACATCTTATTTTCCAGCTTCCCTCTGAAATAGCTTATGGTCTTATACTTTTATCTACTCCTATAGAGAAGGAAAGTGGAAAGAACTAAGTATATTACATTGTGATTTATTTTTTACTCTGCACTAGTCTGGGATTAACATTGACTCTACCCATGCTCTTCTCAGTATGACTTTGAATCAACCATTAATTATTCCAACTGTGTGTTTCTGTTTACAATCTACAAAACAACCATAAGTAAAATGTTTATGTGATAATTATCTGAGGTGAATGAAACCAAGGTAAGCAAGAGAAAAAGAGAACGTTTAAGAGTTTTTAAGAACTAGTAACAGCATAGTAGAAGATAGCCTTTGATTCCTGCCAGATTTCTACACAGTAACTATAGAATGTGAGAGGTGAGAAACCATCCACATAGATTATGTGTAGCATTGTTGATTTGCAAAAAGAGTTTGTGTGGCATTAACAACAGATAACTTAAAAAGATAACCCAGACCTACCACAGAATATAGGTATTGTTTTTAGGAAATATATACTAGCTAGAAATTATGCATGCATGAATCTGGATTGATTTATAAACTGAATCAGGATCAATCTACAGTGTATACAGATGTATTTTTCTCAGGTTACTGGAGTATTGCCATGAAATAAGATGCCCTGAATTCTTCCTAACAAGGATAAGAATGTGCAATACTTCAAAGTATTTGCTACTTAACAATCTTCAAAACTAAGTCATCAAATAAGAAACTTGTTCCAATCCAGCACCCAGGCCTTTGATGTATTTCACTGAGCCCTTGCATTTACAAATTTAAAGGCAGTGTGTCAAAAAGAAGCCTATCAAATACATGTAGTACATGATTCAGAAGGGATACTATATTTACTAAATGCAAGTCCTTACAGAAAGCATTGATTGGCTAATCAGCCTCCTAGAAAGACTGTGAGAGATGAAATGAGCAAACTAAAATGCAGATCTATAAAAATTTTTTTTTCTAATTAAATTAGTTTTTATTGATGCTTTGTGCATTTCATACATTTTTTCCAATTCAGTTCAGGCTTATTTCCCTTTCCCTCCCCCCCCACCCCCACCCCATCCCAGATCATGCATTCTGCCATAACTGTCCTGCATCTTTCTCTCAGTTTTTTTTTCAATTTTTAGCTATAAGTGATAATCCATGAGTACAAGCATCCTTCATGCAAAACCTATCTGCAGGCTGTTGTGCCCAAACACCTACAGCCCCACCATCCAGTGGGGGGTGACAGGTTGTTTGTTCAATCAAGTTGATCAAATGAGTGTCCAGACTACATTGCTGTAGTTGCACCATTCACCCCAATCGCAGCCCTTACATTCTACCATGCCCCCTCTTCCGCAGGTTGTTCCCTAGGCTTAGAAAAGGGGCACAGGTGGATGAGAGGTAAAACAGTCCACTCTCTCTGGAGCTGTTGACTTGGACTCTGGTCAATTCTGGCTGTTTCCTTTCATGGGCTGACAGTTTGTCCAGATCTATAAATTTTTAAGTCATGATATGAAAATACATTCTTTTGACCAGGAACAAACTGAATCTTTCCACCCAATTCCCTTGTATGAGAGTGGTTAAATTCCACCTACATTGGGTCCTATCACCATCAATTTGGTTAACCAGGATAATGAGAATCAGGCAGTTTTAAATATTACCTAAATTCTGGGAGGTGATTTCTCCATGATTCAAGGAGGCTTCCATAAACAAAGCTGGAGTATTAGTAGACAGAGTCAAGTAGTGAGGGTCTATTCTGTGTAGGGTATGACTCAAAATTCCAATTTGAATTTCCAAGGAAAAAGCTCTTTGTATGTAAAAAGTCCTCAGAATTTGAAAGAAATGTTTTGAAAAATATTTTTGAAAAATCTAATTCACAAGTCTCTAGTCATCGTATCAAATCAGGAACTAAAAAGTGATACTTGAAAATGAGTAAAAAAATATTGTTGTAGCCACTATTTCATTTCCTCAGGTATACTAAAGGTCAGGGTCTCTAAAGCTGAGTGACAAAATATTGTACCAACATTATATTATACCAGTTATACCAATTACCATTCAAATGACAGACTATTATTCTAAAGTGAGAACTGTATTTCATAAGTAATTTAACAAAACATTTATTGTTAGCACATCCTTTTTATTATTGCTGCAATAATGGCAAAGCCAATAACTATTGATTGATAGTGTCAACTTGGAAATTTATGATCCTTACTTAATACTTCATAGATATAAACATATACTTTTTGGAAATTAAATGAATTTATATTTTATGCCTCCGATAAAATTTGTCCATAATTTTTCTACCATTGGCCTTTACAAAGAGTTGTATTTAAGAATGTTAAATTTTGGGGCTGGAGAGATGGCCTAGTGGTTAAGAGCACCGACCGCTCTTGCAGAGGACCCAGGTTCGATCCCCAGCACCCACATGGCAGCTGAGAACCATCTGAAACTCCAATTCCAGGAGAACTCTAGTTCCAGGGGAATCCAATACCCTCTTCTGACCTCTGCAGCATTGCACAACACGGGTGCACAAACTTACAAGCAGACAGTACATTCATACACATAGAAAATAAATAAATAAAATTAAAAAAAAATTTTAAAAAGGATTTTTTTCTTTTCTTTTTTTTTTATTGATGCTTTGTGCATTTCGTACATCATTTTCCAATTCAGATCAGGCATTTTTCCCTTTCCCTTCCCCCCCACCCCCACCCCATCCCAGATCATGTATTCTGCCATAACTGTCTTGCATCTTTAATCTTGTTTTTTTTGTTTTTTTTTTCCTTTTTTAGCTATAAGTGATAATCCATGAGTACAAGCATCCTTCTGAAATCTATGCGAGCGTTGTGCCAAACACACAGCCCAACCCACCATCCAGTGGGGGGTGACATGTTGTTTGTTCAATCAAGTTGATCAAATGAGTGTCCAGACTACATTGCTGTTAGTTTCACCATTCACCCAATCGGAGCCCTTACATTCTTACCACGCCCCCTCTTCGCAGGTTGTTCCCTAGGCTTAGAAAAGGGGCAAGGTGGATGAGAGTTAAAACAGTCCACTCTCTCTTGGAGCTGTTGACTTGGACTCTGGTCAATTCTGGCTGTTTCCTTTCATGGGCTGACAGTGTTGTCCAGGGGTAACCTTTCGATCTACTAAGCAATTAGATATATAGGTATTTAAGCAGCACTAATAGTTATGGTAGGTTACTTTGGCATAGACACATATGTTTGGATGATATGTTAATCCATGAATTACATTTTTCCCCCCTGTTAAATATGACAGGGTCTTACTGTGGCTTATAACATCTCCTAACCTGTAAAGGATGTAAGCTTGTGGCATTAATTATTAAACAGAAACTGAGCTTTTCTCCTAAATGTTAATCTACACATTTAGGAGAAAAGCTCAGTTTCTGTTTAATAATGCTGTATTACATTAAATAACTTAGATTGCCAATCAAATGCTTATACATATAATTACTTTTTGTGAAGGTACATACAATTAAATACTTTTTTATTTATTAATTTTAGATTATTTGTATATTTCTATGTGCAAGTTTGCCTGAAGAGGTCGGAAGAGGGCTTCAGATCCCCTGGCTCTGTAGTTACAGGCAGTAGTGAGGTCCCAGACATGGGTGATGCAAACCATACTTGGGTCCTCTTTAAGAATAGAAAGTGTCTTTTGTTTTTTTGATCTTAGCCAGTTGTATCAGAGTGAGATGATAGTTGAGAGTGGTTTTAATATGTATTTTCTTAATTATTAATGATGTTGAACATTTTTAAGATGTTTCTCAGCCATCTTTAATTCCTCACTGGTGAAGTCTCTGATCAGCTCTTACTCCATTTTTTGAGTAGGTCATTTTTTTTTTTACTTGTTTTTTGAGTAGTCTATATATTCTTGACCTTAATGCTCTGTCAGGTGAATCACTGGTGAAGATTCCATCCCACTCCGTGGTTTTCTCTTCACTTCCTTCATTGTTTCTTTCACTGTACAGAAGCTTTTGAGTTTGATGAGGTCCTATTTGTTGACTGTTGACCTTATTTCCTGTGCAGCTGCTGTCAGATTTAGAAAGTCTGTTCCTATGCCTATGTCTTGTAGGTTCAAGAAAACAAAAGACACCAAATGTTGGAGAGGTTATAGGGAAAGGGGTGCATTAATTCACTGCTGGTGGTAAACTTGTATAACCATTTTGGAAAGCAGTGTGGTGAATCTTTAAAAGACTCAAAATGAGCCTACCACCTGTCCCAGTCATACCACTCCTGGATATATACCCACAAGACTCATCCTACCACAAAGATACATGCACATCCATGTTTATTGCAGCTCTCTTAACAATAGCGAAGAGCTGGAACCAACCCAAATGCACCTCAACTGAGGAGTGGATGACAAAATGTGGTACATCTACACAATGGAGTACTACTCAGTGGTTAAGAGAGATGACATCATGAACTTTGCAGGGAAATGGATGGAAGTTGAAGCCATTATGCTAAGTGAAGTAACACAGTCTCAGAAAAACAAGCAGCGAATGGTGTCCCTCATTGTGGATGCTACACCAAATTCCCAGATGAAAGGTAATCTGAATAACATTATTCTTCTATTTCTGTTTATCTGAAAGCAAGTATGTTGTTATAATGTAAATCTCTTTTTTTTAATTTTTTTGATTAATTTTATTTATTTCTGTATGTGTATGAATGTACTTTCTGCATGCAAGTTTGTGCACCCGTGTCGTGCAATGCCGCGGAGGTCAGAAGAGGGTGTCGGATTCCCCTGGAACTGGAGTTCTCCTGGAATTGGAGTTTCAGACGGTTCTCGGCCGCCATGTGGATACTGGGGTTCGAACCTGGTCCTCTGCAAGAGCGGTCGGCGCTCTTAACCACTAGGCCATCTCTCCAGCCCATAATGTAAATCTCTTAATGGGCTCTAGAATCGATGAATTTTTTTCCCCTGCATTTTTGGAGCCCTGTCTGGTTGAATAATATATTTGTTTACATTTCCCCAGGGAAATTCATGCAACATCCTTAAATAAAATAGTGGCTTGGAGAAAATTCATCGCTTCTTAAAGTCTTCTATATATTGCTTTAATTAGCATTTGTGCATTTTTTTCAAGTCATGAAAAATGCAGTTTTCTGTCTTCCTACTTTTTGAAATTATAAAATATTCCTTGTTTGAACAAACTTAATTTTTATTATTACTTCTCAAATCTTATAACGTGCATCTTAGCATACATTTTCTCACATGCATACATTTTATGCCTTAAGACTTTTCATGGGTCAACACTTACATTTGAAGAGTCTCAAGTAAGATGTGTCATAAGTTTTCATAGTAAGGTGATAAGATTGCATGGTGTTATAAATGAATACTCATTTCCCCATGACCTCTTCAAAGAAAGCCTGTTATGTGTCTTCTGCAAATATGTTTATGTGTCTTCTGCAAATATGTTTTATTATTTATTTTGCATAGGAGGCTAAAATTCAATTAATGATGAACACACTATACCAGTGCATCATACTCCTGTTTAGTGGCCCATGAAATTTATGCCAGTGTATGAAATAAAATGATATATTCTCAGGGCCTATTTCTAGAATTCTCTCCTATGTCATCTTCCTTTCTCTGTTGAATTTCCAAATCCATACATTCTAAACCAGATTGTGTATTAATGTGTTCTATGTTTTCTAAACATCTATAATCCATCTACTTATCTATCTATCTCTCTCTCTCTCTCTCTCTCTCTATATATATATATATATATATATATATATATATATATATATCACAAAGAAGATTTATTAAACTGTCTTAGACAAAAGGATATGAGTATCCCTACAATGATTGTCTGTACCCTGGACAAAGCTGAGTGCCTCAACGGTTTTATTCTGGCCCTGAGGTTCTGCAGGACTACTGGAGAGCCACTGGTCTTTAGCACAACTTAAATCCAAAGAACTTGGGTTCCTTTGTCAACAGTGGATGACAGCAGCAGCAAAATTATCAGAATTAAGAGGTTAATGAAGGTCAGAAAGCAGAAAGGAATTGCTTTTCCTTCAGTCCTCATCATACAAGGGATGCTACTGGGAGAATCTTCCATCCTAAACAAATTCTACCAGAAAATACCTTTACAGACTCACCTACAGAAATGTCTCTTAGTTTGTTCTAGACCCAAAACATATAAACCACCATAACTTTATAGTCTGGTCCCATCTTCAGTGCTAAATGATTGCCGTATATATTTCTAAAATGTTAAAACTGGTCTTTCTATTTCTTGTTATCATTTTTTTCTCTTTCTAGTATAACACACAAACACACACACACAGAGAGAAAGAGAGAGAGAGAGAGAGAGAGAGAGAGAGAGAGAGAGATTCATATTTAAGACCTGAACACAGCAACTTGTACTGAAATCAAATGGGATTATCAATATGCTGTCAATTTTCAACTATAGAACTTGCCAATTGTATAAAAATAGAATTATCACATTATGATCCAGAAATACCACTTTGGGATTTACAGCCAAAGAGAATGAATCAGTGTGCCAGAAAGACATCTGCAGTCTCATGTTTATTACAGCAATATTCACTTTAGCCAAAACATGCAAGCAATGTAAATTTTCATCAGTAGAATTAACAGATACATAAACTTACATACACATACAAGCACATAATATATATCCACATGCATACACACATAAAAACATACATAGATACGGACACAGACACATAGTAAGACATCTTTTAAAAAGAATGGGTTCTTGTCATTTGTGGTAACACAAATGGAACTGAATATTATTCTCCTAAGGTAAACAGTCCAGACATAAAGACAGAGTCCTCATAATCTCACTAGTATTATATTGAGTTCATTTAGTGATACTTGTTTGTACTTGTGTTAGGGATGATCATTTGGAATTGAATGAGCTAACAGTGAGCTCATCTCTGGAAATAACTGATTCTCCTTCCCTCAAGTAGCAACAACTGTTTGCTACTTGCTCTTCAACTAGGCATGGAATCTTGTGAACAGTCCCCATGCATGTTGACATATCAACAGGTTTTCTTGTGTGTATGATTGTTATGCCTGCATGTGTGTAAATGGCCCCATGTGTGTAGTTGCAGAAAGTTTTTAGCTGTCATGTGGGTGCTGGGATGTGAACCCTGGACTTCTGTTAGAGCAGCCAGTGATCTTGACTGCTGAACAAGCTCTCCTATTGTACTTGGAATAAACTATCTAGCAGTTGGTCTCTAGTTTCTCTGGTTCATATGCTCGTTATGCCCCTTCTTCAAGATGTTTTCTGAGCCTTAGGTGTAGAAGTTGTATTTTAGCTGCATCAGTAGAAAATACACAACCCATGGTTACTCGTTTTTCTGCACTTTGATCAGTTATGGCTCTCTTTAATCATCTCCATTTGTTGCAAAAAAAGTTTTTCTGATGAGAACTGAAAGTTACAATTATATGTAGGTATAAGGATAAACACTTAGACTATAGTTGAAAATTATTAGGAAAACAGGAATAATGGGTTCTCCTCTGAGTATATGACCTTTCTAACCACAGGTATTGGCTAAATTTACAGTACCAGACATGAATTATCTCCTGTTGAGTGGAGTCTTAAGTCCATTTAGACAATTGTTGGTTAACCTCAAGATAAAAGTACCACTGTTGCACCATTAGGAATATCTTGCTAGACCAGTCATTGTTGTGATACAAAAGCTTTACATATAGTTGGGTGGAAATATTGCTTTTCTTCCTGGGAACCTTGTAGAGCACTTTCTATTACTATGATATCTGGCCCTCAGGAAGAAGGCTTCTAGGTCAGTTTTAGCTTTATTCCTTCAGGTCCTGTGTTCAAATTTGCAGTTTCTTCTTTTTTTATCTTTTTAAAAAATATTTTTATGTGTATTATTGTACTATCTGTATGGAGGTTTGTGCACCTGTGTTGTGCAATGCCTCAGAAGTCAGAAGAGGATGTCAGATGCCCCTGGAACTGGAGTTAAAGACGGTTCTCAGCCACCATGTGGGTGCTGGGGATCGAACCTGGGTCTTCTGCAAGAGCAGTTGGTGCTCTTAACCACTAGGCCATCTCTCCAACCTCTGTAGTTTCTTCAACAATAGGGTCTTTTCTTCAAGATCCTGGATTCAATTAGGAGAAGTGCTAATAATTTATATTTATTTTGAAATTTCCTTGCCAACGCTGAGAAACAACTCAAAAAAAGATACTTTCCTGTGCTTGGCACAGGATGTTTTGTTAGATATTCTATGTTTCTTGGGGAGAACATTATCACCCTGTGTCATAGCAGGCACAAACACACACATGCACATACACAAACACTATCACATTGTGTCATAGCACACACACACATATGCACACACACTATTACCCTGTGTCATAGCACACACACACACACATTAAATAATGTTATAAAATAATGTTTACCTTCCACTTTTTCAAATATTTGTATTGTTGTTTATCTCTCCTTCCTCCCTGTTCCTCTGTATTGCCTTCCCTCCCACTTCCCAATTAAAGCACATCATTTTTCCCTTTGACCCGTACTAATCCAACACCAATTCATACCATGTAATTTCTAATTATCAAATTAATGTTGATTTCTTCTTTAGTCATTCTTATTACATATAAATACTTGCAAACCCATACATACAAATACTGATTCTATCATATCGATATCTAACGATATTTAGATCTCTATATATTTTCTCTCTCTCTATATGGCCCCTAATTACGCATGGGCAACATATTAGGGAGCTCATCTACAGTACTAAACTGATAATTTTCATCTTCAAACCATTCACCTGTATGTGTGAACTCAGAGGAAAAACAATGTAACAGTTTTTAGCAATTAAATAAGCCAAATATTAAGTACTAAAGAAGAAACAGAAATCTTCATTCTGACAAATCACAAAATTATAATGGTAGGAGATTAATTGCTTAAACATTAAATACGGAAAATTCTTCAGTGTGATTCCCATTTCTTATTATATAATATATATATATATGTTCAATATTTTATTATTTTTGCAAAATTTAGAATTCTAAAAAATAAATATACATTGGGATGTTTATTGAAGATTTTCCTTTTGGATTCCTTTTGGGTGGTCTAACTTTATATTTTCAATTGTTGGGTATTATTGTCTTTGAGCCAGGCATAAAATAGGATCTCACAGTGGAGAGACTATGGTAGAGCCAAGTTCCTGACTTCAGGTACCTAGAAGAGGAAAAAAAAATAGGAGTGCTAAAGGGATGAGAACAAAACTTATTCTGGGAAAACTTGCTCCTAATGAACCACTCCCTTGAAAGGTATCCTGCTCTTAAGTCCCAGCAATTTTCAATAGCCAAACACAATGTAAACAAATTAGCTGATCAGTGAATGCATTAAAGCCAATGAAATACTTTCTCAAATTCTACCTGAGAATATAGCAGTCTCAGAACCAAGATTTCAATACACAGGCATTAGGGGATAATTTTATCCAAATAGCAAAATGCAGAGCTTTTTTTTTTCATGGAGCTGATACAGTTTGGCACTAATAAATTCCTTTTGATGAAACTACAGAGGAAAAGGATGTAGATAAAAGCACTGGGATGTAACAAACAACCATTATTATACTTGACGAAGCCAGCATTCAAGCTATTTAAGAAAACGGTCCCAGTTTTCATTAGCAAAAGTCTAGCATAGCCTCAAGGCACTGAAAACTAGTATGAACTTTGAGTTCCAAGTCATTATGAAATTGGCTTGTGATTATTAATTAATTTATGTTATTGTTTTACTGAGATTAATACTTAGCTCATTATTAATTATGGAAAAGAAATACCATTTTGTCCTTTGACTATCTTGTATTCTTCCAATTATATATAATATTTCACAGTATTAATATTTTGGACATAGCAATGCATGTGCAAAAATATGGTATCAGCTTCCATATCCATGTGAAGATGTAACAAAAAGAAACTATAAATTTTGTTTGAAGGTGAGTCACTGGTGAAAGAAATAGCAAGGAGAGAAAAAAAAATGCAGCCAACATTTATTGGGTGCTTACTATATGCTAGAAATTATGAGGCACTTTAGGTTTTATACTCCATGCTTTATTCCAAAGAAAATTTAAAGTTGTTTAAGACAGAACTGGCAATAAAAGAAATAACTGTGGACAAAATAAAACAGTGGAGTAACAACATACAGAATTAAAATAGAAAGTCAGGAAGAGAGTGGTACACCAAGATACTGAAAACTGTTTATTCTAAGGAATGCTTTGAATAAAGCAAAATGTCCACATGGTGAATTATAATATCATCACTCTCCCTAAGGAGGAAAATCAATGGTTCCATGGGGGAATCATAGATTATCTTTGAGCTGAGACATAAAATATTTTCCTCTCTGTCAGGTTAAACAATGCCCTAAACAGTAAATGGAGTAGGAAATTATAAAGTTATATATTGAATAATCACTCAATGGTAGCTGAGGGCAAATATTGGATATATAAAGTGAATACAAATTCATCGATTTACACAGATAATGGTGTTCAAGGAGATTCAATATAGATGAAGAGACACACATTTAGGCTGCAAGGGACAAAATTACCAGACACTAGCATTTATGAATGCATTCAATCATTCATTTCTATGATATCTATTACTTGTCAAGCACTGTAAAATGTACTAGGGATATGATAATAAAGATAAAATACAGAAACAGTTCCTTCCTTCTAAAGTAGGATTGCCTATTAGGAAATAACTGATCAGTGCCCTGGAATTAAATAGGACCCACTCTTTTTGAAGAGACAATCAAAAACAAATCGGGGCAATGTTAGGCTATCAGCAAGATAAATGTATATCTGTGCAAAAGACTTGACATGGTAGTGAGAAAGCAGAGAGAAGCCAGGAGGAACAGATTGCAGATAAATTAGAGATAGACCATCAGCATATTTTAATTAGTGATATCTCCAGTATATATTCTTCTTTGGGTGATGTATAATGTAGCCACACACCTGAGAGATGACCTTGTCTGATAAGTAGAACATTTTTTATCCCTCTCTAGGCATGTAAAAAATAAATTACATTAAATACAACATCTGCATATTGTACTGGATTTGTTTTTTTTTTTTTTTTTTTTTTTTTTTTTTTTTTCTTTTTGAGGCAGGTTCTCCCTGCAGTGTCAGCTGGCCTGGAATTGGCTAGTCTTAATGTCACAGAGATCCACCTGTGTACCTCAGCAGTGCAGGGACTAAAAGCATGGGCCACTGTACTGGCTGGTACTAGAATTTTTTGACCCCATTATTAACAAACATATCTCTTTGTAGTATTCCTGGAGTCTTGATGTTCCCAAGTATCAGATAATAGATGAAAAAGGACCCAGTACAACTGTTGATTCTAGAAAAACATTACTACTGTTTTCTTAAGCTTGGACATAGAGCATATTAATTGAGTATAAAAGTTCCCTCATATGCTCATGCATTTTAACACCTGATTCTTACACAGCAGTGATGTTTTCAGAGGTTATAGAACCTTTGTTATGGGGGGCATGGTTTTTGAAGGGGAACCAGTTTGGGCAAGGACTTCAGCACGATGGCCTGATTATGCATCCTGAGTTTTCCACTTCCTGACCCTCTAGCATAGAACAAAGCCATACCATAAGCTCCCAATAATTAACACAAGCAGTGGTGCTCCAGGTACCATGAAGGATTTTATCCTTTAAAACATGATACATGTTAAACCTCTCTTCCTTTAGGGTATACCAGTCAGTTTTTTTTTTTTTTTTAGTGAGGAGGAGAAAGATAACTAATACAGTGTATTAAACTCCTAATGGTGCTTGTAAACATTCTTTTTATTGGACGGAATATACACCATATTTAACTTTCTAACTTTCACAGTAAGTTGTATCTTAGGGACTTTTTGTGAATGGTGGTTTGTTGACTAGCCGTAGAATATGGGCATATCCACATAAGTTCTGCTCTGTTTGTGATCTTTTAGTGTCAGAACATTTTGTGAAAATATGTGTTAGCTATCACCTGCTTCCACGTCGAGTATGAGGTGAGCACACATACATTCAGGGCTCAGATAGAATATCAGTGGATTTCAAAGATATTACAAAACATTTACTTTTCTTTTGGATATTTTTCACTGCCCTGAGCAGTGGACATCACAATAGTCTAGCCTAATTTTAGAAGTGTCTCTTTTTTTTTTCCTGAGGAAATTTCTTCAGTTTCCTATTTGTTTGTGGAATTATTGCATCCTATGAATATTTTATTTTGCAGTAACACACTTACTCAGGGGCTAATAACACCAGGACTTACATTCTCAGAAAGCAACACATAGGTAGAGCCTAGTTTCCTTCTTTCTCCTACCTGGACACTCATATCTTATAATTGCCAGCACATAGCTCAGAAATTCCTTGAAGAATAAGCTATGAATCAGTTTACAATCTTAGAGTAGTCTCCTTTCCTAATGTCTGTAATATTGCCTCTGTAGGAAAATTTATTTTATATATTGATAAAGCTTCAGACAGTTGCAAATTACATGGCCATCAGGATGATTCATTTAATGTTGCTTAGAAATATAGGGGCTGGAGAGATGGCTTAGCGGGTAAGAGCACCAACTACTCTTGCAGAGGACCCGAGTTGGATTCCCAGCACCCACATGGCAGCTAAGAACTGTCTTTAACTCCAGTTCCAGGGGAATCCGACACCCTCTTCTGACCTCCGTGGCGTTGCACGACAACCTACATGCACCAACCTACATGCAGACAGTACATTCATACACATAAAAAAATTTAAAAAATTAAAAAGAAATATGTATAGTAATTAAATTAGAGAATCACCCAGCACAATTAAAACTTATGTTTGGACAGTGCCTGAATCTGGCCGAGATGTGGTGCAAGGGTCCAGATGTCTCTAGCCTTCCGGAAAGTGTCTGAATCCTGCCTCTATGTGGTGATGAGCTTCCCACATTGAGCCATCCTCAAAACCCTAACTTGGGCCCATCTAAAGACCCCCGCCACTGTTCTAAGGTAAGATTCCTTGGACCTTGGGCACTACTCTGGTCATTTCCAGCCTGCCTGAGGGAGGTTGGATCTGGCCTCGATGTGGTACAGAGTGCCTGAGACTGGATGAATCCCTTGGTGCAGTGTTTGGGTCATTCCAGCTTGCTCAAGAGTGCCTGAAACCAGCCTCCATGTGTTGCAGAGTTTGGACAAATACAGCCAGCCTGAGTGGTCAACAATGTACAGTGGTCATGATATCTCCACTCTGACTGAGAGTGCCTGAATCAGACCTCTGTGTAAGGTGGGCTTCTCAAATTGCACCATGCATATCCCTTGATATTGAGATAATCTGAAGCCCCTCCAACTGTGTCAGGGCTAGACTGCCAACATTTTAGTAGAGGCTCATACATTTTCAGACTTTCAGAAAGGGGTTGAATCAAGATCCCAAGTAGCATGCTTTCCAAACTGTGCTGTATGTGCTGGCTAGTAGCCACCAAGAACTTAGAAAGAAGCCTGAGAATATCCATCTGATTGATGCCTGACTTGGGGGAGCTTCCAAGTAGCTAAACTAGAAGCATCTCACCCCTCCAATAAAAAATCAAAAGGGAGAACCTGAAGCCAAGGCCAATCAGCCTTTCTTACCAAATAAGAAAACAATCCAGGTTCATGAAGAATACAAAAAATAAAAATAAAAATAAATTAGTTTCCAGCTCAAAAAAGGAAGACATGAGTTTCATACCAGAACCACAAACAAAACAAATCCACATCCTAAAATTACAATGAAAAATAATAAAAAAGGGCAAATAATATGTTCCCACTAAACAATACCAGTCCCATAGAAGAGTTCTACAATGAGTACCCCCTGGAAATAAACAGGGCCCATGATTTAAAAGGGGAACCATAAACTTAATGAAAGAACTCAATAAATTTAAATAACACACAAACATTTCAAAGAACTAAAAGAAGTTAAGATAAAATTCTGACCAAATTTACAAAAGAGATAGAAATTCTGAAGAAAACTAAGGTTGAAATGAAGAACATGAAACACTCAATAAGCCAAATAGATAAGTGGAGAGAAAGTCTCAGCAGTTGAATGAATGAAATAGAAAACATAGTATGAAGACTGGGAGAAAAGTTGAATATCTGGATTAGTCCAGAAAAGATTATGAAAATTTGTTTAAAAACACAGTAATAGAATATGCAGGAAATCTGGGACTTCATGAAAAGGCCAAACTTACACAGCATAGGCTTACAAGAAGGAGAGGAATCTCAAGATAGTGGTATTGAACTCAATGGGACTGTAGGTGATAATGTCCGAAAATTAAGGAAAGACATGCCCATATACATACAAGAAGCACATAGAACACCAAATAGACAGGACAGGAAAAGAAATTCCACCTGTATTATCAAAGTCAAATCACTCTATACAGAACAGAGAATACTGAAAGCTACAAAAGACAAACAAGTCACAAAAGAAGGAAACCTATAATAATTATAGCTGACATTTCAATACAAACTACAAAAGCCCAAAGAACCTCGATCAAAGTATTCCTGGTTCTAAATTGCCATATATGCCAATGCAGAAGGGTTTACCCAGAAAAAGTGTCTACTGTAGTTTAAGGTGAAAGAAAATTTTTCCATGATATGATAGGCTGAAGGAATTCATATCAATATGCAAGGAAGTAGAAGAGACAGGAACCTACCACAGTTCCGATCCCAGCACAGTAGGCTTCACAGTCAACCTAGAGTAACTGGCTAGAGGTAAGTGGAGTGAGAGCAGTATTCATTGGTGAACCAAACTTATTGTTACCTATCCAATTTTTAGAAAGCCCTCAGAACACAAAGGGAAGAGCTAGCTGGACCTTCTAATATATAACCAAAAGTGAAAACCTGAAACCTAGACCAGCCAGCCCTCCATGAACAAGGAGAAGACAAAAAAAATCACTTGAAGCAAACAAGCAAAACAAGCCTCCAAAGCTGTGAAGAAACAGTTGAGATTCACATCAGTATACAAACAACAAAACAAACCTACATGCCACAAACACAATAAAAAAAAATCATGGGAAGAACACAGAATGCATCCACACCAAACTCTACCAGTCCTATAAAAGATTCCTACAATGAGATCTCCCTGGGAGCAACCCAAGACACAGATCTTAGAAGAGCAATCATAGACATACTCAAAAAAAAAAAAAATCAAGGAATATAAAGACCAAATCAAAGAAATAAAGGGAGAGTGACAAACTCAGGAAGGAGCTAGAGAGAAGGAATGACAAACTCAGGAAGGAACTAGAGGGAGAGAATGACGAACTCAGGAAGGAAATAGGGCAAGAAAGACAAAACTCAGGAAAGAAATGGAAAGCCTGAAGAGATACCAGGCTGAAATGAAAAAGGAAACAGATCAGCAAAGAGCTCCAAGAGGAGAATAACAAGCACCAAAAGGAGATGGAAATACGAAAGAAATCACAGACACTCAACCAATCAACAGAAAAGAATCAGAGAAAGCTTCAGGAACAGATTGGCAGAAGCAGAAACGAGAATATCAAGACTGGAAGATAAAATGGAAGAACTATAATTCTCAAAAAAAGAATATGAAAATTTAAAAAGAAAAGCAAGACTGGAACAATCAGGAAATGTGGGAAGCTATGAAAAGGACCTGAGTATGGTGGAGGGGGCATGGAAAAGGAAATGAGTCTAAATTGGACTGAAAAATGATGTATGAAATACACAAAACTTCAATAAAAATATACAAAAGGAAACGAAATCCATCTCTGTTGTCTGCAAGAAATGCAGCTCATTGTCAAAGACAGGCACTATCTTAAGATGAAAAGATGAAAAAAAAATATTTCAGCCAAATGGCACTAAGAAGCACACAAGTGTTGCAATTCTAATATCTGATAAAATTGAATTAAAATTAAATTTATTCAAAAGCGATAAAGACAGTCACTTTGTTCTTTTCTATGGAACAATTAACCAAGAAGATACTACAATCCCTTGGATATATAAATATATATATATATATATATATATATATTATATATATATCAAACTATGCTGCCTCTGACTTTTAAACACAGATTAATCATAAAAGGCTTGTACTAGGGGATTTCAGTACTCTATGATCACCACAGGTCAACTAAACACAGAATAAACAGAGAGATAGCTGAATAAAACAATAGTATAAGTCAAATGGACCTAAGAGACATCTACCAAACATTTCATCCAACCACCAAAGGATATACTTTGTATTCCACTTCTCATGGAACTTTCTCCAAAATTGACCACATACTGGGGCACAAAACAAACCTCAACAAATACAAAAACAGAGAAATAATTCCATGTATTCTATCAGATCACAGTACAGTAATGCTTATTATCAACACCATAAGAAGCCTTAGTAAATACACACATTTTGGAGATAAAATAGCACACTCTTAAATAATGAATGACTCAAAGGAGAAACTAGGAAAGAAATAAAAGTATTTCTGGAATTAAACAAAAAAGACAATACAGCCGGGTGTGGTGGTGCACGCCTTTAATCCTAGCACTTGGGAGGCAGAGACAGGTGGATCTTTGTGAGTTCAAGGCCAGCCTGGTCTACACAGTGAGTTCCAGGACAGCTGGAGCTACAGGAGACCCTTTGTCTCAAAAAGACAAAAAAAAAAAAAAAAAAAAAGACAATACAACACCACAAAAACAAAAACAAAAACAAACAAAGAAAAAAAAACCATAGAACAATTTAAAAGCAGTCCTAAGAGGGAATTTATAGCTCTTAATAATGCCTACATTAAAATCAGAAAGAGCACAGACAAATAATTTAGCATTGTAACTCAAGACACTTGAAAGACAATAATGAATGAAACCCAAACCTAGGAGACAGGAAGAAATGACAAAAATCAGAGCAGAAATTAATGAAATAGAAACAAAGAAAACAATACAAAGAAACAATGAGTCCAATAGCTGGTTCTAGGGAAAGCTAAACAAGATAGACAGACCCAGAGCTAAACAAGATAGACAGACCCACAACCCAAAGAAAGTAACAATTCCAAGTCAACAAAATTAGAGATTAAGAGGGGGAAATATCACAACAGAATACAAAAAGATCCAGAATATTGCAAATGGATACTTTAAAAACTTATACTCTGTTATATTTGAAGACCTAAAAGAAATGGATGAATATCTTAAATCATGGGAGTCACCAAAGCTAAACCAAGAAGAGATCCACAGCTTAAACAGACCCAAAACATACAAGGAAATTGAAACCATAATACAAAAGCATTCAACTAAATAAAGTCCAGGCCCAGATGGATTTAGAAAAGAATTCTATCAGACATTTAAAGAACTATGACCAATATTACTTAAATTATTCAAACAGATAGACGGAGAGGGAGAATTCCAAATTTCTTCTATAAATCCAGCATCATTCTCATATCAAACCAGGCAAAGATAAAATAAAAAATTGAAGCTATGGATCCATCTCCTTAATTAATATAGATGGAAAAATTCTGAACAAAATACTTGGAACAGCATGCATGCATGCATCATAAATGTCTTTCATCATGATCATATTTCCATCAATAAATCAGTCAGATTTATTCTAGAGATACAGGGATGGTTTAGTATATGTAAATCGATAAATGTCATAAACCATACACATGGACTCAAAGATAAAAATCACATGGTAATCTCAATAGATGCAGAAATGCCCTTGAAAAAGTCAACATGTATTTAAATTAAAAGTCCTACAGGGAATTGGACTAGATTGAACATTCCTCAACATAATTAAAGCTACATACAACAAAACCACACCCAACATCATTCTAAATTGGGGAAAAATTAGAAGTATTCCTCTTAAAAATCAGGAAAGCAGAAAGACGTCTACTATTTCCACTCTTTTTTAGTACAGTGCTTGAAATTCTTGCTAGAGCAATAGAAAATAGAAGAAATGAAAGGAGTAATAATTTGGAAAAAGAAATCAAAATATCCCTTTTGCAGATGATATTATACCTAACAGATATAAAGAATAAAGAATTCTATGGAAAAACTCCTAGAAATTATTAATATTATCAGTAAAGTGGCAGGTTATAAAATTAATCTAAAAAATCAGTAGTCATTCTATATACTAATAATAAGCGGTTGGAGAATGAACTGCCATTCACAGTACCCTGCAAAAAATTAAATATCTCAGAATAAACTTGACCAAAGTCATTAAAATGAAATTTTCTACAATGAAAATCTGTAATTTTTAAAGAAAGAGATTGAAGAAAACACGAGAAGGTAGAAGGGGGCCCCATGCTCATGGATTAGAAGAGTTAATGTTGTGAAAATGAACTTCCTACCAAAGTTATTTATAAATTCAATGCAATCAATGGAATCCCAATCAAAATCCCCATGAATTCTTCACAGAATTAGAAAAAAAAATCTTAAAATTCGTATAGAAATACAAGACTCTGGATAGCCAAAGCAACCCTGACCAGGGGAGATTACTAAATCTGATTTCTAACAGAGATACAGTGGAAAAAAATAGCATGGTAATGACACAAAAAGTAGGTTGGTAGATCAATGGATCATAACTGAAGACCCAAACATGAGTACCTGTGATTTCAGCCACCAAACATTTGACAAAGGGGCCAAGAACACACACGGGATGAAAGACAGTATCTTCAGCAAAAGGTGCTGGCAAAACTGGATCACAACCTCTAGAAGAATGACACTGGACCCTTCTCTTTCAACTTGCACAAAACTCAACTCCAAGTGGATCAAAAACCTCAATGTGAAACCTGAAAATCTAAACCTGGTAGATGAAAACAAAGGTGGTTAACCTATAAGCTATAGGTATATTAAGAAAAAGACTTTCTAAATCAGAGATTAGTTGCTCAGGAATTGTGGTCAACAATCAATAGCAGGAAATCATTTTAATAAAAATCTTCTGTACAGCAAAAGAAACAACCAAATAATTGAAGAGAAAACCCACTGTTCTAGTTTGTGTTTCATTGCTGTGACAAAACACTCTGACCGACACCAACTTGGGGAGGAAAGGGTTTATTCAGCTTACATCTCCTGGTCCACAGTTCATCACTCAGGTAGCACAAGGCAGGAACTCAGGGCAGGACCCTGGAGGCAGGAGCTGAAGCACAGGCCATGGAGGAATGCTGTTCACTGGCTTGCTCTCCCACTGGCTTGCTCTCTGGCTCATGCCCAGCCTGCCTTCTTATACTGTCATTGCTCAACAATCAAGACAATACACCACAGATGTGGCCACAGGCCAATCCAATGGAGCAAATTCCCCAATTGAGGCTCCCTCAACCCAGGTGTGTCAAGTTGACACTAAAGCTATCCAGCACACCCACAATGGGAGAAAATTCTGGCCAGCGGCATATTTGACAGAGTTTTGAATGCACAGAATATATATCTAGCACACACAGAAAAAAACCCCAAAGAATCAAAAAATCAAGTGACCAGATTAAAAGAAGTGCAAAGGATCTGAGCAGAGTTCTCAAAGAAGAAGAAAAGATAGCAAAGAACCATCTTATATAAGTTCAACATCTTTAATAATTAGGGAATTGCAAATTAAAACATTTTAGACTTCAGTAAGACTAAGATCAAGAAAACAAATGATACCAAATTCTGGAGAGGATATGGGGACTGCTGGTGAGACTGTAAGTTAGGTGTTACCCCAAGGAAACCAGTGTGGAGAACTCTTAAAAAACTAAAAATGAACCTCCTCTTTAACCTGGCTAGACCACTACCTGGCCTATAACCAAAGGATTCATCCCACTGCAAAGATACTTGCACGCCCATGCTTGTTGTTGCTCTTTTCACAATCAGTAAGAGATGGAAACACTCTTAGTGTCCTTCAACTAGTGAGTGGATAATAAAAATGTGGGACATTTACACAACAGTTTTACTCAGCAGTAAAGAAAGACAAAATCATGAAATTTGAAGGTAAATGGATGAAACCAGAAGCTTTTATTCTAAGTGAAGTAGCACAGAGTCAAAAAATGACATATGTTCCCCCTCGTTTGTGGGTCCTAGCAGCAAATCCTTATATGTGCATTTATACCTTGATGCAATTGCAAGAACCAGAAAAAGGAAAGGAACCAGTGAGGCAAATGGAAAGAGGCAACCTGAGAAAGAGCATGAGTAGCAGACAGGTGTTAACGAGGGAGAAATGGATAAAATAGGGGTCTTTAAGTGGCAGGGGAAAGGGCGGTTATAGAAATAAATTTGGGAATAGAGGGAATCAAGGAGCTCGAGAGGTGGGACATAGCAACCTGGGATTACCAAGAGAGAAATGGGAAAAATGGGAACACTTTAAATGGGGAGGAAATAGAGGGAGAGTTAAGTAGAGGGAAAGATGAGAGAAAAATAATGCCTAGCTAATGTAAAAAATAGAAAAAAAAATAGGGACTCCTATTAGTCTAACAATCTAATGAAAAATTACAGATACATGGGGCTGGAGAGATGGTCTAGCAGTTAAGAGCGCCGACCGCTCTTACAGAAGACCCGGGTTCGATCCCCAGCACCCACATGGCGACTAAGAACCATCTGAAACTCCAATTCCAGGAGAACTCCAGTTCCAGGGAAATCCGATGCCCTCTTCTGACCTCTGCCGCATTTCACGACACGGGTGCACAAACTTACATGCATACAGTACATTCATGCACATATAGAAATAAATAAAATAAAATAAAATAAAAATTTAAAAAATTACAGATACATTATCTCTACATGAGTCAGTGTACATAGCTGAAGGCTACATAACAAGAAACATTGTGGGCGGGGAAAGGAGGGGTTATAGAAATAAATGGAAGGAGTAACTTTCTAGTTGATGGCCAGGAAAATCCAAGAAACTTCCAAAACTACACAGGGCATTGCCATAGCCCCTGACTACTCCCAATGTAAATGTAAGACCCTATTGCTGGAGACAGGGCATACTTTGGAGACTGGATTTAGATCGTTGGAGCTGGAACTGAGCTATAAGCCACCTCCCCTGAAGACTAGCTCTCATAGTTTAGGAGAACTATGGGATAACAGCAATCAGTGGTCCAACACCTGCTTTAAGATGAAATATCAGTTAACTATTGGGGTAACTGTTTATAATGGGCCCTAATGAAGTTTACCTTCCAGATACTGAGAAACCTACCTACCTCTCCCCTTTATAGGAAAAAGAAAAACATGATGGTAATGAAACCAATCCCTAACTGTAAATTAGAGCCAATTGTTACAGTGGTAATTTCCTATAAAACAGGTATAACTACCCTTTTTTAATTGACTGATAGGCATAGGAACTGTGAAAGGATAATTCTCTATCTAGAGCCAAATTCAATAGTAAAGTGTTTATAAGCAGTGTAATTAAGCAAAATATATTACTACAGGAAAGCTCTGACATCAGCAATGAATTATTCTGCCTAGGAGATGTTGGCTAGGGGATTCAAACCTGCCTCCCCAAATTATAAAGGCCTTTTGCCTATAAGTGGGATATATGCAAGGAGAAAGGCAGTAAGTCCCTGTTGTCGAAGACCTGGTGTGAGCATGAAAAAATATTATGAGACGTCACTTGCTAGCGTACAACTGGCCTCTGAAATGCCAGAGAGCATTACCAAAGGCCACTAAAGCAATACAGCAAAATATTGGACTCCATGAGACAAGCAAGGCTCCTCCGTCAGTATCAGCTACACCTCAACAGCCTGGAGATACTGTGCAACAGTGGCAGCCAAGAGTCTATATATATTCCAAATCTAATTGGCTATTAGGTCTCTCCTTGGAGGAATAACTCACAGTGGATGCCACAGGCTTATGTTCTCTAGTGGTTAGGAGATGTTATAAGCCACAATAAGAACTTGTCACCCTTTATAGAGAAACCACAGTTTGTGGATTAGCATACCATCCAAGCATCTGTGTCTATGCTCACAGCTTAGCTTGACATAATAATTAGTACTGCTTAAATGCCTGTACATCCAGTTGCTTGTGCTTTGTTAGTATGACTAAAAAAGTATCACTGGAAAAGCTGTCAACCCATGAAGGAAAACAACCTGAACAGAATAGAGTCCAAAATGACAACTCCAAAGAAAGTGGACTGTTTTCTTCTCACCCACTTGTACCCCTTTCCCAAATCCCAGGGAACAAACTGTGGAAGAGGAGGCATGGTAGAATGTAAGGGCTGCGGAGAGATAAGGGTAAATCATGAGACTACAGGAATATAGTCTGGACTCCTAATTGATCAACATGCCTGTGCATACAAGCTTCTCCAACTGGACTATGGGAACCTTGGTTTGTTCAAAATTTGGACATAGATACTTGCAAAGTGCACCAGTTATCTAATTGTATGACAAACTGAGTAACATCAATGTTATCTGCAAACCACTGTGTCATATTGTAGAATCCCTTAAAAATTAACAAACAAAAAAAGTAAAAAGAAAATAAAGGCATGCACCACCAAAAATAAATAAATAAATAAATGAATAAATAAGTTCTTCCTTATAAGATCAAAAAAAAAATGATGAAATATCAGTGTCCTACAGAGCAAATGTCATTTGTGTAGTAGTAATACTTTTATCTTGGAGTCATTCAACACCTAGGGTATTGGACTTAAATCCCACTCAATGGGAGAAAACTCATGTGTGATATTGTAAGCATATACAAATAGACATGGCTGGAGAGATCATAGATGTTATAGACAATTCCATGTTTGTCACATCCCTATGCTAATATAACTTGTTACTAAGTGCAAAATTTGCATTCTCATAGTTATAGTCAAGTATCCCAAACACCACTTATCAAAGACAGTTTTTTTTTTTTTTTTCTGATGCAGCCTCTCTTTCCCAGCAGGTGGCCTGATACACAATACTGGGTTGCAAAGCAGAGGGAAGTGATGGAAAAGTAACCCATAGGTTTTGTTTTGTGTTGTAATTTTCACTTAGTATCCAGAGTGCTTTTATTTCTTTCTTTATGTCTTACTTGACCCATTGATTGTTCAGGAGTATGTTGTTTAGTCTCTCTGTCTTCTTGTAGATATTTGGGCTTATCCTGGTGTTGATGTTGAGCTTTATTGCACTGTGGTCTGATAGAATGCATGAAATTATTTCAATCCTTTGTATTTGTTGAGGTCTTTTCTCTGTCCCAGTATGTGTTTGATTTTGAAGAATGTTCCATGTGGTGCTTAATAGAAATTATATTCTCTGGTGTTTTGGTGGAATATTCAATAGACATCTGTGAGGTGCATTTGGAGTAATGTATTGTTCAGTTCAGATGTCTCTCTGTTTATTCTTCATCCAGTTGATCTATCCAAAGTGCTAAGTGGGATGTAGAAGTCCCCCACTATTAGCATGCTGAGATTAATCTTTGCCTTAAGGTCTTGCACGATTGTGCTTATAAATTTCAGTGCACTGGAGTTTGGTATGTATATATATGTATATATATATATATATGTATATATATATATATGTATATATATATATGTGATTGTGAAATCTTCATGTTTAATTTTTCCTTTTGTAACAATGTAATGGCCCTCTTTGTCTTTTTCTGATTAGTTTTACTTTGAGGTCTATTTTGTCTGATATTAGAATGACAACTGCTTGCTTTTTGATACCATTTGCTTGGAATATCTTTTACCATCCTTTCACTTTAAATTGGTGCCTGTCCTTGAGGGTGAGATGTGTTTCTTGTAGACAGCATATAGATGGATTTTGTTACCTAATCCATTCTCCCAGTTTATGTCTTTTGATTGGGGAGTTTAGACTATTAATATTTAAGGTTATTATTGAGAGATGTGTGTTGCTTTCTTTCACCTTATTTTCTGTTTTTATTCTTGGTCTAGGTTTGTGTTTTCACAGTTATACTTTTATTCATTTCTCTCTCTAGCTGCTTGAGGATAGGTGCTCATTTCTTCTGACCTTTGAATTGCTTTGAGTATTTTCTGAATGGTTGGTTTCCTGCACATGAATTATTTCATCTTGTTTTTGTCATGAAAGATTTTTCTTTCTCCTTCAACTGTAATTGACATTTTTGCTGGGCATAGTAATCTGGGTTGGCATCTATAGTCATTTAGTACTGGAAATACATTCATCCACGTTCTTCTGGCTTTCATAGTTTGCACTGAGAAGTCAACTATAATTCTGATTGGTTTTCCTTTATATGTAACTGCCGTTTTTCTCTTTTGGCTTTCACTATCTTGTCTTTGTTTTGGGTGCCCAGTGCTTTAACTATGATATGGTGTGGGTAATTTCTTTTCTGATCTTGTGTATTTGGAGTTCTATGTGCATCTTGTGTTTGTATGGGTTTGTCTCTTTTCAGTTTAGGGAAATTTTCTTCTATTATTCTGTTCAAGATCTGATCAATGCCATTGTCGTGGGATTCTTCTCCTTCCTCAAGCCCTATGACATGGAGGTTTGGTCTTTTCATAGTGTCGCAAATTTCCTGATTGTTCCACTCTTGTTTTTTCTTTAATTTTTCATAATCTTTGTTTGACTTTTCTAGTTTTTCCTTGCTATCTTCCAGATATGATATTCTATTTTCTGCTTCATCCAATCTGCTTTTGATGCTTTCTCCCATCCTTTCTTGTTGATTGGATAAGTGTTCAATTTCCTTTTTCATTTCATCTGGTGATTTCTTTAGTATTTCCACTTCCTTTTGGAGCTTGTCATTCTCTTGTAGCTCATTGTATCACTGGTCTGTTTCCTTTTTTATTTCAGCATGGGATCTTTTCAGTGTTTCTATTTCCTTCTGGAGTTTGTCATTCTTTCCTTTTAGTTCCTTCTGGAGTTTTTCTTTTTTCCCCTCCAGTTCCTTCCTGAGTTCTTCATTCTCTCCCTTTAGTTCTCTGACTGGTTCTTTATATTCTTTGATTTCTTTGATTATGTCCGATAGTTCTTCTGAGATCCGTGACCTGGGTTCCTTCCAGGGAGAACTTTTTGTAGGAATCTTTTATAGGACTGGTAGCATCTGGCAGAGATTTATTATGTGCTTTTCCAAGGTTCTTTTTCCTTTGTGTTTTTGGCATGTGGGTTCATTTTATTGTTTGTATTATGGTGTGAATCTCACATGTTTCTTCACTGCATTGAAAGCTTAATTTCCTTTGTTTCCTACAGATTTGTTCATTGTCCTCTCCTTGGTGTTAGGTTTCCACTTTTCCCGTTTGATTATATATTGGGAGGTTCAGCTGGCTCTTCCCTTTCTGGTCTGGAGGATCTCCAGAAGTCCTATTCTCCAGGTGCTACACTGCCTCCTCTCTCTGGACCTGGTGGGTGTCTGGCTGGCTGGGTGACTCCACCCCATTGCTGTCAATCAAAGACACTTCTTATGCCCCAGCTGAAGACTACTCCAGAGTACCACAACTGGTCACACACAGACATTATCTGTGAATTACACAAGCCTAAGTGGGGCATCTACAGTGTAACCTCTACATGCAAGGCTCATACAATATAGAACAAGGGGGCAAGAGAACACCAATGTATTTCTTAACTCTCATTAAGGGAACTCCTCAGGTAACAGGGCGGGCAGGTATTCAAAAGGTCATAAATAGCCAAACCTGGAGATTAATGATCTGCAGAGTGTGGATCTTTGGACAGGTCTCCTACATTAAGCTTCACTCATGCAGGGCTCAGGGACCATTATGGAAGAGGCAGAGGAAAAACTTTTAAGAGACAAGTAGGTGATGCTTGACCATATGGAAATAGATTCTCACAAGCTCCTGGGACGCTACTCATATAAACTTACAGTAATGGTGTTTTCATGCACAAGTCTCATGCAAACTCAACCAGAAAAAAACTCAGCTTGAAACTGAGGAAATTACCAGCAGCACCTAAGAAATATTGACTGCCGACTACTTTTGGGTGAAAAAGAACTGTTTTTAAATCAAGGGACTGCAGATAGGCTGACTAGATCTCAGTGAATGAACTTGCAGTGAGGAATGGTTGAGGACACTATTTTGGCTTTATACTCCTTAACACAAATGACAATGTATGAATTCCAGGGTGTGGTGGGGATCATGGGAGGGTGCAATGGAGAAGGGCATATAAATGTAATTAAGGCTGATTCCAATGTTTTCCATGAAATACATAAAATTCAGTTTAAAAAGAAGTAAAAAACTTAAATTTTAAATATATCAGTGTTTTTTATTTAATTTTTATTGTGGTATGGCAAAACTTTCCATAAGATATTTACTCAAATTTAATTTTACCACAGTAGGTTAAGAATCTAATTAACAATATCAGTTTTCTATCACCATTCTTATCCTGATTTAATTACAATGATCAGAACTGTCTCTGAAGAGAAACTCTAGCAATTATTTCTGATAATTTTGAGCTAATCTTTCTTGTTGCCATAATGCTGTGGATCAAACTCAATGGTGCACCCATTATAAGCCTGCATTCTACCACTGACTCAGAACCCCAGGTAGACAATTTTTATCCTTCCATTTAAAATATTTTTCTATGGCAAACGTGTATCTCTGTATGTGTTTAATTATTATTTGCTCAAATAGCTCTTCCTGTGAATAAATTTTAAGCAAAGAAATGCTTAAGTAAAAATTAGCAGACTTTCAACCATATTATCATATTTTATATTAAAAATAGCTCAAGTAAAGACATTTTAACAAAATTTGTGTTTGTTTAAATGCTGCAAAATAGAATTTATTTTGAGTATATGACCAAGTCTCTTTATGTTTCAGCTATTGCTCTTAAAAATGATAGACATACTAGCCAGGCGTCGTGGCACTCGCCTTTAATCCTAGCACTTGGGAGGCAGAGGCAGGCGGATCTCTGTGAGTTCAAGACCAGCTTGGTCTACAGAGTGAGCTCCAGGCCAGCTGGGACTAAAGGGAAACTCTGTCTCAAAAAAATACCAAAAAAAAAAAAAAAAGATAAAAAAATGATATGGGCTGGAGAGATGGCCTATCGGTTAAGAGCGCCGACCACTCTTACAGAGGACCCGGGTTCGATCCCCAGCACCCACATGGCGGCCGAAAACCATCTGAAACTCCAATTCCAGGAGAACTCCAGTTCCAGGGGAATCCGAGACCCTCTTCTGACCTCCGCGGCATTGCACGACACGGGTGCACAAACCTGCATGCAGACAGTACATTCATACACATACAGAAATAAATAAAATAAAATAAAATGATAGACATAGTATACAATGCAAAGCTTTGCCAAGAATGATGAAATATGGTAAAGAATCCTGTCTTTAATCTTCTTGCACTATTTGGAAAGAATCCTAAATGTTAAGTAATTTCATATTTCTAAAAGCCAATTGGTCTGGGGCTGGAGAGATGGCCTAGCAGTTAAGAGCGCTGACTGCTCTTGCAGAGGACCCGGGTTCGATCCCCAGCACCCACATGATGGCTGAGAACCATCTTTAACTCCAGTTCCAGGGGAATCCGATACCCTCTTCTGAACTCCGTGACATTGCACGACATGGGTACACAAACTTACAAGCAGATAGTACATTCATACACATAAAAATAAATAAATAAAATTAAAAAATATTTAAAAAAAGCCAATTGGTCTTATTTTGAAAACACAGTTTCTAAGTGATGTTCATAGGAAGAGTGATGATGGTCCATTGTAGAATAAGGAGTACATTGAAATTTCACAGGGGTGAGAGACATTGTATAAAGTAGATATGTACATATGGACCATAGAAATCACAGAACCGTTTATATATTAACATCACATATCTACATATTTCTTTTATTCATACGTTTTCATGAAAGCCAATCAACTGTGTTACTTCTTCAAATGACTGATTTCAATTGTTACTGATGCATTCTAAACCAGAAGATGTAGATAAAGGGCTTGAAATCATCATTTTCATCAAGTGTCCACTTGTTACTTATGGGTAGGAAAGCTTGAGGATTGAGAAAGATAAAATTTTCAGTTCAGAGCATTAATAAATGTGCCTAATTGAATCAGCATGGAACTTGTGCATGCTACATGGAACTTGTGCATGTAACTGATGTTACAAGTTCATATGAACAAGTCTCCAGTGGTCTGAAAGCCTCTGTTTCATTATGATTCTAGACCAACTCTGGCTGTGACAATCTTTCTGACACAGCATAGAAGGACAGAAGCAGGCAGCAGGCAGCAGGCCTCATCCCTAGCAGAAGAACTATTGGCAATTGATTACTGCTGGGTGAGAGACAGTAGATATGATTTAAGGGGATAACTCTAGATAAGTATACTTCGGTGGATAAACGACTGTGTAGTATAAATATTAGACTTGCAAGGACTTAACATGCATAAGAGAATTTGTGAAATTCATTTGGGGGGATATGGGGGACATGGAAATGAGAAGGGCTCTAAATTTGATTGAGATCTATCATATGACATTCACAAACAAAAATAGATTTTAAAATATGCCTTAATCTTTAGGATCTAGATATGCATAATTGACCCTGTAACATAATTCATGTGTGAAACAGTATCCACTTACACCTTCAGACAACCACCTGTATATTTTTTAAAGCATCTTCTTGAGACATATTCATGCACAAATATCAACTTGTATGTTGTGTCTGTGTAACTCCAGCTAAAATAGCACCTGAAACTTTCCCATCATGGATGATACAGAGCTCACTACATAAACCTTTGCTTTAATAACAGTGTTTTCTACCCCAAGGACCACCAGGAATTTCTACCAGACTTCAAGTCTGGCACAAATTCTAATGCATTTGTTTTTAAAATTATTATTATTATTATTATTATTATTATTATTATTATTATTGTGTTTGTGTGTGTGTGTGCATGTGAGTGTAGATAATCAAGAAGCCCAGAGGTTTTGGATACCAAAGAAGCAGGAATTACATGTAGCTGCTAGCCGCCTGATATGGGTACCTGGAATTGAGCCCAGGTCCTCTGCAATAACAGTAAGTACTCTTAACTGCTGATTCATTGCTCTAGCCCCAGGAGGTGCTCTATTCAAAACAGTGAAATGCAAACAAAATTATCCAGGATTTCACAAAAGGATGGAGTGAATATCAGCAATATGCCAATGAGGAATTTTTAAAAGGTACTTAAAACTTTCCCTCTAAACAGTATTCATCATTCAGCCCCTCAGTGTATCTCATATACCCAGAGTCTAAGAAACGATGTTTAGTCTGTCCAGAAAGCTACTGCATCAAAAGAAACAGATACATGTTTAAATACATATGCAGATATTTGTCAAACACACACATACACAATCACACACACACAGGATAATAGTTTATTGGAAATTATTTTCTACCTTTGAAGTATGATTGCTATAAAATATTTATATATTATTCTTAATTTTTCATGAAATATATATTGATCATATTCAGACTCCATTCCCCAACCCTACCACCCTACAATCTGCCTCCTGAAATTCTGAAATTCATCCTTCCATTATTATTTTTCTTTTATTTACAAAAAGCTTATCAAGTCTGATTTGTTTTCCACAAATACTCAACTTATCAGGCCTGACACCTGGTAAGAAATATGATTCTTTCTTTTCTAATAGTTATCAATTGCCAATAGATCCTCAGCTAGCTCTGAGGCTTCTTGCACTCCTCCCTCATTTTTGAATGGCTTGGGTATGAGTAGGTCTTGTGTATTCTACCACAAGTGTTGTGGATTAATATGGACAAATTCTCTGTTGTGTGCACACAGTACAGTTTGTTGTATTCATCCACTATACCTGGATCTCAGCTCTCTTGCTTTTTCAGTTCATTGTGTTCTACACATATCCCAGAACTGACAGTTCTCCCAGACAGCCCAGTGATTTTCCTAACTCAAGACCTCCCTGTGTCTGGCCATCTGAGCTCTCAGACATTCTTAGGTCACTGTAATCCATGCATGCCCCAGAAATGTGAGCTACCCTAGCTGGTCCTGTGAGCCTAACTGCTCATTAAGCTTTGTACCTGCCCACTGTACTTCTCCAGAACACTAAGGAGACGTTCTTAAATGTTAGACTCAAAAGTTGTACCAATCCTTGGAATAACTGAAATCACTTATTATACTCCATTGATACATCAACATAGAGTGCTCTTAAAACTGAACATCCAAAACCTTTGCAGCACCTAGAAGATAAGCTTTGTTAGGATCCATTAAAAATCATTGTTACTAGTAGGATCCAGAGAGGGGCCTGATCTCTGCAGCAATCTGAGGCATTTCTTCCCTTCAATGCCCAGAGGAGCCAATCCTTCTGCTGGCACTTTCTGGTACATCCTACTCACTGCAAATCTGCATTTTCTTTCTCAGCCATTAAGTTGGTGATACTCTGGCCTGTTGGAACATACAAATCCTTTCCCATAGTTTTAAGATTTGGATTGCAAGGCTTTAATACAAGAGACTTTCTTAACTCCCCCCCGTAGAATAAAGAGAAATATGATGATGATGAGGTCATTCTCCAGCTGTAGATTGGAGCCAGCTCTTGTAGAGGTATTCTCTTGTAAAATCGGTAAAACTGCCTTCTTTAATTGACTAATGGACATAGAAACTGTGAAAAGGATTATTCTCTATTCAGAACCAAATATAATGCTAAAGTCTCCTTAAGCTATGCACTTAAGCAAAATATATTAATACAGGAGCTCTGACATCAACAATGGATTATTCTACCAAGGAGATGTTGGCCAGGGGATCCAAGCCCCCACAAATGGTAAAGGCTCCTTGCCTCCAAACTGGGATATCTGCAGGAAGAGAGGCGATAAGGCCCTGCTGTTGAAGACCTGATATAAACATGGGAAAGATGTATGGAGACCGCACTTGCAAGTATACAGATGGTCTCTGGAATGCCAGAGAGTGTTACCAAAGGCCACTAAACCAATAAAGCAAATAT